>CM034538.1:57714723-57760294 GCA_020002185.1 Paraescarpia echinospica | reverse complement strand
TAACTGGATAGAAAATGGCTGATTGACAGAAGACAACGGGTAGTTGTTGATGGGGAGGCTTCAAACTGGAAATCAGTTTTGAGTGGGGTTCCACGGGGATCAGTACTGGGACCTATATTATTCTTAATATATATAAACGATTTGGATGATGATATAGCTAGCAAGATGTTGAAATTTGCAGATGATACAAAAGTGTTTAAAGGATTAAAAGTGATGGAGATAGACAGCATTTACAAGATGATCTTGACAGGTTGATCAAATGGTCTGAAAAGTGGCAAATGTTTTTCAATTTTGGGAAATGTAAATGCCTTCACACAGGACATGGGAACGAATATGTAGAATATACAATGGGGGTACTGTACTAAGTACTACTGTAAACGAAAAAGACTTAGGGCTGACAATTAGTGCTGACATGAAGGTTTCAGAGCAGTGTGGAATTGCAGCTTCAAAAGGAAATCAAATCCTTGGATTGATTAGGCGAAATATAGCATATAAAGAAAAAGAACTAATAATACCGCTGTACAAAACGATAGTTAGGCCTCATTTAGAATATTGTATACAAGCATGGACGCCATACCGCAAGAAGGACATAGATATGCTAGAAAGAGTACAGAGGAGAGCGACTAAATTGATACCAAAACCGAGGGATCTTAGTTATGAAAAATGCCTAAAAGAATGTTTAGAGACCACTAAACTAGAGACCAGGAGATTGTGAGGAGATCAGATAGAAGTGTTTAAAATATTGAATGGTTATGAGAATATTGATAGAAATATGTTTTTTTCAGTTAAGAAAGATAGAAAGACTAGAGGACATGAAGTTACATTAGTAAAGGAGCAGTGTAGATTAGACGTAAGAAAGTTCTCATTTTCACAAAGGACTGTGAATGAATGGAACAGATTATCTGATGATAGTGTGAATATGTTTAAAAATAAAATTGACACATACCTCAGAAGAGCTGGATATATGTAGATAAAAGGGTTGGACTCTCGATAAGCCAAAGGGCTTCCTTGTCCACCTGCCATCTAGAGTTAATTCTCTGGATGGCAATCTTGTTAAATCTTGTTAAATCATGCAAGAAGATATCTCAATTATAATTGAACTTTCGGCACGCCAAACATGGATGGAGTAGAAATCCTCATACTTGGAAATAAGCCAACAAAGTTTAAGCATAATATTATAATGTTTTCAATAAATGCACTTGTTATTATCAGTATATTAGGAACTGGACAAAATATAACATTTCAGAGTTTGACTAATAACACTGGGGCAAAATACATCACTTGCTAAAAATATGAATATCAAGCCCACTTCAAGACAGCAGGCTACGGTTGAAGGTCTCACACTGCACATAAGAGCTGCATAAAGCACTCAGCAACACAATATTATATGAAAACCTGAACAAAAATATCTTGCTAAACATGTGTATGTGAATTGTTTGAAGACCCGCTGTGAAGGATACGAGGCGTGCCTTCAGTGCGACAGACCATGTAGAGACAGGCAGCAATGACATGTGACGTCTTGCGACCTCGGGTCAGGCGCTTGTTGACGGCCATTTTGAAGAAATTGTAAGCAATGTCGATGCAGTGTTGGTTCAACTTCAGCTGCACACCAAGCAGCTGGATCTTACGCTTTCCTGAAAAACAATTACGCATTTTAAGAGGTGCAACGTTTGATGTTTTTTTATCGTAAAATCATGTTACGTAGAATAAAAATATCTCTATTCTAACATCTTCAATTCCCAACTTAGATGTTTACATAATTTATCGGAACCCCTTTATCACATTACTGTTAGCATGCTGCCATGTAATAGTCTTGATCTGTGTTGACTTTTAGACACAGTAGAAATCCTGCACTTTATTTTCTAAAGTTCACTTAAAAAGTAACAATGTGTGAAATCTAAATAACATACTGCAAATAATAATATGTGGCAGTTAACACTGAATCAGAACGGCAACATCATGAAATATATAATGTTTCTTGTAGCTCCAAAATAGGTGTGATTTCAAAACTGTGTCACCAAAGTAATCTCACTATAGAGTCCAGACACGCAAATGGATTGTATTTAATTGATTTAACGTACTATCGCCAATACACGCGCACTGCGCGTGTGCAAGGGCTTGGGTGTGCGTCTATTGATTTAGCATAAGACATACGTATGACAGCAGTGGACGGAACGCACAAATTGCATACACATGTGCAGCTCTAAGATAGGCAACACGTAGCAAAGATAGAATCAGCGCATCTACCAAAAGATCTAGCCTTCGATTGACAGAAGACGGTACTCGATGCGCCACTCATGACAGACAGCTACTGACAGCAACGCTTGCAGTTTTATAACTACGCAGTCCGAACAAATGCCAGATCGATACATTGAGCAGTGCTAAACTGACAATCATCACAAGGGGTAGAACTACCCACTAGTAAAGATTACGGCGGACTAGTAAACCTGTCTACCAACTAGTCCGGCTGTCTAGTAAAAATCAGCATGTTGCGTGGCGCCACCATCCGTACCATTGACAAACTAATTCGTTACCTAATGAGGCGACAGTGAAATGGTGCTTTTGATTGGCTGTTGTGTCACTTGTGTGACATCGAATTCTGAAACGACAGTTGTTTGGTTTAGTGTATCTGGTAGAGAGGTACGGCTAATGAGTGCAATTGGTGGCCATTTTTAAATGCACGGTTTTCGAATACGGTTTACATCTACATTGCTTTATTAGTCTGCATTTATGCACGATGTATCGTTACTTGACCGGGATTGCGAAACCAGCAGTAAAGCTCAAGCTGGAAAAGTGTGAACGGGACACGCAGTACGACCAGCAGAAACAACAGCATGGCTACTTGAAGGTTTGGGTGCGCGACCACATGTGGCTGTCCTACGATGAGGACAAGGGTTCGATGTTCTACACAAGGACAGGACACCCAACATAACTGGTGTTCGTGGCAAGAATGCCTTCTTGACGGGCACGGACAACTTTCGACCAGACTCCCTATGCACAATCAAGTTGTGGACTGCTGGTGGAGCACGGAGGCCAGACACTCAGCCACTTGGGCCCAGGCCTGACAGACAGTAGTGCCTCTGATGCTGAGTGACAGTGATTGACTGGCAGGCAGTGCTAACACCAGGCCTGGATGACACTGTTTTTTGTGGGTGAAATAAATTGTTGCGATTTAAATTTGTGTTAAGTTTGGATATTTGCAGGACTAGTAAACCTTTTGGTGGACTAGTAAACTTTTATCTTTATTAGTCCTGCTGTCCAGTAAAATAAATGCTGAAGTTCTACCTCTGATCACGCATGACCTACGCTAACCAGAAGACACCATTGAGCATTGCAGGATTCTGCTTGTGCTGAATCGGCACTCAAATAATACCCGCATGCTTAGCCAGCAATGCAACAGGGCAAGGCCAATTGCGAGCGCATAGAGAGCGATTCTCAAAGATGTCAAGACTCAAGTAAGCCATCAGAGCGCGCTTCGTTGTCTCGACCCTTCCTCATGGCTACAGACAGGTGCACCATTGTGAATATCACGTTATTTCAACCCTTTGTCTGCAGTGTTAGGAAGCTTTACGTGACTATAACAAAATGCCCGACTTTGCGAATAAAACAAAAGCCGCTCAAATTATAAATGTGGTGCCACCTTACGGAAAACAAGTACAATGAATGTTATCTAGATATTATCCACAAGATGGTGCCAGCAGCTGTATTATTACCGTATTTTGCATTTTCGAAGTGCACCTTCATTACCAAAAATAAGTTTTCTTGGGTGGTTTCACTTCTGTAAAAGGGTGTTGCCGTCTATTAGGGAATGTGCATCTATAGGGGATAATACAGTAAATAAAAATATAGCCTGCTTCCAGATAACTGGTAGTGTAAAATTAAGCATCGCCTGACCCTGTTACATCACATAAGGCCACTCACCATTCTGCAGCGTGATGTATCGTGATTCCTTGCCTAGACCTTGGTGAAATCCGCTGCCAAAGTTGGGTGTCTTACCGCCTACAAAGATGGATATACAACATGGTGAAGAACGTTTCAAGCTCATTTGGCTGTCATGGCAATCACATCAATATTCTTTTATTTGCATATAGTGTATCATAGATGCCTACTACTTAAAGAGAGCTGATCAATGCAAAACTCCACTTCATCTTTCCAGACAGCCAACAGTGAGACTACCTGATCAAAAGACATAGACCTTGTAAACAAATATTCAACAGAATCTACACATTGTTTTTATAAATTAATGACAATAATATACAAATGCCATGACTGCAGTGATCCTTGAATATTATATACCTTTACAATAGCCAGCTGTAATTGTTTACACAAATATAATAATATTGTTATCGTAACTGACAGTAATTCATTACAGTAATCCATATTTATAACCATAATATGCCAATTACTTCAGTGTAATAGTGTAATCATAGTGCTTGATCCATGTAATTGATTACAATAACACATATATAAATAGTTAGCAATATGGTGTATATTTGTGTATATAACCATACCCCATTAACTTCACTAACTAGTCAGACAAAAATAAAATACTATGACATTTTAAAAGTTGTCTACTAGGATCTGGCAACTTCTTCACAATAATATAATAATTATGAAGTATGTATTTTACAACTATAAAACTTAACTTGAATGTGATGCCATTGCAAACGAAATGCCATCAGCAACTACCTGTTATCATGACAAAGTTTCCACCCAGCCATGGTCAAGACGCAGAAGAAACGCCACGCACCTTCTGAGGAGACATACTGTCCAACGACTGATGAGCCGCCCATTGCATTGTCCTGGAACTGGACCTCAGACACAATGATCTGGTCCTCAAGTACCGACCCGCAGTTGGTACAGACGGCATCGCCCCGGGCTGGGTCAATGTCAATGTCCCGGCACCCACAGTGCGTACAAGCACCGCTCGACGACATCCTGGCTGCTCACGGTGGTATCTGGCGAGATGTAAGTAAAGGTAAGGTTTTATGTAGTGTGGTAACCTGTCCTTAGGCCTGCTCAAATGTCTGGTTTCACTCCCTGGCAGACCTGCTCATACGATCACCGTTTCGACTTCTCTGGTTAACATTCAGTCATGTTGTAATTACTGCACAAAGACTATTTGTTCACGCACCTGGTATATCCACCATTGTCTATAGCTCTTTTATACAGTGAACTGAAGCGGTGTCTAGTGAACAAAACTGGGGTTAACTGTTTCGAAACACCAGCAAGAGGATTCAAACCAATTGAGTCCAGTGTTCTAACAATGGGCGTAATGATATGTGATAGTCAATGTAACAATAGCGTAATATTGAGACGACAGTCCATAGGTAAAAGGTAAGTTCTTATATAATGCAGTATCCAGTCCTCAGGACTGCTCAAAGCGCTTTACGCTTTAATCGAACACCATCGTGACTTTTCTGGGAAGCATTCAGCCACATTGCAATTAATGCATCAAGACTATCCGTACACAAATATCTATAGACAGGTACTCATTCATACAGCTGAGTGAACTGAAGCAATGTAGAATAAATTAACTTGCCCAAGGTTCGACACCACCGCACAGGATTCGAACCCGCGTTCTCTCAGTCGAGAGTCTGGAGCTCTTACCACTGCGCTAATGCGCTCCACTATGATAGTACATAGAACTATCACCAGTAATGATAGATACCATGATAGATGGCAAACAGACCAGCAGGGTTTCTTGTGCCACACAAAAGCAATGTTCGTAAATATGCTTTTTAAATTTTATGTATTTACCAATTCAACAGTCGTCGGCCATTGCAGCATCATTCAGGGATTCATCTTTTTGGATCAACTGTGTCCTAGACCATGCAGTGATGACACCCTTACTTTATGGTTTTGGACTGCTTTTCTAGATATTCACCCATAGCTGATGTCATGGTCATTGAAATAAAGCCAACAGTTGTTTACGATATTACAACTTACATCCTATATTGATACAGGGCTTCCAGTGGACTCTATTTATTTAGATTTCAGTAAAGCTTTTGATCGAGTCCCACACTGCAGGCTGGCGACGAAACTAAATCCACATGGGATAGGAGGAGCAATTAATAGATGGATATCGCAGTGGCTGATGGACAAAGTACAGTGTGTTGTTATAAATGGTTTCGGTTCAGGATGGTCACCTGTTAAGAGTGGTGTCCCCAAGGGTCTGTTTTGGGTCCAATTTTATTTGTTATATATATTAATGACATAGACGAAGAGGTGTGCAACCATCTCCTAAAATTAGCTGATGACACAAAACTGTTCAGTCAGGTATCATCCTGTAAAGATGCTGAGAAACTTCAGAAGGACCTAAACAACTTGCACGGGTGGAGTGCTGAATGGACAATGTTGTTTAACGCAGAAAAATGCAAGTGTGTACATTACGGTCATAACAACAGGCAGTACGACTACTTCACGGGTGATAACCCCATAGAAACATCACATATAGAAAAAGATTTGGGAGTGATAATAACAGACACACTTAATGTAACGGAGCAATGTGTTAAAGGAAATAAAAACAAGGCATTAGCTAAAATCCGTTTTCCCTGTGTACACAAAAGTTTAACATTGCAGGTAACATTCATGAACATTAAACAAATACAGAAAAATACATTTGTAGCATAAATCCAATTTTAAACCCGTCTGTGTAACGATTCCCGCGAAAAAAAAAAATTTATGAGCTAGGCGATCACGTGGTATCATGACGTCACATATGACCCACACTCGTATCAGGCCGACCCTTTCCATGCATTCAGAGCATGTTTACAAGGATAGCTTTTGGGTCAAAATGAGCGTCAGAATGAGTTGTGCAATATTTCGATGTATTGACAAATATTTACGCAATAGAGCAGAGGATTATACGAGTCAACGATTGACTCCCTTCCTCGGCAACTCCTTGACTACTATGCAGAAGAGGAGTATTCAAGGTATATCAAGGTAAATTTGCCCCCCGGGTGTTATTATTATATACTCCATATTATCATAACATGAGGACATTCCACCTCGATTTTGCTGTTCTGACTTGAGGTTTGCCTAACTTCGATACATTAGAATGTTAGTTCCATCATTCAACATCTTCCCAGGCATATTTATGTTACGAAAATATTGTGTTTTGGTGCACTTTTGAAGGCCAAATAGCGACCCGGTTTGCGCTAGTCTGCACCGACCGCTGCGGTCGTGCATTACCGCATCGCGCTCATAAAATGAGCGATATAGAGGCGTATGTTGATGCAAACCGGGGCGCTATTTACGTCTCAAAAGTGCGGTAATAGCCCAATACACAATATTCTTAAATGTAAATATGCCTGGGATAATGTTAAATGATGGAACTAATGCACTGAGGTATCAAAGTTAGACAAAACTCAAGTTATAACGGCAAAATCGAGGTGAGTCCGGATTCTACACAACCCTCACAAGTGCCCATTTTTTTCTGAAATCATCTCATCATCATCATCATCCTGTTGGCGGCCACAATCAACATGCTGATTATTCTGCCGCTCTTTGGGGGTTGCGAGGAGGTAGAATTTGATTTTGCCAAGAGAAGAATATCTAGAGTGACAGACCTATGGAGAACATTCGATCGCTATAAAAGTTTTTAATTAATAATAAAATAAACCCAAATAAAAAAAATAAAAAAAAATACACAAATGAAATCAAATGTAAAACAATTAAATAAATAATGAAATGAAAATTAAAATCCATACCCCTATACCTAGTCTAACTATGTAATATCTAGTTTTGTGGCACCCTTGCTTTGAAAGTGTCAAGGGTGCTGGCAGCTACAGCTGTTTCAGGCAGATCAGATCGTTCCAGTCTTTTATGGTATTGGGGAGGAAAGAATGTTGTCTGTACTTGGTTCTGCACTGGATCTGACAGAGCTGCTGTGAGTGCCCTCTTCTTTGTCTGATCGGAGCAGGATGGAGTTTGGAGCGATCGACTACAGCTTGGTTCTTAATGATTTTATGTAACATGGTCAATCTTGCCACCTTTCTGCGGTACTGGAGGGAAGGCCATTTGAGTCTGTTGATCATTTTGGTGAAACTAGATGTCTTCTGGTGCTGGTTGACCACAAACCGAGCAGCTCTTCCATGGACTGCCTCGATCTTGTCAATGTTGCGCTGTGTGTGAGGGTCCCAGACTGAGCAGGCATACTCCAGTATGGGACGAACAAAGGTCTTGTATGCTGTCTCCTTCAGCTGGGTGGCGCTGATCTTGATGTTGCGATGTAAGAAACCTAGGGTCTTGTTGACTTTAGTACAGATGTTGTCAATGTGCTGGTCCCAGCAGATGTCTCGGGTGATGGTAACGCCAAGGTACTTGGCAGAGGTGACCGTTGCCAATGTACGGCCATGGAGTAGGTATTGGCACTCCGCTATTGTCCTCTTGAGGGTGACAGGGAGAGTCATACATTTCCCTGGGTGGAAAGCCATGTCCCATCGTTGTTCCCAGTTTTCCAGTCGGTGGAGGTCGAGTTGTAGCTGGTGTTGGTCGTGGTCAGTGGAGGAGAGGCGATAGACAGCGGTGTCATCAGCAAATAGGTGTGTCCACAAAGTGAGTTGTTCTGGGAGGTCATTGATGTAGGCCAGGAATAGTGCTGGGCCGACAACTGACCCCTGTGGTACACCTGAGCGCACACTGACGTAGCCTGAGGTAGCATCGTTAACCACTACTGTTTGCCGCTGATTCCTGAGGAAAGCCCCGAGCCACTGGTTGACTTTGCCTTGGACTCCATAGTGGTGTAGCTTATGTAGTAGGAGACTGTGGTTAACCCAGTCGAAGGCTTTCACAAAGTCCATTATTATGATGTCAACTTGGTGGCCTTGTTCCAAGTTCTCGCTGAGTTCTTCAGTGAAGTCCAGTAGTTGTGTTTCACAGGATCTTAATTTGCGGAAGCCGTGTTGTTCTGGCCTGAGGATTCCATTGCTTTCGAGGTGATTCATCAGAGCGCTGATGATGACATGGTCTAGGATCTTGCATGGAACGCTTGTGATGGATACGGGGCGGTAGTTTGCTGGATCATAGTGCTCGCCTTTCTTAAAAATGGGCATTATGTTGGCTTCTCTCTGTTGTATAACGTAGTTAATATTATAGTGATCTGTACCCTGGTATTTTTGTAAGTGCTGGAATTATGCGACAGGGGGCGCGTGTGGCTGGACCGATTAAACATGTGACTTAACGTTACTTGCTTGTCTCAAATACGTCCTTTGGCAAGGTATAACACTCTCAAGTCCAATGGCACTTCGCCTGTGCTGATAGAGGACTGGAAGATAGTAGTCAAAATCGGGGCCGCTTCAGTTGCCAGTTCTCTGAGTACCCGTGGACTGATGTGGTCCGGGCCACAGGCCTTGTACTAGTTGTGGGGATCTAGTTTGGTGACAATCTTGTAAATGCCCTCCTCTGAGATGACGAGGTCAGTCAGCGTGGATGAATGTTGACCATAACTCATCTGGCTTGGAATCCTTCATCAGTATACTCCGTCCCTTCACTGAAGACGACCTGGAAGTGGTTGTTCAGAGCTTGTGCTTGGGCCATAGGGTCTGTTATGAGCTGTCCACTGACCTTCAAGGGGGAGATGCTAGCCTTGGAAGATCTCTGGTGTTTGATGACGGTCCAAAAACGCTTCAGAGAGTGGGAGCCTTCTGCTGACTCGGGGTCAAATGTGATCGCATCATTGATGTATTCCCAGTAGGAGTGACGTATCTTGCACTGGATCTGGCTGCGTAGACTCCTAGACTCCTTCCTTAGTTCTTCCGAGCCCTGCTTCGTCATCATCTTGTACACCCGGTCGCGTCTCTTCACCAGTTTACGGATGTCTGGAGTGATCCATGGCTTGCCGATCTTTTGGCGTGCTTTCTTGTGTGGGACGAAGGATGATACTACCTTAGTGAGGGTGTCTCTAAACCTACTCCACAATTCCTCTGTAGTGAGGCTGACTATCTCTCTCTCTAGTTCAGCTTGAAGGTCCTTCAATGCCATCTTCATACTCTCCCTGTTGGCTTTCTTGTACAGTGGTATCTTCCGTGGAGATTGCCTGATTTTCTGTGTTGCAATATTGATTTCGCAGTATGGGATGTTGTGGTCTGATAGTCCTGGGATCACTTCGACTCTTGGGATCAGTTGTGGGCTGTTAGTCAGGAAGAGATCCAGGGTGTTTTTTAATCTTGTTGATTCCATGACAAGCTGTTTCAACCCATGGTCATGGATCATATCGATGAAACTGTTGTGGAGACGAGGATGGACAGGTTTAGGTTTCAGGGACATAGTAGCCCAATCCCAGTCGGGGAAGTTGAAATCCCCTCCAATGAGGAAGTGTGCATTCGGGAACTTTGTGGCTGTGTCAAGCGACTCATTGAGCTTCCTAAGGCCGTCTTCATCCACGACGTTTGGGCGGTAGTAGGAGCACAGGTAAAGGGTTTTCCTGCCATGCAGTTTCACCCCCACCCATATCATCTCGCAATCAGTGGACAGCTCGGGTACCAAGTAGCTCTTCAGACTGTTACGAACCGCAATCAGCACTCCACCTCCTTTCCTGCCTCTATCCTTCCTGTAGATGGTGAATATGTCTGGGAATACTTCGTTGTCGGTAACTGCGTCAGAAAGCCAGGTCTCAGTGCCTATCAAAATGTCAGGCTTCATGGTATCAAGCAAGTGGAGTGTTTCAGTCCGTTTCCCCACCGAAGACTGGAAGTTCACGTTCAAGACTCGCAGTGGTCTATTCTTCCATTTGTTTTGCTGATTTGCCCTAGTGGGAGTGGAGGCGTGATGTGGTTGAAAGCTGGTCTCAGCTGGTGTTGGACTTGAGATGTCAGAGGCTGAGATTTCACATGCTGAAGGATAAGAGCTGCCAGACCAGTCGACTCCATGAAGATCAAAAGCTGTTGCACTATTGGGGTTGCCACAGATAGCGCAGTGCCATTGGACG
Source organism: Paraescarpia echinospica (assembly GCA_020002185.1). NCBI lineage: Eukaryota > Metazoa > Annelida > Polychaeta > Sabellida > Siboglinidae > Paraescarpia > Paraescarpia echinospica. The sequence goes on along the minus strand of CM034538.1, from coordinate 57,749,364 downwards.
TCTTCCAAGTGCAACTTCTCATAGCTGAGAGTAGGGATACTCTGGCAGCGGGCATGAAATCACATCCCGCAAGTGTCCGTGGACTGGCATGGCAATATTAACTACCAAAACCGATAAACAACATCGATAGCGATAAACAACATATGACAGACGATATGTTATAATGTTGATGCAAACCGAATTGTCTTTTAGCCCTTATAAGTTATTAGCCTAGGCTTAGCCTTGGCGTCAAAACTGACAAAAGTGGTAAGATGCAATTTTTACATTTCTGCTAACATCTGACCTTATAATTACCTTTTTTCGAGTGTTTTTTTGTAACAAGCTTACTTGAACTATTATGCTAACATTCATGTGAAGGCGAAATTACAACCATAACACTGTGTTATTTCGCACATGTTTCATCACCTTTTCTTTTCACGTGAGCTGGACGATGGCAAACCGGGCGATAAAAGGAACGAGAGAAAATAATCGTGTGTTAGGTGGGTCACTGTATCAACCCGATACTACACGTATGACAACACATAATAAACCGTTTTTAATGTTGCCGCTAACCGCTAATGGTCATATAGTTATTATAGTATACTAATTTTTTAAATGTGTATAAACACTAAACAGCAGGGTCTTCAGACTTCACATTAGTATTTTTGTCTTTTTTTTAAATTATATTAATTTATGCTTTCTAATTTATTCAGGTTTTAGTAGCATAGTGTTGTAATGTGTTTATTTAAATTAACGTTTTTGTACTATATCGTAACAAATTATTAATTTTCATTACTTTATTTATTAATATAATTTCAGTTGTATATTTCGTATTTATTTTAAATGATCATCTTAGTATTTTAATATATTGATTATCAATTCTAATGTATTGTAAAACTCCACGAATAACTACATTTTGCACTAAAGCAAATTAACTGTATTAATATAATTACTGTGATATTACATTTTAGGAAAATTAAACATACCCAGTGCAGTTGATGAGATAATCTAATGTTATTATATATTGTAGCTTTTGAAGTGTATATACCTGCCAACTTTTTTGTTGAAATCCGGGAGATTCATCAGCGGTTCAGCACGCTTCCCATGTCACGCTGCCTCGGATCTTGACACCAGACGACATCAGATGACGTTGGAGATTTTTTCCCGGAAATTTAGTGGTGTGCTGCTGCGGAGACTTTCAGATTTTGGAGATTTGCTTGTATTCCGGGAGGTACACCCAAAATGCCTAGGTTAAGGAGATGGGTATGAAATCTGTATTAACTACTAAAATGTCAATGGAAATCAGTGAATGGCATGGGAATATAAAAGGTCTGACAATATTTTTGTTGCAGAGCATAGGATTAGCTCCTCAATATTTAGGAAGGGGTGGTGTATTTTGATGTTTTTGGCGACTGTGAAGGCAAGTGTTATTGTAGTTTTCGTTAAGACTCGAGGGTGCAATTGGAGGTTTTTTGCAAGCCTTGGGGGCGCAACTGGAGGTTTTTTGGAGAAACTCAACTGGGGGAGCAATTGGAGGTTTGTTTTTGGAGAGTTTCTAGGAGGGTGCAATTGGAGGTTTTTGGTGCCTCGGGGGAGGGTGTAATTTATTGGAGGTTTTAGGAGGGCATCAAAGGCGGTGTAACAAGTTTTTTGGCGAGTCTCACCCCCCCAATATTACCACATACCGATGGCAATGGTTTAATTTGTTCTGAGATCACTGAAAACAACCAGCCTAAATAGTACTAGCCTCATTCATTCACATCTTGGTTGGCTGTACAGAATGTATCAATTTGTGTTGGCCAACATTAAACGTAGCATCACGAAAACAGAATGAAGATTGTTTATGTTAAGGTGACTCGAGATATACAGGTATGCTATTTACTGGGAAAATGCCACACAAGATGTTAAACTGTTTGCCATTACCAATGTGCATGACTGCAATCATGTACAATGTCTTCAAGATAACTACCTCCCACGGATTCTTGGTAAACCATGCTTCGTCAATCATCTTCTCATGGTCATTACTGTACATGAAGACTGTTCATTCACCTTGTGTCATAGCCTTACATCACTACATCCGTTCTCCTCCTAGATCTTTCCGAACAATGTACACAAACATTGTCCTTAAAATGTTACAAGGTCACAGTCTACGATAGACCCTTGTAGACAGACAGCACCTCTCACGCATCCGACCTAGAAGCAGCTGCATGGAGCAAGAACCAGACGATTTTAATATTATGTTTAATATTATGAGATTCCTGCGAGATGTTTGAAACGCAATGCATAATATATCTTGAAGTTTCTCACAAAACACTGAATTTAAAACAGCTTTGTAGTTTCCTTTGGCGTGTTTACTCTTTTCAGTAGAAATTATTAAATAAATACACATTATCTTCACATGTTCATTCTAGTAAGATCTGCCAAGTTGCACATGCCAGAATATACACTCTATTTGAACGACTATGCATGGATATTCTGCTGAGCATCCACAAATTAAAAATCTCACTTTGATAATAATAAATATCATAGCCATGTTGTAGCTAAAGGCACACTATAGCCAGTGACCAAAGTTTATAATTCTGTACCTAATATACTAAGAGCAAGACTAAACATAACCTAAATCCTCAATTGAGCTTTGACCAGGCAAACTACAAACTAACTACATAATGTTTGTTTGGAAGTTCCAGGTTTTCAATAAATGGAGGATCATCACAAATGGTAACTTTTAATTCAACATTGTTAAAACTGTAACAGTGCATATCTTAACAAGTCCGCGTTTGCAATCGAGGATCCAATGATGAGCTTCCTTCTGGCGCTGCAGACAGTTGCGTTGGCCACTAAATGAACGCAGTGACCAGGCACAGACACCCGCAGTGGTTAGTCACCATTTACACGCACACTATTGTCGTAAAATGCACCTTTATGTATTATGAACATTGCGAAATCCATGATAAAAATCGTTGTTAAAATGCTATCGATAATATAAAACAACTTAAACTACTTGAACGGGTGCAGTGTTTACGTTGTCGCACCTGCTCCAGCCACTGACCAACAACTGACCACTTGACCGGCGTCCAAACAGACAAACCCAGCAGCGTAGTGGTACAGACTTTCTTTGAATATGCATAACCAGCGAAACTAGGTTAACATGATACGTTCAGTTGTATTGCTGGCGACAACTGGGACCTTGACAAATCATCACGAGATATTTCCTTTATATAGTCCGCCCCACCAGCTGCATTAAGTCTGCTGCAAAACGTCTGCATCCACCATTTTAAAGACTGCCTCCGAGTTTCAAACGTCCACTCTCCTTTGTCTAGCTGACAGATATATCCAACTGGCAATAAATTAATTCTGACTGTATGCAAGTCGCTTTTGAATACGCTGGAAATATACACAATCGGTTCGCAACGAGGCCGTTTCACTGCTATGGCATGGCTCCGAGTGTTCAGTACAGCGGCATAGTCTTTCAAAGTGTGCTGCTGCGGTTAAAATAACTTGTATCGCTACATATAGTGAATGTACATGGGGTCGGCAGTTTCATGAAAATCAACAAAATCAAAAAGTCTGGCCGCTCCTCAACAAGATTGCAACTTGCATAATACAATGTGTGTGTGTGTGAGCGATGGATGATTGCACTGTCCATTGACATGTACGTCGTTTCAGTGTCAGGTTCATAGACACCGTTGGCTGTCACTGTTTCGTTTTTTATCGACGCCTGTGTGTCAACGACGTGCGGTGTCGTCATCGCGTGTAGCTGGATCACTTCTTCTTGGCTTGGGCGCCACGCGGTGGTGTCACGGGACGGCCAGAGTTCAGGCCACCATACTGGTACTTCGCTTTCTTCTCCGACGGCTTCAGGATCTGAAGATGGCAATACAAACGTTGGATCAATCTCATTGACACCAATTCGGGGTTAGTTAGTGATTAATGCTGCTGTACTTTGCACTGGTACTACATCAACACTCCTATCAACCATGTCAACCATCTGTACTTTGCACTGGTACTACACCAACACTCCTATCAACCATGTCAACCATCTGTACTTTGCACTGGTACTACACCAACACTCCTATCAACCATGTCAACCATCTGTACTTTGCACTGGTACTACATCAACACTCCTATCAACCATGTCAACCATCTGTACTTTGCACTGGTACTACACCAACACTTCTATCAACCATGTCAACCATCTGTACTTTGCACTGGTACTATATCAACACTCCTATCAACCATGTCAACCATCTGTACTTTGCACTGGTACTACACCAACACTCCTATCAACCATGTCAACCATCTGTACTTTGCACTGGTACTACACCAACACTCCTATCAACCATGTCAACCATCTGTACTTTGCACTGGTACTACACCAACACTCCTATCAACCATGTCAACCATCTGTACTTTGCACTGGTACTACACCAACACTCCTATCAACCATGTCAACCATCTGTACTTTGCACTGGTACTACACCAACACTCCTATCAACCATGTCAACCATCTGTACTTTGCACTGGTACTACACCAACACTTCTATCAACCATGTCAACCATCTGTACTTTGCACTGGTACTATATCAACACTCCTATCAACCATGTCAACCATCTGTACTTTGCACTGGTACTACACCAACACTTCTATCAACCATGTCAACCATCTGTACTTTGCACTGATACTATATCAACACTTCTACCAACCATGTCAACCATCTGTACTTTGCACTGGTACTACACCAACACTTCTATCAACCATGTCAACCATCTGTACTTTGCACTGGTACTACATCAACTCTCCTATCAACCATGTCAACCATCTGTACTTTGCACTGGTACTACACCAACACTCCTATCAACCATGTCAACCATCTGTACTTTGCACTGGTACTACACCAACACTCCTATCAACCATGTCAACCATCTGTACTTTGCACTGGTACTACACCAACACTCCTACCAACCATGTCAACCATCTGTACTTTGCACTGGTACTACACCAACACTCCTATCAACCATGTCAACCATCTGTACTTTGCACTGGTACTACACCAACACTCCTATCAACCATGTCAACCATCTGTACTTTGCACTGGTACTACACCAACACTCCTATCAACCATGTCAACCATCTGTACTTTGCACTGGTACTACACCAACACTCCTATCAACCATGTCAACCATCTGTATTTTGCACTGGTACACTACACCAACACTCCTATCAACCATGTCAACCATCTGAACTTTAACAGTAAGAAATCAGTAAGTTTCATATTGAAAAACATGTTTTCTGAACATAAGTTTCCAATGGTTGCAAAGCTTCACTAAAATCACACAGGCTGATGAACATTAGTAGTAAGAATGATAATTTGATGACAATGGACATTTTTGCACACTATTTATCAACATTTGCCAAACTTACACTTTCAAGAAACCCCTGCATTTGAGGTCTCATTGGTTAGAAAACATTAAAGTTAATTTAAAAAATAAAAGTGGACACCTGAATTAAAATGGCTTTCCCTAGCTAAATGGCTAATGTGATATGACATTTGGTTGTTTCAGGTGTCAATATACTAGTAATCACAATGTCAACACTAACAACGATGTGACACAGAAGCTATACGTAGGAAGACTGCAACCAAGATAGAAGTCTTACTAACCTGTGTTTGCTGTCTATATTTATACAAAGTGAACTGATTTACATTGTCTCGTGTCTAAGCAAAGCATAACAAGTGTAAATACACAGTAGAATGCATTTGATGTCAATAAAATGAATGATATTCCACTCTATAGTTGTCCAGAATATTAATTTTCTATGTTTGTCACCTATAAATGACAACATATATTTAACCAATCGACACCACAGCCACACCATTTTAAAGATAATTCAATGAACATCAAAATAAACACAACTTGCAATTATAGAAAATCAATAGTTTTGAAGATACAGCTTAAAATCTGCAGGCACCTAGAAATGTTGAGATATGTGGCAGGGGAACAGGGACACAAGCCAATTTAACTGGCCAGGGTCTAACGGGTCTACAGTAGTTCTATAATAACAGTTAAAATTGAGGCAATAATAAGTGAAATAAATGTTTATATAAACTGCCTTGTATCGACACTCGGCCTACCAGGTACTCTACCGATACTGCCTGGAGACTTACCTGGAATGAGCACATGAGTGTCTCATCGACTGACATCATTCCTCCTGCATTGTCAAACTCCCCGCAGTAGTTGGGAGCAGAGAACAGCGTAACAAGTTGCCGCTTCGCAAAGAATTCGTATCCGTCTTCAACCACCTGCAGATGACACCATCACAGTTCAGTCACCCGGCGACTACTACAAGTGCGTGTGAGTGCAGAGGAACATATTTCAATCTTAATTCACTTGTCTTACTAATTTTTGTACAATAGTACCTTGCTTTTGTTGCGTGGAGTGGGTATGAACAGTGGTTTGAACACTTGCCATATGTTGGTGCAGTTTCATGTCACTTTATCCATGCAGATACTAAATAACAGCAACATCTTAGATAGAAGGAAATGATAGTGAGATATGTTTACAAGCCATGATAGAAACACCAGCTCTGTATGTGCAGCCTGGGCACTGGAAGTGACACAAGATGGACACACGGCATGGTGGACACACCAACTGACCACCTCTGTCCGTCACCTCTCACCTGATGTGCTCTGCAGATGAGATCAAGGTCATGTCGGTTGAGGAACTTGCTGACAACATCTGCCCCGAAGGTGAATGAAACACCCCGGTCGTTCTCGCCCCAACCCTGCACGTCCTTGTCTGGGTCTGACCACAGCAGGTCACACAGCAAACCTGGAACACACACCCGTGGCATGTAATACCAACACATCACCAGGGCATCTAACACCAACACATCACACAGAACACACCACCAGGATATCTAACAAAACACATCACCAGGGCATCTAAAACCAACACATCACACAGAACACACCACCAGGGCATCTAACATCAACACACCATACAGAACATACCACCAGGCAGTGCTGTAACAAGTACATTTATTATGTACTTGAGTAAAAGTACAAGTAACTCTGGAAAAAGCTACTCAAGTAAAAGTACTTTTTGAAAAATGTACTTGAAGTACAAGTAAAAAGTAAACAAATGTACTTGAAGTAAATGCAAAAGTACTTCTCAAAAAAAATTTTTTTACATGGTCACCCACTGCAAACAAACAAATAAATTCAATAGTGTGCAAAAAAACACTATTGAACAGGACAGGATCCTCAGCAGGATACAGTGACAGGCAGGCTCCTCAAACAAACTATACATACTATGCAAGGCACTGACAAAAGAAATAAAATAATGGTAATACCCTATTCAGTAGTGTGTACAGTGAACACTAAATATTGTCTACGACCAGGCCTGGGGGTCAATATGTGAGGCAAAATATTGAAAACATGAACCAAGAATACATATAAACAACATTTATAGGCCCTAACAATATTTACTTTATTATTAAGATAAATCTGAGTAACCATTAGCAGTTTAAATTGCCACAGCAAAGGGAATGTTTTGGGGCGATACTGTGTGAATTTCGACGTGCGTTTATCACTAATGCAATTCGGGACGTTATTCAGGTCACTAATAGCTCGAACCTAAATCTAAGAACATATTTTGTTCATATTAAATGCACTTGCACCTTTTGTACAAATAACGACGTGTTATGGTGTAATATATTTGCACAGCAAAAATGAGGCAACCAGTTCCGGGCTTCAGGCATTATCGTTCGTAACTAATATTTTTGGAGCTCCAAATTTTTAACGTCTAAATTATGGATACTTTGTTACATTTCTGAAAAGTATACACATTTGTACTTCGTTACAAGTAAAAGACTCCTAAAAAAATGTACTTCGTTACTCACGGAAAGTAAACTTTTCTACTCAAGTACAGTAACAAAGTACTTGTACTTCATTACGTCCCAGCTCTGCCACCAGGCAGAGCTGGGACGTAACATCAACACACCAAACAAAACACACCAACAGGGCATCTAATATCAACGTACCATGCAAAACACACCACCAGGGAATCTAACATCAATGCACCATGCAAAACACACCACCAGGGCATCTAACATCAACACACCACACAAAACACACCACCAGGGCATCTAACATCAACACACCACACAAAACACACCACCAGGGCTTCTAACATCAACACAAAACACACCACCAGGGCATCTAATATCAACACATCAAACACCACTTGGGCATTTAACATCAACACAAAACACATCACCAGGGCATCTAACATCAACACATCAAACACCACTTGGGCATTTAACATCAACACAAAACACATCACCAGGGCATCTAACATCAATGCACCATGCAAAACACACAACCAGGGCTTCTAACATCAATGCACCATGCAAAACACACCACCAGGGCATCTAACATCAACACAACATGCAAAACACACCACCAGGACATCTATCATCAACACACCACTCAAAACACACCACCAGGGCATCCAACATCAACACATCAAACACCACTTGGGCATTTAACATCAACACATCAAACACACCACCAGGGCATCTAACATCAACACAAAACACACCACCAGGGCATCTAACATCAACACAAAACACACCACCAGGGCATCTAACGTCAACATACCATGCAAAACACACCACCAGGGCATCTAACGTCAACATACCATGCAAAACACACCACCAGGGCATCTAACGTCAACATACCATGCAAAACACACCACCAGGTCTAACATCAACACACCATGCAAAACACACCACCAGGGCATCTAACATCAACATACCAGGGGTAGAACTTCAGCATTTATTTTACTGGACAGCAGGACTAGTAAAGACAAAAGTTTACTAGTCCGCCAAAAGGTTTACTAGTCCTGAAAATATCAAAACAACACAAATTTAAATTGCAACAAATGCGTCAGACGGTCCATGGTGGCCGTTTTCAGCACTTGAATGGCTCGGTGGGCAGTTGCAGTGTTTTTCCAGCTTGCGTTTTTCTGCTGGTTTTGCAACCCCAGTCAAGTAATGATACATCATGCATAAACGTAGACTAATAAAGCAATGTAGATATAAACCGTATTCGAAAACCGTGCATTTGAAAATGACCACCAATTGCACTCATTAGCCCTACCCCTCTACCAGATACGCTAAACCAAACAAAACTGTCATTTCAGAATTCGATGTCACACAACAGCCAATCAACAGCACTGTTTCACTTTTCACTGTCGCCTCATTACGTAAAGAATTAGTTTGTCAATGGTACGGATGGTGGCATCATGCAACATCCTGATTTTTACTAGACAGCCGGACTAGTTGGTAGGCGGATTTACTAGTCCGCCGTAATCTTTACTAGTGTACGGACTAGCGGACTAGTGGGTAGTTCTACCCCTGCATACCATGCAAACCACACCACCAGGACATCTAACATCACCACATCACTAGGGCATCTAACATCAACACATCACACACCACCAGGGCATTCAGACATTAAAGTACATTCAGACTTGTGCACAACTAGCTTTATCGATCCAGTGCATGAATGCACATGTGGGCACGCACACTCGTGCAATCAGTGACACATTACACCATCAATTTATGACTATTACTCATTTATAATTTAAAATATATTATTTGATAATTATTTACTAGATCCTACCCCACTACCCCCACTTAGTTTCCCAGATAAATGTCAACAAACTGCAATAAATAACCAACCTGTGTCAGGCACGTCTGTGGGGCGCATGATTCGTCTGATCTGCTCCATCGACTGTAGGTCGGGGGATAGACCTGAACACCAAACACACAGTGATACACTAGATCTCTGATGCGCATTAAGTGAAATTATACAGGCACTTTGAATAAAATAAATATTACTTTAACATATGTGCTAACAATGTATAAATTGTGGATATACACAGCTTTTGTTTTACAAATTGATCTTGATGGCACACATGCATAGCAAATACATGTGACAATCTGTCAACAGGTTAATATCTTGCATGACACTAACCTCCATGACAGCAGAATATCTTTTCATCAACTATTGCGGCTATTGGGAGGCAATTGAAACAATCTGTAAACGTCTTCCACAGTTTGATGGTGAAGCGTCTCTTACCTACAAACATGCAAGGATGGTTTTGCTCAACAACATGCTATACATGATACAAAAATATTAACATAACATTACCATCTCACTAAAAATTACTCAGAATACACCAATTACTAACTTAATTAACGAACCACATTTACTCTAAAAATGCGCATACCGGTTTAATGAACCTGGTGAATAATAACCAAAAGGCTTCCTGTGTCTAACAGAAGGTCTGTTTTCAGCCAGTAGATTCTGTACAAAGACTGAAAGCGAACAAATGTAAGGCACGAGACATAACTAAAGTTACACACTGCAAGTAATAAAAAGCATAATGACATCCACACTAAGAGTAATAATGTGGTAGTAAGGATATGACTAACATGATACCACCTAAGACTCAACGTGATGCACTTACATTCGTCATAGAAACCATAGATGCGGTTTATACTGGCGCATTCGTGATTGCCACGCAGCAGGAAAAAGTTTTCTGGATATTTGATTTTATAACACAGTAATAAACATATGGTCTCGAGCGACTGTTTTCCCCGATCAACGTAGTCTCCGAGGAAGAGATAGTTGGCCTCTGGCGGGAAGCCTCCATACTCAAACAGACGGAGCAGGTCTGTGTACTGGCCGTGAATGTCACCTATCAACAGATTACAGAACATTACCCAAGTCCACAGTAAACTTCATCACGACATACCAATTATATCGAAACATGCATGTGAAACTGACAGAGATAAGTTCAGACAGACGGAAAAACATACAAACAGAGATACACAATCTGTTTTAGATGTATGTATACCCGGGGTATATCAATTGACAATGACTGCCAAAAAACAATGGTAATTTAATATAAATTATGCATCAGTGCCCCATTACTAGTTTCCATTGCATAGTTCTCGAAAAGGAACGTTGACAACAATCCAGGACTGAGTTCATCGACCATAACAAATACAGGTCAAATCAACAGTATACTAACCACATATCTTCAATGGTGCTTCTAGCTCCAGCAGAATTGGCTGACTTAGGAAGATCTCTCTTGATTTGAGACAGAGAGCTCGTACTTCCGTTTCTGTCATCTGCACAGTTTTCCCGGGACGACATCCTCGGACTGTCAACAACAACAAATTAACATAATTTTTAACAAAAGCAAAACTGTCCAAAAGAATAGAATTTGTTTACTAACTCAACATATGTCATTCCAGTATGAATATTACACAGCCAGAGCATCGTATTTTTAACAAACGATCGTTCTCGCTTCCTACACTACGGATTCATAATTCAAGATCTGGACTCACACAACCATTAGCCACGTAGCTGATAGCTAAACATATCAGTTTGACTGCAGAACATGGACACTTCAAACATGGACTGGTGGAGAAAACAACATCATAACTGTGAACACTCTTTCATAAGGGTTATTGTTTAAACATTTAAGGTACAGTTTTGGTAAACTTTGCATAAAGTTGTTGAAACATTATATTTACGCCGGCACAAGAGGCTGGATAATACTTTAGTAACTTGGATCATGTTCATATTATCAAGATGCAAACGAGTTCTTTTAAACATATCCAATATGTGAATTTTACCTTGTAGAGGCTTTCGTCGGTGTAGTAGATAAAAATTAACAGACTGGATATATCTAAAAGAACTCATTTGCATAGAAATGAACTATCATGAAGATTGTTCAGCAAAAATATTATCAAGAGTCACATTAAACAAGTTTTAACAAAGATCGCCACCCAGAGAATTAACTCTAGATGGCAGGTGGACAAGGAAGCCTTTTGGCTCATCGAGAGTCCAACCCTTTTCATCTATGTATATCCCGCCCTTCTGAGGTGTGTCGATTTCATTGTTAAACATATTCACGCTACTAGCACCCACACAACCAGCAGATAATCTGTTCCATTCATTTAGTCCTTTCTTATATATAATCTACACTGCTTCTTTATTAAGGTAACTTCATGTCCTCCGTTACTACTGTAACTTCATGTCATCTAGTCCTTCTATCTTTCTTAACTGAGAAAACAATGTTTCTATCAATATTTTCATAACCATTCAATATTTTTAAAACTTTTATCTGATCTCCTCTCACTCTCCTGGTCTCTAGTTTTGTTGAACCACATTCTTTTAGGTGTATTTCTATCCCTCAGGTTTGGTATCATTTTAGTCGCTCTCCTCTGTACTCTTTCTAGCATATCTATATCCTTCTTGCGATATGGCCTCCACACTTGTATACAATATTCTAAATGAGGCCTTAACTATTGCTTTGTACAGCAGTATTATTAGTTCTTTTTCCTGATACGCTAATTAATCCAAGGATTTGATTTCCCTGTGAAGCTGCAATTCAGCACTGCTCTGAAACCTTCACATCAGCACTAATGGTTAACCCGAAGTCCTTTTCTTTTACAGTAGTACTTAGTACAGTAACATTGTATATTGTACATATTCGTTCCCATGTCCTGTGTGGAGGCATTTACATTTCCCAAAATTGAACATTTGCTACTTTTGAGACCATTTGATCAACCTGTCAAGATCATCTTGTAAATGCTGTCTATCTCCATCACGTTTAATCCTTCTAAACACTTTACACCTTATTTATTATATCATCATCCAACTCGTTGATATATATTAATAGTATAGGTCCGAGTACTGATCCATGTGATACCCCTCAATACTGATTTCCAGTTTGAAGCCTCCACACCAACTACCACCCGCTGTCTTCTGTCAATTAGCCATTTTTCTATCCAGTTAATTAAACCATTTCCTATGCCATGGGCCTTTAGCTTAAGCAGTAATTTTTTATGTGGCACTTTTTTGAGAGCTTTTTGAAAATCTAAGTAGATGATATCTACTGGTGATCCCTCGACTGCCCATTTAGTGATATCTTCAAAAAAACAACATATTTGTTTAGCATGACTTCGCTTTTAGAAACCCATGTTGAGATGGGTTTACCAAGTTATGTATAGCAAGAAAATCCACCATGTGATCTTTAATTAGTCTTTCTAATAATTTGCAAATCACCGATGTTAAACTTACTACCCCCCGGTAGTCTGTAGTTCTCCGACTTGTTTCTTGAACCTTTTTTACATAACTGTATAATGTGTTTCTTTCCTTTTCATTCTCTTCTAATGACAAGATGAAAACTGTTGCAAGCGATACGCTAATTTGTTCTACAATTTCGAATAGTAGTTTGGGTGGTATCCCAACCACTCCAGGTTATTTATTATGCTTCATAGCCCATATTTTCTTAGCTACCATTTCCGGGATTACAATGAACTGTCCTAAATAGTGTGATTCTGCCCCCTTGAACTTAGCCTTTGGTACTGGCAGTGAATGTTGTGATTTGTCCCAAACTAATAACATTGGTGTTGTAGTGCGTTCACAGCTTTCAAGGTTGTAGCTAAGTTAATATAACAACAACGAACATTTCAGTAAACACTGAACCAATATACTAATTCAGGTCTTCTGCCATCAAGAATCCTTCTGATATTATATTTCCAGCACTATCTTCTGGAAGACCGACCTTATCCTGAACTTTCTGTTTGCTCCGAACATATGCGTAAAAACTCTTGCTATCATGTTTTATATTACAAGTTTTTTCTTCATAGCTTCTCTTTGAATTTATAATTTCGGTTGTGGCTTGGTTAAGTGCTTCTTTATAAATGTTGTAGTCTTCATCATTTCCAATATGTCTATATGACTTCCAAATCATTTGTTTGTACTAAATTTTCTAATAGCTTCTTTCGACAAGTGTTTCTTTCTGGACCGTTTCCCTTGTTTTTTTCCAAGGGAAAAAATGTATTGATGATGCACTCAATTTCACTCTAAGATATTCCAGCATTCTGTTGCTGACTTATACTTATCAATGTTATTCCAGTCTATCTTTGCTAAATATTTCCCCCCATGTCCTTATATCTTCCTTTGATTTTACTTTGATGGTAAAGCAGGGTGCACGGTGGATTTAATTGACAGGTAGTCCGTCGGACTAGCTGACTCAGAAACAACTAGTCCTCATATTGTTTTACTAGTCCTTAAAAATCAATCATACTGTGGTATCATATATGTGTGAGTTATAGCACATAGTAAAAGTGGCTTTATTTCATAAAGAAAACAAGCCGTTTCCCATTTCAATTAAATGTTCAACTAAATGTGTCATTAATAGAAACAAATACATGTGATTTCGTAGATCCAATTGCAAAGTTATCAGAAGAAATGACTAGTTTAATCAGGGGCAGCAAACAGGAGTCGTAGACAAGGCGATTCCAGCAGAATTTGAAGCCTGACGGCGACAAAGGACCGACATTGTCGGACTAAGTTGCATCATTTGCCCTATACTTTTCATTAGCGTTTTTTTTACCGAAGCTGACTAAACAATCAGTAACATTGCTGGCGTTTGGTAACTTGCTAAAACAATCACCCAATACAGGAATAACGCAACTACCATCACGACGGGATAGCACGTAACGATGTCAGTAACCCGCGCATGTATGTTTGTCCATCACTCATGGTCGCTAGGTGGCACTACTACGCTAACCGGATGTAAACAGCCGCCATTTACATTCACTGCGTTCAGCAAGTTTCCGATCTGACGGTCGTACGGAATATTTAGCTGCCTGTGATAAAATGCTACCTTACTGTCTGATTTTGTTTCATTCCATCACAACACCCAACTAGCGTATACATAGCGTAAATTAATTTACATAATAACAGCTAGTCCGATGGGACTGCTCAACTAAACATGGACTAGTCCGATCACTGAAACTACTCGTCCGGGACGATCGGACCGGCCTTATTTCGCAGCCTGGGTAAAGTGTATCTGTTTGTGATCACTACTCCCCAGTGGCTCACATATCTTGACATTGTCAACTAATTCATTCTGTGAGGACAAATCTAGCACATGCTGAGAAAGAAAACTATCTTGTACTAAAACTAAAACCTTGTGGTCGTCACTCCCTGTACTCTGTAGAGATTTCCATTCCACATGTAAATGTCCATGGTTAAAATCACCCATAATAATAGTCAGTTTGCTCACTTCCCTTATAGCGTTTTGTACTTTTTCATTCTCTTCTATGGTTATGTTTGGACTTTGATAAACTAATTCAACTGTTAACATCAAGTTTCCTGTAACTATGTTACACCAAACAGCTTCTTTGCAATCTGCTTCTCTTTCTAATTTTATTTCATAAGCCTGGATAGATTCTTTAATACATCAAATAACTCTACCCCCCCTTCTTCGTATTCTATCTTTCTTAAACATTACATAGCCTGTTAGTCTCAATTCGGCATCTGATATATCAATGGTGGCCCATGATTCGGTTATACCTATTATGTGAGGGACAATATCTTCTACCATAATGTTTAGTTCACTTCGTTTAGTTGTTCTTTGCTGAATTATCTGTGCTGTCTTTATCTATGCCTCCAGTTTCAGGCTTCTCTGTGAATCCCCTTGTGCATCTAGTTTAAATAAATGCAATCTGTTCCACTGTCAACAGATCGCAGCAGGTTCTCTGAGAAAACTGCTGCCCCCTTTCCACTTAGATGGAGGCCATATTTTCCCTCCCAACAAAGTATCCCCATATATCTATGAATCCCATCCCCTCTTCTTCACACATCTGCTCAACTAGTGCATTGATCGCCATCCTCTTGCAGTTTTTATATGTTGACCCCCTTCCTCCCATTACTGGCAAAATTCCTGAGACAATAATCTGTTCAACTCTTGTCTTGTTTAACTTCCACACTAACTGTCTGTACTTCTGTACTATCCCAGTTGTTCCCTCCCTGTCTGCATTATTTGTCCCTACGTATACTAGTATAGACCCTCCCTTGCCATGCCCCAATACCTTCTCTACCCTTTCAGTCACATGTTCTATCCTAGCCCCCGGTAAACAAACAATGATGTCCTCCCCCTCGCTTACTGTCTTATCTGTCTTTCTCAGAATAGAGTCGCCCATGAACACTCTCTTTTCTCATTGCTGCCTCAACCACTGCCACAGAGTAGCTCCTTCTCCAGTTGTTGTTGTTGTCTTTCCCCCCATCGTCTTCTCTCCTGTCATATTCTCTTTCCTGTCGCTTTTTCTCTTGTCAACATCCCTTTTATCGACTTCTCTTCTGTCACATTTACTCTCACTTCCTTCTCTACGGTCACTTTCTCCCCTAGCACCTTCATGTCTGTCACGTTTCCTGCCGTCGATTCTCCAATTTCTTCCCCTCCAATCACCTTCCCTCCTCTCAGTCTATATTCCACAGTTTTCTTGCCACTATTCTGCTCCTTCAGTCTCACAGTATTCCCAAATCTCTCCCTGTCGTCTCTCTCCATTCCACCTGTCTCCTTGCTAATTCTCATCTCCATCCCCGTCACAATATCTGTCTATCTAACTACCTCCTTCAGCAGACATTCCACCTTCCAATACCCCATGCACAGATAACAAATGATGTTGAGGTACCATGCAAATGTAACATGAAGCATATTACAGGATTATTGTATAATCTAGTGTGTGTAGTCTGACAGACCGAATACACAAACTTCTGTGACTAAGTTGTGTTCTATTGGTTAATGTTTACTATTGATGGTTGTACAACATATGTGAAAGAACAAAGATCATAGTTTTGTGATAGGTTTAATTAACTAAGTGAACAAATTATTGTGGGTTTTTTAATCTGTTTTCTCATTTTATACATTAAAATTTAAAAACTTAAAAAAAGTTTCAGAGTGTTCTAATCTGCATCATATTCACCAGTAAAACAGAAAACTAAGCAAAAATTTGTATATTGTATAATTATCTTAAAAGATACTATGTAACTAATTTGTAAGTTTCTTTCTCCTTGTAAGAAACTTATAAAGTAGTTACAAAGTATCTTACTTATTCTTTAGTGGCTAGACAAATCTTCTTCTCTTTTACAGTTTACATTATATAATGATTTACAAGTGATGTTATTATGCACAGAATAATTTATTGCAATACATCAACTTAACATAACTGCAAAGTAATTTACAATTTAACTTATTTAAATATATTCAATTCACTGTCACAGGAGAAAATGTTTCACAATCGATGCTGTTTTCCTGAGAATGTCTTCGTGTAGTAAAAAGTCTAGTTATACTAACAAAAACAATCTTTTGAAACAGAAGTTTGTAACATGGGATAGGAGGGGCGGTTAATAGATGGATATCGCAGTGGTTGACGGACAGAGTACAGTGTGTCATTATAAATGGTTTCAGCTCAGGGTGGTCACCTGTTAAGAGTGGTGTCCCCCAAGGGTCTGTTCTGGGTCCAATTTTATTTGTAATATATATTAATGACATAGACGAAGGAGTGTGCAACCATCTCCTAAAATTTGCTGATGACACAAAACTGTTCAGTCAGGTATCATCCTGTAAAGATGCTGAGAAACTTCAAAAGGACCTAAACAACTTGCACGGGTGGAGTGCAGAATGGACAATGTTGTTTAATGCAGAAAAATGCAAGTGTGTACATTACGGTCATAACAACAGGCAGTACGACTACTTCATGGGTGATAACCCCATAGAAACATCGCATGTAGAAAAAGACTTGGGGAGTGATAATAACAGACACACTTAATGTAACGGAGCAATGTGTTAAGGCATCAAATAAGGCTAATGCGATGCTAGGCATGATTAACAGAGCTATCAAATATAAGACCAAAGAAGTAGTTGTAAAACTATACAAGTCCTTAGTAAGACCTCACCTAGACTACTGCATTCAGGCATGGCGCCCATTCAAACAAAAAGATATAGACTTATTAGAAAAGGTGCAACGTAGGGCGACCAGGATGACTTCAGATTTAAGTCACTTAGATTACCAAAGACGGTTAAGAGTGCTAAATATCACGACTCTGGAGACGACTGCATGCTGATTTACTGGAAGTCTATAAAATATTCAACGGGTTAGAGAGTATTCTTCCTGCAGATTTCTTTGTTATGGAAAATAAACAGACCAAAACAAGAGGGCACCCCTTTAAAATAACCAAAATGCACTCAAGATTAAATATACGCATGTACTCCTTTACTCAAAGGATAGTTAACGACTGGAATAGACTTCCGGAAGCAGCAGTGATGTCCAAAAACATCAACCAGTTCAAGGGTCACATTGACAAATATTTACGAAATAGGGCAGAGGATTACACGAGTCAACGTTTGACTCCCTTCCTCGTCAACTCCTTGACTACTAAGTAGAAGAGGAGGATTCAAGGTAAATTCAAGGTAAAAACTGTGATTGTGTTGTTCCTTTCATTTCAGTGTCTTCAACTTATTTGGATCCTGCGTCAAATTCAAACATCCAAACAAACTTCAGGAAGTTCAGCATAGTCCACGATACCGAGCTAGGCTATGCCTATGGGACTTCTCTTGGAAGTTACAATGCCGATGGCAATGATACCTGTGACTGTGTAGCTGCTGTACTGCAGTGTAGCCTGTACTGTACTCTGTAGACAGTGTAGTGTAGGCTGAAGAATCATCAAATGTTATAAAAGTAAGGGGTGTGGTATACCCGTGGACGATTTTGTGTTACACTAGATTGGCGTATTAACAATTAGGAGTATTTACAAAAATATGGTTACTCCGTCCACCGATCATGCGAAACGCCTTTCTTAACTGCCTGTGGCTGTGACTGTGGGTTCTTACGTAGATTCGTACTCGAAAGTTTAGTTTGGCAAGTAATTTCCTTATTTCGTGGGCGTAATTCGTGAACGAAATTAAGTTGGTAGAGCGAGATATCTCATACATATTTTGAACACAGTTATTTACAGATCAACGCTACTTATCGAACTGTTAATATAGGCATTTACAGGTACATGTAGCAAAGCAAAATTACCTTCCAACAACCGGGAAATCAAGGTATCAACATTCAATTCGCCGTCCGCCATATTGCCGATTGGTATATGACGTCAATAGAAAAAATACTGCGCATGCTTCGCAACGACAGGCGCGTGTAGTCGAATAGATACCTAGCGGATTTCCGTAACACCAATAATTACTCAAATTAAGCACAATTTTAGAAGTTCGATTACAAAGGTAATAAGGCTGTTACTGTTTGCACAATCGTTTTGTTCGGGGCTATCCAATAATACATTTAAATCGCCAAAGTACTATGACAAGTGTGCGCCAAGACGGTGTTGCAAGTGATGATAGATCAGACAGTTACTGTTAGGATAGGTTGGGGCAAAACGTACCTTACGGTTTACCTACCTTAATTATAATACCTTAGGACGATTCTGATTGTATGGTCCACATCGATCACATCTTCTTCTTAAGAATTTAATATTAAAAGTTCATAGTATCGGTTTCAGTAGTTATTGTTAGTGGGGCTTCATACACATATAACATTGCCTGGGTAGACCAGAATTGTCTAGACGATTGCACCTGTATGTAGGTGCAAATTACAGTATTTTGCCTATTAATTTTCATCTAAGGAGATGTAGTCATATATACATAGTCGCACATACATTTAGGTTATCTGAATAGTCGAAGAACTGCGCAGAACCTTATATTCCAAGACAACAACATTTTTGCGGCAGTCCACCATGCACTGGCATATTTCGATGCAATATAAATGAAGAGTGGGAGAAAATGTTGACGAGCGAAGAGCTGGTGAGAATGGTGGGCACGGTCGAAGTACGTGTGATTAAATGTGTGTAGCTGGTGATGTTAGTGCACATTTAGATACAGTGGAAACGGGAGAAGAAGAGTCGGATCGGGGGATTTGGATGGAGAAGAAGAAACTGGGCGGACCGGGGGTTGCATGGTAGCGTTTGTGATGCAATATGGGTTGGCCGTGGCAGGATTGTTTTTCCAAAAGAAGGAATGTTACAAAGTGTCTCATTGCCACCGGAACGAAATTAATAATGTCAGATTATGACATCGAAGACAGGACCGGGATGCTGTTGAATATTTGTTTGCGGTGACGCTCAAATGTTTGAAGTTCACAAGAAACCTTAAAATACATCCCCTTGAGACTGACGAAAAATCTCCCACTTCGCCCGCTTTAAGGCTCTCGAAGACACCTCCAATAAAAAAAGTATTGCATCTCCCTTGAGGCTCCCGAAAAACCCACCTTGATCGAGGCTCTCCAAAAACTTCCAATTGTTCAATCCCTTGAAGCCCTCCAAAACACCTTCAAGGTCTCCAAAGATACAATAACAACGCGCACTGATGTATACGTTAGAACAGCTTTTAAGGAGGGATCTTCCTCAAGGAGTAAAAATAAACTTGGTGGACAATGCCAGACTTGGGTTCAAATGCAAATGCATTTGAAAATGTCGTATTTGTACTTGCATTTCTGAGTTTCAGGATAAAAAAACATTTGCATTGACATTAGAAACAAAACACTTGCATTTGCACTTGAATGCCAGGTCCAAAAACACTTGCATTTGCATTTTAATAAAAGAAACACTTGCATTTGCATCCAAAACATTTGCATTTGATTAAAACATCTAATTGTGCGGATGTTTAACGGTGGTTCGTCTGTCTGGTGTCTACAGTTCTCCGTCTAGTTACTCATTCATTTATACAGAGTCAGACACAAATGTATAATTTTGCAGCAATTTTGGAAAATGTGTGTATCAGATTCAAGTATTGGTTGACAGATTTAACATATTTAACAAGATTGCCACTCAGAGAATTAACTGTAGATGGCAGGTGGACAAGGAAGCCTTTTGGCTTATCGAGAGTCCAACCCGTTTTATATATGTGTATCCTTCTGAGATACGTGTCAATTTTATTTTTAAACATACTCATGCTCAATCACAATCAACAGATAATCTGTTCCATTCATTTAGTCCTCTGTGAAAATGGAAAACCTGGACCTTGACCTATGAAATGTAATTCACCTTGATAAGAATATCCATGGAATGCAATCAGTGAAGTTCTTACAACCTCGTGGTGTGGCGTTTAACACAGGTCTGTTGGATGCGCCTAGTGCTGAAGTGTAGCGTGTAGTATGTAGTTTGCGCTTCGTACTCTCGCTTTCCTCGTTCCTGTTTACTATCTTCGTAAATGACTGTCTCCATGGACCAATCGGTCCTTGTGATAAAGTTTTCCGACGACACTAATGTGGACGGCTGCATTGAGAATGCGGATGAGACCCCATAGAATGGTTGGCTGGTGTGCGGATAATAATCTCGAATTGAACGGTTCAAAGACTAAAGAAATGATTGTTGATTTTCTTAAAAAGAAGACTCCCATCCACCTTCTTTCGATAAATGGCGTGGAGATCGAGCAGGTTGAATCTTTTAGATTCCTTGGAACAACAATTTCAAATGATCTCAGCTGGTGCACAAACACACTGTACATTATTGTTCTTCCCGAGGCAGCTCAGGAGATTCGACATTGCTCAGGAGATTATTATACGACTCTACCGCGCAATCATTGAAAGTATCCTCACTTTCTCGATTGCAGTGTGGTTTGGTCGCGCCAGTCAGGAGGAGAAACAACGGTGAGAAGTTATCATGAAGGGCGCATCTAGAATCAATGGGCGCGATCCATTGAATCTAATTACCAGGCTCGCTGTGCACGAAAATCAAAGAGCATTGTACGGGATACTACCCACCCAGCCAACCATCCCTTTGAACTTCTTCCCTCTGGCAAGCGCTATAGAAGTATTAAGATCGACAAAGACCACTAGACTTAAAATAATTTTTATCCGCAGGCTGTGAGTCACTTGAACCGCGAGATGCCATGCTACTGTTTTCAGTCGGTTTAGATGTTATGTCGCCATGCTAAATTATTTATTTAGTTATTTTATTTTGTATTTACTAACTTGACTACATGTATGTACATACTTTTTAACTGTCAGCTTAGTTTTTATATCGTCAGCTAATTTATTTATTCATTTATTTATTACTTATTTAACTACATGTATACTTTTTAACTTTTTAGGTAATGTTCAGACGTTATTAATATTATGTTATCAAGTTCACTTTATGTCAATAGATGTGCGACTGTCTTAAAATACGTTGGCAGTTGGCCTTGGTTTAAATCTATACTAGTTTTAGCATAGTTTCATAATGTTTCTGATTGCATATGTTGCGTGTGCATGATGGGGGGCAGGGGAGACAAGCGTATATGTATGTTGACGCCACAACGCCAAGAATTCCTCGTACATTTTAAATGCTACTTGGTAATAAACAGTCTGAATCTGAATTTCAGCTACATGCAGACGCCGTATAGCTTGATCATTGGAGTGAAAGGGGAACCGAGTGCGTTAGTCTCGATCCCCAGCTGGTACATAGTGTTAGAATAAGTAGTGTGCGCGCCATTTGGCATGCTAGAAAGTTAGGGCGCCTCCTGGCGAATGAGGAGAAAGCGAGAGGTTCGCCATGTTGTTTATAGAATTGTCGAGGTGACAATTGCGCATCGAATAACGTAAAAGCAACGCGTTACGGGCAAAATCTGTCGTTGCCCCGTAAACGTAATAAAAACTGGTCAAACAAGGTTTGGGATGTTATATATATAGACGGTCTATATATTGTAACGCGGCGTGAAAACATGAAAGTTTCGGCGCGAGTGCCGCCGCCTCGCCGCTTGGAGGTTGAGTAGTAAGAACGCGCAGTTTGAACATGTAGTGTGGTGGTCAGTTTGGTCGGAGCCCTCTCTGTCTGACGTTGTTCAATGATACGAAGGGGTATTAGAACCAAGCTAGGCATCGATATGGCCTCACGTGGTGAGACTGACAGGACTGGTGTGACTAGGTCACCTAAGGCTGCAATGCATGCAGCCTACGATGAACTTGATACTATGGGAAGTGCGAGTCAAATCTCCCGTGGGTCTAAAACATCGTCAAACTCAAGAACAAGCTCTGCGGTATCATTGAAGGCGAAATAAGCCCAAGTAGCAGCTGAACATGCAAGGAGGAAACTGGAGTTGGCTGAGAAAAGGATCAAACGGGACCTAGAACGAAAGCGGAAACAGACATGTAAGCAAGCAGAGTTCAAACAGCTGCAAGCAGAGAACGGAGCAGCTGGGGATCTTGAAAAGGTTCAGGAGGAAGTTGAACTTAAGGAACTTCTGGCAAAACTGTGGGAGGATGTTGATTTAAATGACTTTGCCCCCAGTTTTTCAATAAATGCAAAGACAAAGAAGCGCAACATGCTTCGCACACCGCTACTGAAATAAGTACAGCAGTTCCACTGGGTGTTGCATTCACGACAAGTACAGTGACCAGTCCTGTCGCAGCTCCTTTTGCGTATGCTTCTACAACGCACAGTTATCTTGATCCAAATGCCTCCACGTTTGTGTCTCAAGGGGCACCGGCAGGTTTGCAGAACACCTTCAGTGGTATGAGAGGTATGCCAGGAAGAACAAGTTGGAATCTGCCATCAGTGCATGGAAGTCCGACTACCAGCGGTACTGATAGCAACATCAATATGGCGATTGTACACACTCGACAATATCATATCGCAATCAGAACTGCCTGCACCTCCACCCGTGACATTTGATGGCACCTCCGCTGAATTTCCGAAGTTTATGAGAAACTTCGAAGACCGGGTTGCGTCAAAGCCATTCTCAGATAGCTTCAAGTTGTCCCAATTGGTTTCATATACCACAGGAGACGCAAACAAAGCAATCAAGCACTTCGAAGGGACGGAGCATGGCTATCGACAGGCAATAGCAATCCTGCAAGAACGATTTGGACGTCCATTCCAGATTATAAAGTCATGTATGGATCGACTTATCGAGAGGCCACAGTTGTCATTGTATGACAGGAAAGGCCTACTGGAGTTCTCAGATCAGCTCAAGTGTACATACCAAACGCTGGAGGACCAAGAGTTGCTTCCAGAAGCAAACACACAAACATATTTGAGAGCCATATTTGACCGACTCCCTGTCAGTTGGCAAGATGGATGGGTGCGTCGTGTCATGGATCTTGAAAGCACAGGGCAGAGCCCGAAGATTGAGGATATGGTGCGATTCATTCATTATTTAGCCAGAGCGCTAAATCACGCAGTCTTCGCCATTCAGTCGACCGGTAGCAGCAATGCCAGTAAACCTATTGGCAGGAAGTGTAGTGACTTCAAGAAAGGTGGATATGTCCCTACTACGTTCAACAGGATAACTATACTTTCTACCCAAGTCGCCAAAGGTGTGGAAGGTATGAATGGCAAGGAGAAGCAGAGGGACGGGTATTACGCGTCACGTACTAGAGACAGTAGGGACTGCAGTTACTGTGAAGGCAGGCATATCATCGGAGACTGCTGGGTTTAAAACTGGGACACTGGAATTCCGGAAGAAGTTTGTACAGAACCATAACATATGCTTCGGCTGCCTTGGAAGGCATTACAGTAGGGACTGCAAACACAAGCAGAATTGCTCTGAGAAGGAATGCAACAAGATGCACCATCAGCTGCTCCACCCTACTCTGACAATTCCGAAACAGGACCAACAAAAATCTGTTGACAAAACCAAGTTGGAGGCGCTGCCACAAATGCAGGTCGGATCAGTTGTAGCAACAAAGCCAAAGCAGTTTGTTCTCCTGAAGGTGATTCCACTTCGTATAACAGCGGAAAATGGAAACTCTGTGACGACACTTGGTATGCTGGATTCGGGAGCTAGTGCGACTCTAGTTACACAGTCGATAGCAAAGAAATTAGATGTTCAGGGAACACCTGAAGTTATCAGCGTCAACACGATCCTAGCAAAAGGCCAAGACAAAAAAGTAACGGTCTTTGGATATAGCCTGTCGCCCGTTGACGTGGCAAATCCACAGATTCCCGTGAGACGAGCACACATAGTGACATATCTGCACATTGATGCTCGCTATAGGCCGAACGCACTGGACCTTTCAGAATGGTCACACCTAGAGGGGCTAGACTTGCAAATAGACGTTGAGGAGAACTCGGTGTCTATACTCATCGGCGAGGATGTGCCGTGGGCACACGCAGCTTTGGAAAGCTGCTATGGCGATGACCCAAATACTCAACCGTATGCCGTAAGGACGCCGCTTGCCTGGTGCGTTGCTGGACCAACACACTATGACTCGGAATCTGATGTTAGCATAAACTTCTTGACCAAGCGATCAGATTTCTTCTCACCGAATTGTGACCACGACAGCATAGATCCAACATATGTTCAGGGTGGTGATGCTATCCGTTCAAGCAAAATGACCTTGGAAAGGTCAGTGGAGCGGCTCTGGCAGTTGGAAAAACATGGGTTCGAGAGCGATGACTGCAAGACCATGTCTGTGGAGGACAAAAGGGCGTTGAACATTTTGCAAAAGAATACGAAATTGGTCGATGGACAGTACGAGATTGGTTTGCTTTGGAGAGATGAACACCCCGCATTGCCAAACAACAGGGTTGTGGCAAAGAAGAGACTCGATCTTCTGGGCAAACGCTTCAAGCAGACGCCAGAGTTTGCAAGAAAGTACTGCAAGGCAATGTCTGACAACATCATTAAGGGCTACGCGAGATTACTGTCCGATGAAGAAGCTGCTCAAACTAGCCCCAGGACGTGGTATCTACCACATCATGGAGTTGAAAATTCAAATAAGCCCGGAAAGGTCCGTGTTGTTTATGACGCAGCATCGCCATACGGAAGGACTTCGCTGAACCAGGAGTTGATGCAGGGTCCTGATCTGAATAACAGTCTCGTAGGAGTGCTCCTGAGATTCCGGCAGGATAAAGTTGCAGTAGTTGCTGACATCGAAGCGATGTTTCATCAGTTCAGGGTGCCTAAACACGACTGTGAGGCTCTGAGATTCCTGTGGTGGAGAGATGGATTCGAAGAAGCCCCCGCAACCTATCAGATGACCCGTCATATCTTTGGTGCTACAGACAGCCCAAGTTCGTGCACGTATGGATTGAGACGGTGTGCTATGGACAACAAGGAAGACTTTGACCCACGAGTAGCAGAAGCCGTACAACGGAACTTCTATGTCGATGATTTGCTGAAGTCGTTTCCAACGGCCGAGGCAGCCATCAACTTGTCTAGGCAGCTGGTGAGGATGCTAGACCGAGCAGGACTTAGATTGACAAAATTTCTGTCAAACTCGAAGAAGGTGTTGGCCGCACTACCTGAACCTGAACGGGCAGCCGACTGCAAAGACCTTGACCTTGAACATTTGCCCACTGAAAGAGCCCTAGGGGTGAGATGGGACATCGAAACCGACTCCCTCGGGATTACTGTCACTAGCATGGACAATGCAAACACGCGTAGAGGATGTCTCTCAGCTGTAAGTTCCCTCTATGACCCATTTGGAATGGTGGGACCAGTAACACTCGTGGCTAAGAGAGTTCTGCAGATGAGTTGCAAGTTGAAACTTGGTTGGGACGACGAATTGCCTGGAGAACTGCTTCAAGAATGGGAGCAGTGGAAAACAAACCTAGGTAATTTGGAAGGAATTTGGGTTCCTAGATGCTACTTCAGAGGAGAAGGGTCCGCTCACATTGAACTTCATCACTTTGCTGACGCATCGGAAATAGGATATGGAACGGTGTCCTATTTGCGGAAGGTGGATGAAGATGGCCAAATTGAATGCTCCTTCGTCGCAGCAAAGAGTCGGACGGCGCCCACGCCGTTTGTTATTGTGCCGAGGTTGGAACTGCAAGCAGCAGTCGTAGCCGCGAGGATGGATGGTCTCATCAGGAGGGAGATTGATTTACGTATTGCAAGGGTTGTCTTCTGGACAGACTCTAGAATAACTCTGCAGTACATACGGAATGAGACACGACGATTCAAAACGTATGTGGCAAACAGGGTGACGGAAATCAGGGATTCTTCAAAACCAGAACAGTGGAGACATGTCCCAGGAAAGGAAAATCCTGCCGATGATGCTTCGAGGGGCCAGACTGCGTGATCTTTCCTTCGGAACAAGCGATGGTTTCGTGGGCCAGACTTTCTCTGGCGTTCGGAAGATGCATGGCCTGCTGCTGACATTGGAACCTTGTCGAATGGCGACCCAGAACTGAAGGACGAAAAGTTGGTTGGGATGATGACATCGCCTTCTTCACTTGATCAGCTACTGAAAAGATATTCTTCTTGGACTGCCACTCAGAGGAAAATCGCCATTCTGATCAAGTTCTGTTGTTACATCAAAGCAAAGGGACAGAAAGCCACCGATCAGCAACATGACCGTTTTGAAAGGGAGATCTGTCAAGAATATCTCACAAGGGCAACTCAGGCCATTGTGAGGTACATCCAGAGGTCGTCATATGCAGATGAAGTCGACGACATTGAGAAGTTGAGCAGGGTCAAGACGTCGAGCTCCTTAAAGAAACTGAACCCAGTCTTGGTCGATGGCGTTCTACGCATTGGGGGAAGGATTTAAGCGGCACCGCTCTCATTTGATTCGAAGTACCCGATGATCATCCCCAAGAGTCATCACGTGGCGACCTTACTGATAACACACTTTCACCAAGCGTCAGCCCACGCTGGTCAGGAACATGTTCTTGCTAGACTGCGAGAACAGTTCTGGATCCCGAAGGCGAGATCTACAGTTCGTCGTGCTCCCCGGTCCTACATTGTATGTCGGAAGCGCCAAGCTATGAAGATGACGCAGAGGATGGCTGACCTACCTGGGATGAGAGTCACTCCTTATGAGCCCCCCTTTACAAGAACCGGGGTGGACTACTTCGGACCTATGCTGATCAAAAGAGGACGATCCATTGTAAAACGATGGGGCGCTTTGTTTACCTGCATGAACGTAAGGGCAATACACATCGAAGTCGCCGAGTCATTGGACACAAACTCGTTCATCAATGCCCTTCGTCGCTTCATTGGTCGCAGAGGACATCCACGGGACATTTGGTCCGACAATGGCACTAACTTTGTTGGAGGAGAGCGGGAATTAAAACAAGCCATTTCTGAGTGGAATCAAGAGCAGATCAAACGAGAACTCCACCAGAAGGGGATTCACTGGCACTTCCAGCCGCCAGGTGCTCCCCATATGTCGGGTGTTTGGGAACGCCTTGTAAAGTCGGTGAAACTCGCATTGAAGGCCGTTCTCGGAGGATGCCTTGCCAGTGAAGACGTACTAGTCACCTCACTCGTTGAGGTAGAGAAAGTCCTAAACAGTCGTCCCCTGTGTAAGAGCAGTGATGACCCAAATGATGATGAAGTGCTAACCCCTAATCATTTCCTGCTCCAACGGGGAGCGTTGTCGTTGCCTCCTGGAGTCTTCTTTGACACCGACCAGTACCACAGGAAGAGATGGAGACAAGTACAAATTCTGGCGAACCACTTCTGGAAGCGATGGCTAAAGGAGTATCTTCCTGCTCTACAGGAGAGGAGCAGGTGGCATCAAAAAACTCGTAACGCAGCAGTTGGCGATCTCGTTCTTGTAGCGGATGACGACGTCTCCAGAGGAAATTGGCCGTTGGGTAGAATCACCAGGACATTCCCCGGTCGTGATGGTTGCGTACGAACAGTAGAGGTGAAGACCAGAAGCTCGCATTTCGTGCGGCCAGTTCAGAAGCTGTGTCTTCTTGAGGAAAGCAGTGGTGGATATTCTGCAGAAGATGACTCGGAGGGTTAGCACATTGTGTATCAAGACTCAATGTATTGAGTATGCACAACGATGTGTGCTATGGGTGTGTGTGTTCAAGTGTCAGTAACACGGTGAATGGACTCATAATTGCATTATTGGAATTATCTAAGTCAATTTGTAAAGCAACTGTTCTGCGGTGCTTGTTTCCATTCAAGTGGGAATGTTTACTGTGTAATTCATTTGTATCTGTTGATGAACCTGGACATTCATTGTCGTGTGATTATTGAACGTTGCGTCCTTGAGTCTATGTCTGAGGAGGTTGCGCATACACGTGCACGTGCAGAGCTATCCACTATCTCTACGTGATTTTTACCGTACCACGCACGTCCCAGGCGCTGAGATGTGTGCAGGGTAACTATCCCGGGCCTGGGAAAGGTTAGGTGAGTTAACTGCGTAGAAAAAAGAATTACATTTCGTCGTATTTGCCAGACATTTAATGGCGCAATCTGAAACGGGTCAATTATCGTCCACTCCATGAATGCTTCCATAGGACTACGTCGCTCTTGACCAGACAAAACAACCGACCAAGGTTACGTAACAACTACCGAGGCCCAACAACAATCGCTACACCTGTGATTACACAACATCCATAACAGTGCCGAACATGCAACCAAAGACACGTCGAAACAGTTCGGACGATCCGGAGTCCCTCGCATTACGTCTAATCGAATTACTGAGTGACGATGCCGTATTGGCGTTGTATCCGCGTGACATTGCGGAAAAACTCGATACTCTAAACGGTCGCATCGAACATTTGACAAAAGAAATACGAGCGAAGGACTCGCGAATTGCCGAGCTGGAAACGAAGGTCGACACGTTTGAGCAAACAGCTGACAAACTTGAACAATATACTCGTCGCTCAAACTTAACTTTCCACGGCATCGCGGAAACAAGCGAGGGTGAGGACACAAACACCATAGTCCTCGAGATCATCAATGACAAGATGAAAACTACGCCGCCACTAACTACAGAGGACTTAGAGCGAAGCCATCGCCTTGGCGCTAAACGAGCCACGTGGTCCCGCCCAATCATTGTGCGCTTTAAGACAGAGCGAAAGCGTGATAACGTTTTCCGCAGTCGCTTTAACCTGAAAGACTACAACAGAAGAAATAGTAATGCACGGGTCTTCGTTAACGAAGATTTAACAAGTCGTAGGTCAATGTTGGCTTATGAATGCAGAAAACTGAAAAAACAAAAAAAGATCAACGACTGCTGGACTGCCAACGCCAAAATTATGGTCAAAGACCTCAGCAATAAAATCAAAGAAATCACATGTGTAAATGATTTCCAGTTGTACATATGTAAGTGATCACCAGTTGTACATCTGTAAATGATCTCCAGTTGTACGTTATTGTCAATGAAAGCATTGATAACTTGATAATCTGTAATACATTCAAGATTATTGTGTGATTCTACCTTTTAAGTGATTCTATTTTTTATGTATTTCTATTTTTATATATTGCTGTTCTTCTGTCGGTTAAAATTATTATCAACATGCTAATTCATATTTTGAAAAATAATAATTACATAATCTACTTATGCTGTATGACCAACTGCAATTAACAGTTTGCAGTATTGTTGATATATCTGATGATATATGGGCCATTCATGCCCTTTTGTTTTCTTTTTTTGTATGAATGACATTTAAAAAACTAGTATTATAACTAATCGTTTCTCTCCTCATAACATCAGTAATGCTTAATTACTTTTGATATCTTGATACTGGACTAATCAAGACATTATATCTCTTCTATTATTATTTTTAGATTGACAACTGTTAATTTATATGCAGCCACTGTTGATAACATAGCTCACCCCTTTCCCTGGCGTTACGCCTTATATTCATGACCCATCACCCAATCTGTCATGTTTTTTTTTCTTATCTTTATATTTATTTTATTCTAAGTCTAGTCTTGACTACTCTGATATCTGCCCTGTTACACACGGAGTATTTCTTAACATTCATATATGCACAGGAAATAAATACACACAAGTTCACTCTTTTGTAAAATACCTAACATACGTACAAAGGCTGGCAATATTATTGGTTCATGTCCGAACCTAAGCAATGACTTCTGATGTGACATTTCTCTCCCACTTGGGAGGTATCCGAAACTGTTCTTTAATAAATCTTCTAGATATAAACGAAAATAGTACTGAACAAAATGAACCTCAGTTGATCCATTGTTCTTCATACTATGACATCGATATGTTTCACAAGTTAGCACACAAAAATACTGATAATTTTAGTATCCTAAGCTTAAATATTCAATCCATTAATGCTAAATTTGATTAACTTGAACTTTTTGTAGAGCTTCTAAATACTAAACAATTTAAATTTAGCATTATATGTTTGCAAGAAACATGGAAGTCAAATCATGATAATTTATCTCAATTCAGTTTACACGGATATGATCTAATTGCTCAGGGGAAACATTGTAGTGTCAAAGGGGGTTTAATAATTTACGTAGATAATAAATATAAATATAAAGTACTTAAGAATATCAACATGTATGAACATTGGGAGGGGTTAGTAATTCAAGTAACTGGAGGCAGCTTATCAAAAACACTTACTATTGGAAACATATACAGACCGCCTAGGTCACTAAATCAAAATATTATAGATTTCATAGCTGAATTTTCAACAACAATGGCTACTCTAGAAAGTTGTAATAATCTAATAATTTCAGGCGATTTCAATATCAATCTACTGAAAATAAATGAGAAAAAAATATATAGTGAATTTTTTGATACTATAATTTCATACAGTCTCTATCCACAAATTACCTTTCCAACTCGCTTTACCAGAACTAACGGAACACTGATAGACAACTTTTTCAGTAAATTAAATAAATCAATATTAGATAGCACTGCAGGAATCTTCACAAATACCCTTTCTGATCATCAACCTTACTTCCTAATCATGAATATCAACGTAAAATCCAAACCTCCTCCAAAATTTGTTCGAGTAAATCTACAAAATAAGGTAGCTATGCATAATGTTAAACTAGAGATAAATTCGGATGCAATGTATAACAAACTAAACAAATCTCTTACGGCTGACCCCAATTTAAATTATAACATAATACACGAAGAAATTATGCATTCTAAGAATAAGCATATGCCTGTTAAAATCATGAAATATAATAAATACAAACATAAGCATTCAACCTGGATCACACACGGTCTTCTAAAATCAATCAAATATCGAGACTCGCTTTATAAGAAATTAAAAATGTCTAATCCAAATTTACCTATGTACGAAGTCCTTCTAACTAACCTAAAAACATAACTCAATATTAAAGAACAATATTTGTACTGCCAAACAAATGTACTTTGAGTCACGCTTTAACCGATATAAAGATGACATCAGAAATACATGGAAAACCATAAATGAATTTATCTCCAAAAACAATTCAAACAACACTGTTTTGTTTAAAAGTAACGGTATAACTATAACAGATAAAACGGTTATTGCAAACCAATTTAACAACTTTTTTTACAAGTATAGGTCAGTCGACAGCACAAGACATTCATTACAATGGAAATAAGGATTACAATTACTACTTAAATGATAATGTCCATTCCGTTTTCAGTCTACTAAATGTTGATGAAGAAATAGTCAAGAAAACCATTGAAAGCCTTCCCAATAAAAACAGTAGTGGCTATGACGGTATTTCCTGCAAACTTTTGAAAATAATTGAACCCTCCATCATCAAACCATTACCCTGGTAATAAATCAAGTAATAAATATTGGTATATTTCCCGGTACACTTAAACTCGCTAAAGTAATTCCTATTTTTAAGAAAGATGACCCATCTGATTTTAAAAATTATAGACCCATATCTCTTCTTCCAACAATTTCAAAAGTGATAGAGAAAATAATATCTAGTCAACTAACAGCATACTTTAATGATTCTGATCTATTTGTTAAAAATCAATATGGTTTTAGAAAAAAATACTACCGAGTATGCATCACTTGAACTAATAGATAGAATAATTACACAAATTGATAAAAATTATGTTCCTTTCAGTATTTTTCTTGACCTCTAAGGCCTTCGATACAATTGATCACTCGATACTATTAACTAAACTAAGATATTATGGATTACAGGGTCCTACCCTGAATCTATTTAATAGCTACTTAAGCAATAGAAGACAATACACCGAATTTCAAAATTAAAGTTCTGATATTCTACCTATCACAAAGGATCTATTCTTGGTCCCCTATTATTCATAATATGCATTAATGATTTCCCTAAAGCTAGCGAAATGTTTAACTTTATTATGTATGCCGACGATACCACCTTATTTAGCATCATCAATTATTTTCAAGGTAACTCCCCAAATAGAAATATAGAATCGGCAATAAACGATGAACTCCTTAAAATAATTGAATGGTTAAACATTAATAAATTATCATTAAACAGAAACAAATCCAAATATATGATTTTTCACATGCAAAATAAAGCTGTCGATAACTTTATGCTCAATATAAATGGTACAAACATTGAAAGAGTAGATGAATTTAATTTTTTAGGACTTACTTTAGATACAAATTTAAATTGGAATAAACACATTGAAAAAGTATCAAACAAGTGTTCCAAAACAGTCGGCATCTTAAACAGACTAAAATATGTCTTTTCCCTAGAAATTAAAATTATCTTATATAATACGTTATTTTTATCACATATCAACTATTGCATTATGGTGTGGGGATACCAAGGTAGTCGAATGTTGAAAATACAAAAGAAAGCTATGAGAATTTTATCTATAAGTAAATATAATTCACACTCTGAGCCACTTTAAAAAAAATTGAATATCTTAAAAATTGATGACATGTTAAAATTACATGAACTTAAGTTTTATTATAAATATGTACATCATGACCTCCCTGCTTACCTATTAAATTGGAAAATAATTACAAATGCTTACGTACACAATTACAACACAAGGAAAAAACAGAGTTACACCCATTCAGAACAAAACATGAATTTGCCAAAAGATGTCTTAGATACAGTTTGCCACATGTCATTAACAATACCTCAAAGTTAGTCACAGAGAAGATTGGAACACATAGCTTCAGAAGTTTTGGTAATTATGCAAAAAACAATTTATTAGAAAAATACGTAGGTACGTGTACAATATTAAACTGCTATACATGCTATCAAAGTCATTAAAACTGAATTAATGCATGTGATATGTATGGATATGTATTGTATATATATAAATCAGCATATGGATATTGTATTTGTGCATATACACATACATATCAAGTATATTGAAGTGTACTAATGACAACTAGTATTTGTTTATTTTAACATACCTTTAATACTCCAGTACATGCATATATGTAATCAAGTAATCTCGGTTTCTTTTCTTTTCCTGCACTTTTACATTTACATTTGCACTTCCTTCGGTAAAATTAAATTGAAATAAATTATTTACTGTGGCTCCTATGAGAGCGACTGTTATTGTCTTAATAGGAGTCACAGACCCCATCTAATTTGAAATT
This sequence comes from Paraescarpia echinospica, assembly GCA_020002185.1. Classification (NCBI taxonomy): domain Eukaryota; kingdom Metazoa; phylum Annelida; class Polychaeta; order Sabellida; family Siboglinidae; genus Paraescarpia; species Paraescarpia echinospica. Next base: position 57,715,246 of record CM034538.1, on the reverse strand, counting down.
ACACTGCATTTGTATATATATGCCTGTTCATGTTACGTTAATTTCATATTATACACATATTGTAATTGGGGTCTAAATAAAACTTTCTTGTTCTTGTTCTTGGATTCAATTTTGAACAGAAAGGTGGACTTTCTGGTGATTAATTTAATTAATGCTCCTAATTGTTATGGCGCTTTAGATTTTGATTGAATGTTTCGTTTTTGGACTCTCCATGGGGGGAGTATGTGCGCGCCATTTGGCATGCTAGAAAGTTAGGGCGCCTCCTGGCGAATGAGGAGAAAGCGAGAGGTTCGCCATGTTGTTTATAGAATTGTCGAGGTGACAATTGCGCATCGAATAACGTAAAAGCAACGCGTTACGGGCAAAATCTGTCGTTGCCCCGTAAACGTAATAAAAACTGGTCAAACAAGGTTTGGGATGTTATCTATATAGACGGTCTATATAAGTAGTTATTCTATTTGGTCGCCAGATGGCGCTATTGACGTTTATGTTACGTGACATTTCTTAGAGTTGCATATCGTAT
>CM034538.1:57236070-57713723 GCA_020002185.1 Paraescarpia echinospica | reverse complement strand
GGAGGGAGGGAGGGAGGGAGGGAGGGAGGGAGGACGACAGGTATCGACGAATTCAGAATTGAGATGCTGGTGGTGGTTGAATTGAATGTGTCGGGGTTTGGGAGACAAATATATAAGCACCCACATTAGACAAGGGAAGATCCTAGATAAGTGGCAGACTGTCTGTGTGAAAAAAGGGAGACGGCATTCAATAATACTGAGGCATCCCCTGTTTGGCTGTTTGAGCATCGTGAAAGAAAATGGGGTCAAGGGTGTACGCCAGCATATTACAGCCTTGTTTCAGGTTGTTTGACAGCATTTGAGATATATGTCTGGAAGACCATTGTCGTATTTAATTTGTCCCGGTTGCCATACATGCAGCTATTTACAGTTAAATTATATTTGTGATATATATATATGTATATATATATATATAGAAAGAGGGATATATATACATATATATATGTATATATATATCCCTCTTTCTCCCCATAGTAATAATATATTTAGTATTTGTAGAGCGCAATATCCATAATATGCTCAAAGCGCTGTACAATAAAAATCATCTCACCCTCCCCTCGCTTGTACAAGGAGACATGCAACTGCCATTGGAACTGTGCCAAGGAGTATATGTTTGATAGGATGGTCCATACAGTGCAGGAGTTCATATATGTAGTACTCGGCAACAGCGTATACCTAAACTTATTTGGGCGCATGCGCCGCGGAAGTGTTTTGCATGATTTATATAGTTATTATACTTTGCATGCAAGGAGTTGCATAATAATTGCAGGTATGTGGGTAAGCTGACTTTCCAGTAATTAATACTGTGCGTTTACCTCAGAATTAAAACTGCGTGATAAACAGTATTTTTTGTGTGTTTAAGAAGTACCTGAAAGCCTTCATTTGTATATAATCTCATACGATGTCATAAGTGTGTATTGTTTTCACCAAACCATGATGCAGTCATGATTGATACTATCAATATGTATTGTGGACCTTATAACTGGTCGAGCAATAATTTCTGCTGCACTATCTTAAAGGGTTGAATTCAATTTAAGTGTAATTCTCCACAAGGCTGCATTTACGTGCATGTGCGGGTGTAGCAGAAATGTGCGCGTGGTATGTTTTGGGCATGGCTGACAGTTTATCGAGATTCGATTTTAAGTGAATGCTTCAACTTCAGATGTTCTTGAAAGTATATGAGAAACCTGTGCAAAATATTGATGCATAAAATAGGAAGAAACGCCATATATGCCCCACTTTACCCTATATTAGCTAAACAAGATCCTTAATTATTTCTTGACAACGAACATGCAACCAATAATAATTTAACCCATTATATGGTTCCAGAAATATACGCTAAGTTAACGGTAATCTACATTTCACTTTCAGGACATGCACATAATATGTAGAATCAATGCCTACAGAATAAACTCAAACCACTTACAAAAAGTTACTATACCATTAATTAACATTTCGCTTTTAGTTTTTGTACTACAAATTATCGAATTTTCTTTGGTACCGATTCGATCGTTTGTACATGCGTGCCCTGCATGCGAAAAAATAGGTCACGAAGGACACCGATAACTTGAGAAGCGGCGGCATGAACGTAAACTAACAAACGATGGACTCTTCAGATTCTCGCAAAAGACCGCTCGATGGGGAGAATGAAAGCGGTGTTACCAAGCGTTCCAACCCAGGCTTAGGTTGGTAATAACAGCGTCACGATTAATAACTATTGACACCATAAATGTTTAGCATGCTTGATGCTCGCGTGCAAAATACAACCGCATCGCTATCACGTGGCCGACACGATAATAAACATCGATAAAATCAAATTTCATGGACATGGTAAATGGAGATTAGAACACTATCGGATAAGCCACACGAATATTAAACCACACACCATTATGTTTTAGGCGATCTTTTACTTTCTGACCTAACCATTAAAACGACCACCTACACTGGCTACAGCCGCCTAACTTCTCACATATAACATACTGGTGTGGGCAAAATTCGTGGGTGCAATTGTTTTTTGCAGTTTTAACAAAAACCTGATCAAATCCCTCCGTAATGAAGCCATATTCTAAATCTTTAACATACACGCCTTCAAAGGAGTGGAAACAAATTATAAGAAAAATTGGTTTATTGGGGTACTTAAGATAATAGAGCGAACAATTTCTGCGCCGCGAAACGATGCCATGGCATAGGTCAACATTCGTGGTATGTTATGGCACTGTAACTGGCAATATTGCAATAAATGTCACGTCCAGGCTCTGCATGCAGAGATCATAACATTGTGATATTTAAAATTTCTGACATTGTATTACTTTTTGAAGTTAACTTTGAAATAAAATATTACTTTTCTGAACAGAAATGTTTTTTTTTCACTCTTAAAATGAAACTGCATCACTGACACAGAATTTGTTTTTTTCTGAAACGGAAAATATGTCGTTTGAAACGGAATTTGCTGGTGTTTGTTATTGCATTAAATACAGTGTGCACCGGTTGGTCAGTAGCCACAACAAAGGTAGTTCAGTCATTGACTGGCACGAATGCACAACATTTATTGCAGTGATTCGATTTTCGAATCAGACCAAACCGGTCAAATGACCATCAGACAAAAGCTTTATTGCATCTTCATTCTTGATCTAAGCCCAGCACATACTATCAAATATAGTAGGTCTTTCGTTTAAAGTGGTTCTGTTCCTTTATTAATAACATTTACTAACAAACATGTCCATCTTACTCATAGCAATACCTACATGCAGACACAGAAGATTTCCCAAATTATTCATACCAGACTTTTGGTATGATGTAAATATTTCAATTTTTCCAATGCAGATTACGTGAGACGTCCCCAACTTACCGGTGGACCTGAGAACAATCGCAGAAAATGTGTGTAATGTTACAAACAATTTACATCCATCTAACTTATGGTACAAACCCTGAAACCAGTTAAAAGTGGATTGTTTTCATAACTCGGAACAGTCGCATAAACCACACGTAACATGGTGAACAATAGAATATCGTCAGCTGAGCCAAGTATTAAATTAAAAACAACAATGAATAGTGTTCCAGTATGTAACGTAGAAAAAAAACCCCGTAATTTTGAGAACATAATGAAGGAAGTTTTTGTTTGCAATTTCCATATTTCAAATTGTCATAGGTAACAAAATTAACATAAGCGTAAATGTTATGTAGTTGCATTTCCAACTAATTATTCGTATGAAACCTTGTGAAGTTTGCGGAAACATTAACAAAATAATTAGGATGATTTCTGTTGATTTGTTTTGCAATTTTATTAATTTGAATAGCAGCTCAAAATGTCAACATCGACCTCTACTGCAGTGCATGTGCATTCAGCTCACAAAAGTATCAAATTGGTATATTATAGATGGGTAGTCAACTGGTTTGGGTGGTAAACATTTTTGGTATGTAAGATAGGTATAATTTAGATGTAATTTTAAATAAGAGAGTTGGATGGAGGACATTGAGTTTCCATTATGACATATATTTAAATGAGTGACTTGAGAGTTGCTGGTGACCAGAACTGTTGGTGGCCAGGGTGAAATCCTATGAGCTGACTGAGAACCGTTCAACACCATCTAGGGGTTAAATTTAAAGCCTGAAATCTTAGACATTTATCCTAAATGTCAGCTGGCTGGTGTGTCAAGGTCCTTCCTGTGGAGTGCACCCCAAAAGACTGACAGAAAGCAGCCCTTCTGGTGGTTACAATTTGTAGCGTCAACACTGTACATCTGGCATTCCTTTTTCACAGGACTTCATGTGAATCACGTTGCTCTGGTAACACTTGGATAGATTTGAAAAGAATGCGTTTACTAGTTCTGTTGGTATACTATCACCTAAGTATCCTTCGAAGGTTTTTCCTTGTTGGCAGGCTTTGTCTCATTGATGATATTGCAGTAAGATAGTCAACTGGTCAGTCATTTGAGCAAAAAGGGATTGGAAATAGAATTTAGAATTGAAGGCATTATGAACAAATGCTATCAGCTCTATTCTTGATTAATCTGACACTCCACAAAACATGTTTTACATATAGTCTGGTCTTACATTTATGTCTACAACTGTATTGCTGAATTGTTGAATCATTGTTTATGAGCTTTTGCATTCCACATGTTTGTGATCCATTACAGTGATTACACAGAACACGTAAGTCTGACAGCAAACCCTCACCCTATCTTTAAATCTACGTACATGTATTTCTTTTGTTAGTTTTCATCTACTCCTAGCAGATGTTTTGATGTAGCTGTTACAGTGTCTGCATAAAATAGACTGATGAAAGGTCAATGGTATAAACCATTTTTATTAGAATGGTCCAATTCTGCAGTCAGTGTACAATATATGATTCATATATAAAAAAAAAAATCAACCGATGTTCAAAATGTTGATTTCTCAGAAGTTCCTTATATTTTAGCCAATTACTTTATCTGCAAAAATAGTAAGTATTTGCAGCCAATTCTTTCTGTAATACCTTGTTTGTGTAAACAAGTAGTCAGTTACCAAGGTGACAAAATTGCACTACTGCTATGTGGACTATTTTTCAGTTACATCTAATTGCTAAGTTTACAAGCTACATACCGTATTCATTCTGTTAAGCTTAGGCCCTACAGCATGCTTAACAAATATTTGAGACTAGGAAATATGTCAAATTTTGCCATCTAATAAGCATACACCCATTTTCTTTGGTACCCAAAATTAATTCACTGTCGCATGCTAGATGGCAATACTTTTGTTTTAATTGACAAGGCTTTGTTACACAACACAAACACGGTGTCCAATGTTGGTGCTAGTGTGGTCACAGTTGAGTGAACATTTTGTTTGCAGGGGACACGCTGCACCTGAAGATGTTGATCCCAGCGGCGGCGGCGGGCGCCATCATTGGCAAGGGAGGCGAGACAATCACACAGATACAGAAGGAATCCGGTGCCAACATCAAGATGTCAAAGGCAAACGACTACTACCCAGGTAAACAAGTGACATTTGTGCCTTTAACAAAGGGGTGTACAATGTACATACATGCTCAAGAACACCAGAAGGCTGTAGTTTACTAATTGTGACATGATTATAATGTTTTCTATAATATAGCCAACCTATTGCACTGTCCATTTTCATGGCATCCTTAGTTTTATATGAGCAACAACGTGCATTGTTCAGTGATTTGTCTGGCCCCCTAGTGTGCAGAAGATCTTCCGCTTCTTGGTTACCTCCAGACCTTCTCCAGATCTACAGGGTGCATGATGGCTTTAGCTGACAGGTAGTCCGTCGAACTGGCTGACTCAGAAACAACTAGTCCTGATATTGTTTTATTAGTCCTTAAAATAAATGTGCTAAAAGTGGCTTTATTTCATAAAGAAAACAAGTCGTTTCTCATTTCAATTAAATTGTCAATTAAATGTGTCATTAATAGAAACAAATACGTGTGATTTCGTAGATCCAGTTGCAAAGTCATCAGAAGAAATAACTTTAGTTTAATCAGAGACAGCAAACGGCAGTGATGGACAAGACGATGCCAGCAAAATTAGAAAATTGAAGCTTGACGGCAACGAAGGACCGACATTGTTGGACTAAGTTGCATCGTTTGGCCTATAATTTTCATTAGCCTTTCCCGAAGCCGATGACTGAATAATCAGTAACATTGCTGGCTTTAACTTGCTAAAATAAATACCTGATGCAGGAATAATGCAACTACGATGGGATAGCACATAACAATGTCTGTAACCTGCGCATGTATGTTTGTCCATGTCACTCATCACTCATGGTCGCTAGGCAGCACTACCTATTCTAACCGGATGTAAACAGCCGCCATTTACATTCTCCGTGTTCAGCAAGTTTCCTATTCGATCGTCATACGGAATATTTAGCGGCGTGTGATAAAATGCTATCTTATTGTCTTATTTTGTTTTATTCCATCACAACACCCAACTAGCATAATATACAGAGCGTAAATTAATTCGCATAATCAGAGCTAGTCCGATGGGACTGCTCCTCTAAACATGGACTAGTCCGGTTACTGAAACTACTCGTCTGGGACGATCGGGCCAGCCTTATTTCGCAGCTTGGATCTACCATTTTTAAAAAAAAAGCTGCTTTTTTAGATTTCATTTTATGATACGTCTCTAATTTGTTCTCCTTCTAGGAGAGTCGGATGTGGCTTGTGCGTAATTTGGGTTAAGGTGGTTCTGATGGCCAAGACATGCTTATTTTGAATTAATAATTTATAATTAAAGTTTTGGAGATTGCCTAAACAAAAATTCTCAGACTGCCTAAGACATCGACCAATACTCTCATCCAAAAAAATTAAGTTTCTAGGTTGTTTAGTGACATTTCCATGCTTTTAACCCTACAGGTGACCAACAGTAAACTTCCATGGTCTACCTCAATTTCCCGGTTTAGACCATATGAATGGGAATATAAATTCCTGTTGAAGAGCGTAATAAAATCGGCCATATTTGGGCATCTACTACTACAACATTTGAAAGCTTGGTTGTGATTAGTTATTACGGAATCATGACGCGATAAAACTCATTTATAAAAATGCCACAAAGAAGAATCATTCAGCTTTCCAATGATACCTCACGTTTCCTTGTCCTAGGTGCTAGTGACGGAAACAAAATTTTTTTAAATGTAATACTGAATCTGGCCGAAATTCGGCCGGGACCACTTTTGCATTGATCGCGCGGGCTGAATTCAGCTCAGTGGCCACCTGTAGGGTTAAAGACAATTAAAAATATGTCAAAAATTATCTAAAAATGGCAATTTATTTCATTTTGAGAAATACCATAAAAGAAAAATTTGCATGTTTGTAAGCACAAATATATTATTGACATTCGGGCGGGTTTGTTTTGTGAACAAATGCATATTAACTGTGCTACATCTTCAAAAAAATGTTACAACAATGTTGAAAGACAGCCAAAACTTGAAATATATTTTTGGCCAACACCTGTTCTAAATTTTGTCAAAATTGAAGTTGGGTCATGCAAAAATGGTCTAAAAGTGATTGATTTTGCACGGAAAGATCCTATCCCACTCGTCTGTTGGATGGGCTGAGTTAATTTTGGACAGGTGGAAATTTGAGGCGCAAAAAGGCAATAAAAAAACCTTATAAAACTATTATATTAACTCTGTTTTTTATATCCATTGTGCTTTAAAAAAAAATTGTATACATTGATATGTATTTATGGAATGTAAGTGTGCATGGACACTCGTATTTACCGGGACATTTTTGGACTGGTAAACATTTGATCCTGCATAAAGCCCTGCTGCCTTGCGAGGAGTCCTTGACCTGGATGGTGTTAACCGTGACTGTGGTTGCAGGGACAACGGAGCGAGTGTGTCTTGTGACGGGCAGCATCGACAGTGTGAGACAGGTATACCTGTTCATCATGGACAAGGTGCGAGAGAAGCCAGACACAAAGCCACCGACCGACGGTGGAGAGGTGAAGGTATGTTTCCTGGTCAGATCTCTCGAGTCTGTGCATTAGTGCTATGTATGAACAGCATGAGAGAGAATGGACGGCAGCCATATTGTTTGAGGTTGTGGTGCGGAACGGCTAGCAACGCACGGTCGGCAGATCGTAGGGCGCAACGCAGCATGTACAGGGTGATGAGCGAGGCCAGGTATGCTGGCGTCCGATCGTGGAGGACGCGAAACACAATGGCGAGTAGCTTGTACTCAATGCGATACTTCACGGGTAACCAGTGGAGCTGTTGCAATGCGGCCGTCATGCTTGATTCGCAGCACGACTCTGGCCGCCGAGCACTGCACCATCTCAAGACGGTGTAAGAAGCGGTCGGAGAAGCCATATAGGACAGCGGTCCCGTGGTCGAGCCGTGATGTAACAGGGGAGTGGATGAGAGTCTTACATGCTTACTTGTTCGTATCTTGGCAATGCCAAATAGATTGGAGTAAGCAACACGATACTTGAGTCGGTGTCAGTGATATGGTGGACACTGCAGAAGGCAAGCAGACGGTGCTGAAACGAAAAACGATGGCTTCTGTTTTCATCGCATTTTGTAGGAGATGGTTGCAATTCAGCTAGCGTCTTATGTCACGTACACATTCGTAGATTTTTTGTAGTGCATCAGCATGATTCGATGGCGGACATTCAGCATACAGTTGAGTGTTGTCCGCATATATATGGTAGCGTATCTGATGGTGTATGAAGATGTCTGTGATAGGTAAAATGTACACGTTAAATAGTAGTGGACCTAGGACAAAGCCCTGCGGAACACCATCATGAATTAGTCTCGGGGTTGAAGTAGCTTCGCGTATCTTAATTGTGTTAGTGCGGCTTGTGAGATACAATGTGAACCAAGTGAACACTGTTTGGCTTAGTCTGATATCACGATGACGACGCAGTAGAATGCTGTGATCTAGCGTGTCGAATGCTGCACTAAGGTCTAACTATATAAGCAGTACGCCACGCCGTGAGTCAACTGCCTGCGTCATTTCTTCGTGTATGCAGACAACAGCTGTGTCTGGGCCAGTATGCGCTCTGGAACAGGTCGTTGAAGCCGTTGGTGTCAATATAGCAGCATTCTAACGTCTTCGACAGAAAACTTAAGTTCAATATCGGGTTGTAGTTAGCGAGACAGTTAACGTCGAGACCGCGCTCTGAAGTAGTTTTACTACTGAAGATATTACAACAGAGTAGGTATCATTTTAAAGCTTATGATCTGTGGAATCCAAAAAGGTACAAAACTTCATTTCACAATTTTGCAACTTAATATCCAGTTTGCTGTGGCAGGTCATACATTGTTGATATGATATATAGTTTTAAATTGAATCATTCCCTAGAGGCGACCTTCTCCACACAGCATGCAAATGCACAACTTGTATAGTTTGCTTTTCCTCAGAATGATGATGAACTGTCGCTGATGAAACAGTCAGCTTGCGAATGCGAACACTATTTCAGGCTTATTAAATGCAATTTAGCAGGTGGTATACCATGAACGTATTTATTTTAGTATTAAGAAAATTATACTCCAATATATGTAAAAATGTCTTGGTTCAATTGCTATATTAACCTAATATAACAATAACATTTTGTAACAAATTTATGAAAATCGGTTATGCATCATCATTGTTATTCGCAGCCAAGAATCCTCCTGATAAGGTTGCCGTGAATGTGACTTCTTGTAACTGCAGGTGAAGATCCTGGTTCCTAACAGTACGGCGGGCATGATCATTGGCAAGGCGGGCAACTTCATCCGTCAGATCAAGGAGGAGAGTGGCTCGTACGTACAGGTGTCACAGAAGGCCAAGGACATGAACCTACCTGAACGCTGTGTCACCATAGCAGGTACGTTTGGTGACAAACCTTTTGGGCAGTTCCGTTGTCTGCACTTTTGATGTTTTGACACTACGTAGTTCAGCAGTAAATAGCACTTTACATGGTCATTCTGTATTATTTGTTTGCTCCAAGGTGCTGGTATTATGGTGCCATTTAATAATATGAATTGTTCGTCGGCATGTTGGTTGATACAGAATTTTTTACGTTCAATTAGCGGGAAGTAGATGCATGTGAGCATTTCAGTTTGCTGCCCGGTGGAGCTTTTACAACTGATGGTCCTGAAAGCTCAGCTGGGCAGTAATGAGCCCAACATTGAAATTCAGAAAGGTACCTTATAAATGATAAAACAGGGAGTAGGCCTGTGTGATATGTATGTACGTCTGGACATATCGGTGTCAGTTCTGGGACTGAACTTTTGTTGGCGTGCTAGCGAACCCATTAGATTGGTTCATAGATATACTGTTTTTTTTTTCTCACCCAGGTTGGTGATATCTTGGGTGTCAGTGCTGGCTGTGGCTGGTCACATGAGTGGCCTGTGGTTGGTGCTAACTTGAAGTTTGGCATTATACAGTAAGACGGTGGTAGCTGATGTCTTTCCTTGCTGTGCAAGATCAGTGATTCGGTTGTTTTTCTATAAAAAAAATCTTCAACCAGAAGCCAGGTTTTTCTGTAAGCTACATTGATGTCATTAGAAAATGTACATTTTTAACCAGTAGGTGACTCGGCGTTGTAGTTGTGTGTTAGTTGTTGTTGTCTTGTTGAGTGCACAGCGCCCTCTGGTTACAGGTGAGCACAAGCAGGTGACATCGGCGATGGACATGATCCTGCAGAAGTTGGTGGAGGACCCTCAGAGTAGCAGCTGCCCCAACATCAGCTATGCCGACTACCGCGGCCCCGTGGCCAGTACCAACCCCACAGGGTCACCCTTTGCAACCGGCACCGGCATCACACGCATGGACTTTGGCGGTGGCATGGGCAACACTGGCAGCGGCGGGGGCGGTATGGGTGGGGGCGGGGGTGGTGGCGCCATGGGGTTGTTCGGAAACATCGGCAACGGCATCAACAACCTGAACCTGAATGCCGGTAGCGCGCTGGGGAACCCGGCGTTTGAGAACCTGCGCACAACGCTGCGTAGTAGCGGCTACACAGAGCAGGCAACCGAGGAGATCAGTGCTGCGATGTACACTCTTGCCAACTACGGATTCCTCGGGCTCGGTCTCGGGCTAGGCGGCCTCGCTAACTTGGGTGGGCCCGGGTTCGGCTTTGGCAACATGGGCAACCAGAACCCAGGTAACTTGACGCTAGGTAACCTGGCAGGCATCCTCGGGGGTGGAGGTGGCGGCGGTGGTGGTGGCGGCGGGGCAGGTAACGCGGGCGGTGGGTCGCTGCTCGGGAACAACCCCGGCAGCGGCGGGGGTTCGGGTGACGGGGGGAATCTGAGCGTGTTTGGCCCGGTGGGAAATACAACGACGGCGATGGCAGGCGGAGACACTGGGAGCGGATCGGGGAGCTTCTTCGGATCGAGCGGCGGAGGAGAGCATTATCCAGGTGGCGAGTCGCTGTTCAGCGCCGGATCCAATTTCAACGCGGGCAGTTACACGGCGTCCAATCAGAACTCTTTCGGGCTTGGCACGGGCATCGGGTCGTTTGCGGCTGGATCTGGGGAGGGAGCAGGGGAGGAGACGAGCACGGAGAAGGAGATGGAAGTAGGGGAGCACATCGTGGGAGCCATCCTTGGCCCAGGGGGGCGAGGCATCGTAGAGCTGCAGAAGTTCACCGGGGCAAACATACAGATATCGAAGAAGGGTGTCTACGCACCTGGAACGCAGAACCGCATCGTGACGATCACGGGCACACCGATGTCCGTGCAGCGCGCACAGTTCCTCATACAGCAGCGCATCGTCCAGGAGCAGGCGAAACGTAACCGCCAGGGCCAGAACACCCGCTAGTCACGCCGTCATCACCCCTCATTACACACCTCAGACAGTTTAGTCAGTCGTCGTGCGTCGACGTGTTGGCATTCATTCAATGCATTGCCAACCAACACACTTCACCCCTGGTTGGTGGGCGTGACAGGCGTTTCTTGTCGTGGGCTCGTCATCATCATAATTCGTTCTTTCGTGATGATTGCAAGTCCGCGACGACGGTCACGATTCGTGGTGACATGTTGTTCAGGGATGGTCAGAGTTGTTCGGTGACAGGTACGATTTGTTTTGGTCACAATTCATCAGCAACTGTCATGAATCGTTAGTTCCGCTTGTTGCCCTTCGTCTTGGTAATTTGTTTCCTGTGTTCGTCATCTAATATCAGCTACGCCGTCACTCCAATGAATCAATTGGATTCATCTCTTGGAACATTTCCCCGTTCGTTTTCAGCACAGTGCCATTTTGTGCATTTCATTGTATCAGAGTTAGACATGTTCAGTCAAGTACCTCGTCGTCTGCGCTGTAAATATCCTACTGCTACCACGTTACATTCAGAGAGCTATAGATTTAACAGACAATATGCCAGCAGGAGGGTTGTACTCGTTACACGGTGGACATTGTACACTCGCAACAGTGTAGATATCATTGGTGTGACAGTCGTATCAATGTACTTGTTGCCTCGGTGGATAGTTTGTTGTATTTATGTAGTTCTTCATTACATAAAGCATTGCATTTTACATATGTCTTTTTCTTCCTGTTTGTCACCGACGTGCTGTTGTCACGCGGATGTCACGTGCACGTCTTCGATGCATCCTCGTCACTCATGCATAACACATCGTTACTCATGTGGAACAGTTTCAGTCATGCATAACACATCGTTACTCATGCATAACAATCTTAGTCATGCATAACAATCCCAATCATGCATAACACATCATGCATAGCAGTCTCTGTCATATGTAACATCACCTTCTACCTCAAAGTTTCCAATCATTCATTGACAGGTATTGCACACTGAAATGATTTACAACTACTCCTTAAGAAATTATTTAACTATCCAAGTTCAGAAATTCTCCCAGTACAGAAATATTATTACAGGTAGGGTAGTTCACTATTTTCTATCGCTTCATTTTTAAGTTTCATAAACATGACACTACAAAAACAGAAATAATAACAACACTAGCACCCAACAAATATTTGGTTTTTAATCTTGATTACTAGTAAATATAAACAAATTCACTCGGTAAAGACGTATGCACACAGAAATTGTATGTACCCTAATTTCACGAAGTATATGAGACAATGTCACTGGAAGTCCTGTTTAGATACTGTTTTGTTTGGTTGCTGCACTATTACCAAGCCACATGTTTACACCTGACTCTTCACTGATGTTCATCTTGCCTCCATGATGTCAGTGACATGTCACTCTTCATTGTCATGCGCCGTCAGAGAAGAATCACTCATGGGAAGGTGGGTCATTGTCTCTCCGTCTCGGTCGTCCACATTTTGTCGTACCTGCCTTTGTAGGGGTTGCGTAAATCGGTGCTGGATCCTTAGTTGAGGAAGTCCCTGGGACCGGAGGTGTTTGTCCTTCCTTTGGGGATAGGGTTGTGTATTGCCATGACACTCTTCCAAAGGATTGGGTAATATTTGTCCTGGAATTGGGATAAAATACCCTGGACTACTTTCATCTGCTTGTTCTTGAATATTCTTGATTGTTTAATAAAATTTCAGTTTATAATTACTTGGAAAATGGAATGTAATTTCATTGCCAAATTATTGTGTAAATGCACTTGAGAAAATATCCTTAGTAAGAACAATATAAAAACTTGTTTTAAAAGGAAGCCATCTGTTCCTTGTTTTTTAATGAATTAATATATTGTCTTTTAGACTAATAAATATGTATAAGAGATACTTCTTGGTAAATTTTAGTAAATCCACAGTAATGTTGACAGTTTGAAAATTTCAACCTGTGACATGTTCAAATTGTAAAAAAAACGTCCAGTTTCAAAACAAGCTTTATTGTGAATATTGCAGAGATGGGCTAGGATGAGTTGACTGCAATACCCTTTGGTGTTCAACAAATTCTTAAATTCAGCAGACTTCCTGTTACAAATTACTATGCTGGCTGATTCCGGATAGAGGAACAGACTGACTCCCTTTAAATGCATCAAGTCAGGTACTGTAAGTCCACAACCCAGAATACAAGTATGGTAGACAGTATAAAATAACGTTTAATTTCGCTTCCAGGTAAGTGCGACTAATGCTGCAGAGCTATCTGTGTGTGATGCGAGTCCGAGACCAAAACCAGGGTAAAATGCAGGTGTTGATCCCTGTTCACTGGATGGGACGACATCTAACCACAAGGTATGTGTATGTCCTAACCAAATATGCCGATCTCCAGGATACAAAAGTGCATTATTTATATAAAATTGCACCTTTGCTAATTGCATGTACCTGTAATTGTATGAGACAACGGCACAGCAGAACATGTAATGTGTTTGTATTGCTCAAATGTTGATGTAGACACTAACCACGGATGATTTGAAATGTTACTGTAATACATAAAATGAGAGCATTTTATAACACCCATCTTTCTTCTTTGGATGGCAAAGTTGAGAAATATTTTGAATTAAACAAATTGTAACAGTCGGTGGCTAACACCAGAGTTCAGTTGAAGTATCTGTGTCTGGAGGTCACAATGGAGAACTGTTTGGAGTGTCAGTTGAGAGATTCCGGGATTGAATCCTCGCGTTGCCATCTCAAATCATGGGAAAGTTTGTTCGCTCTATGTTGCTCCAGTACACTCAGCTGTGTGAATGAGTACCTGGCAATAGACAATGGTGGATATATGTGTACGAATAGCCTTCGAAAAGTAACAGGTCTGCCAGGTAGTAAAGAGTAATGTTCTTTGAGCAGTCTTACAAACTGGATACTGCGCCATATAAGGACATTGCCTTTTGTGTATGTTTCAGACCTCTGTCGTGTGAGAAGATGTGGGTGGTATTTGAGAAAAACAATGCATTAAGTGGAAAATTATAATGTAAGTTTGGGTATACCAAGGTGGTGTTGCCAACTGGGATATATTGATTAGATGTTGTAAGATTTTGGAAAAGCTGACTGCACAGATCAGGTATTCGCGAGAGTTACTTTGATGTGAACTGATCATCACAGGCCAACTGACAGAGGGGTCAAGACCATTATTACAAAAAGCCTTGTTCTTAACGTACACAACTGCAAGGAAATACTGCTACCCTGATAACACTGTAAAATTCCAGATAACTGATAACACTAGCATGTAAACATTAAATGGAAACAAAAGGCAACTGTAGGCCTATACAACTAACAAGGTTAATACAATCTAATTATTTGCAACTACACTCAACAATATCACACCTGTGGTTCATGCAGAATTTATTTTCAAATTGCGAGATTCCAGTGAAATCTCACAGTTCCCGATGGCTGACATATTGAGATAAGTCCCTGATGCTTGACCAATAAGCACCTAGAACTTCTTCAGTTTTAGTAGTTACAGTGCCAAAACAAATTCGGCAGCGCAAACTAGAATAATATTCTCAGTTCGGCAACTGGCAAATTGGGAAGCGTAGGCAGTGGTGACACATGAGAAAAGCTATCACAATGATGCTGCCTGTACAATATAAATGATGTGTCTATAACACGGTTACTCTAGTAAACTGCTAGTGTAATATTTGTGATTGTATTTGCTAACGGTTAATGAGATGCTTAGGCCCAAAAAGATGCATTTTTTCCCTTTAAAAAATAACGCTTCATATAGACACTTCACAGATTTAACCCTGACTAAAATATCCCGGCTTATCTTTAATCTAGACTCGGCTTATATATTGTACATTTTAATACATGAAACTGAGATAGTAATGTCGTAGGCTTTATGAATTCTGACCAGTTGCATGGTCAACAGCCAAGGATGTTAGTTATAGAAATATGTGCTAAACTTGTTGGAGTGCAATTCTGTGTTGAGGATGTCTGTATGTTAACTGCAGTGATGTATCTAGGGTCTCATAGGGGGGAGGGGGGGCAGACTTAGTCACCTGTTAAAGTTGCATTCTGAATTATCTGCCATTTTTAACTATTTGTTTAAAGAAAGTGTATATACAACATGAACAATAATTTACTTATTTGATCATGCTCGCTACCATATGTCATTTTGGCATTTGATATGTTGTTCAATAAATTATGCTTTTGCTAAATTACTGAACACCATGTCCAGGTACCAGAATAATAAATGTATGGCACACAGGTATAATTTGTTATCGTTTGCACTGTTTTATCATAAATTGCATATTATGTAGACAAAGTTTTATGTGGGGGTTGAGGAAAGTGATATATAGCACATGGAATAATTGACTGGAAATTTTTATTTAAATGACGGACGAACTCAACATGCAACTTTAGTTCTCCATGATAAAATGTAGTGGCACAAAAGGTTATGTAGGAAACATTTCCAAAGGAGGGGGTCAGTAATTGTCATTTTAACATTGAGCTTCCAGAACTTGCTAAATGTTGTTTTTGTTTGCATTTCAGATGACTCTGTTTCATCTGTTTCAACAAGCAGTCAAGACATTGGACAGAGAGACAACTGTGACATGCTCAGTCACATATGTAGCTTAAAATAACGAGAGCAGATCAACGATTTACATTTGGTGTGTTACAGTTGAGCAAGCTAGTATTACTGTTGAGCAAGCTAGTATTACTGTTGCTCCGTAAAACCGAATGGATAAAAGGAGAGTGATTTTCAACTCAGTGACTTCGCATGAGATATATTTTGTTGATAATCAATATAAATATATCAACTGATAATACAGTGGGATCTCACTGTTAAGGTCACCTTCGGGACTGGACTAAAGTGGCCTGACTATCAAGGTGACCGTATTAGTGGGAATAATTTGCTATACTTTACTGTAACGGAAACAATACGGGTCTGTCCTAAGGTGACCATTATGACAATGTGGTTGTGGTACTGAGGTGGTTGTAAAGTGAGGTTCCACTGTACTTATGATAACACAAAAATAACCAACATGCATGACTGCACAGCATGCAGCCACTGAATTTATGACATGGCAACATTACAGTGCCCTATTCAATACTGTGTGGCATCTAGCTCGTGTAGGTGTGGCTGTTAATAGTTCAATTGTCATTAATCTGTTTGAGCATTACCAGTGTGAACATGTAACTTGATCCTGTTTGTATGTCATGATATTGCAGCAATGACTTGGGTGGTATGAACATTCAACATAACATCCTACACAAACATTTTATAACTAAGCGAACATTGTTTGCAGTTATTGTATATTGATTGCACTACAGTGAGGACAAACACTGTAGATTCACATAAACAATTCATTTTGCAATATTTTCCTGATAAAGTTTTTATTCTAGCATGAAATTAATGATAACATATCATGAAAATAATGTTTGCCGTTCTTGTGAATTTCCATTGTAATTAACGATTGTTAACTTGCTCTAGGTAAGGTTATTCACCATCGCAGCAACACCATTGTTTCATATATATATTTAAGTGACAACTTGTACTTGTATAGTTCTTTCCAGTTGTGCTTGTAGTCTTGTTGTTTTTGATTACAAATAAAGTGATATTCCAAACGGTGTTACAGTGCTGACCAATGGAATCCGTTTACTTGTAACTATTTCAAAGCATCCTGACATTACCGCATTTAATATTTACATGTCAGTATATATATATATAGATGTCTTATTTCAAACTATTTTCACAAAACATTGACCATGTCCACTATATGGCATGCTTGTTTGTGTGATTTTGTTTTGGTGAAATTTGAACAAACTATGAAATCAATTCTGATCATCTCTGGACAAAATCTTTCGGGAAAAATGCATTAGTGGCCTGGCTCTATGTATTATAGCTAAATAAAACAGGTCACCCGATTATATTTTGTCACTTGCTAACTTAGTAATTATTCTATCACTTTGGCCTAATACTTAAAAGTTAGCATGTTAATAACATGTTATGGCTTAATTTGTTCCATTATCTAATGTTCAATATTTCGTTGTACACATTACTGATACTAATATGCTGTTTTGTCGTGTTCTAGTTTTTCTACCTTCCCTTACATTCATCTAAACATTTATTTATTATCTTAAGTTATTGAATCGGTTTATAAATACAGAGCTATAGTATATATATGTTACAATAGCTCTAGTTTATAGTTCAGACACACAAAAAACTGCAACTGCAGCACCCCGTCCCTTGAGCCTCACCAAAACAGTCAAAACCCCCATTCACTCCCTGTAAACTGAAATCAATGATTAGGCCCTAAATAACTCGAGCAACACTTCTATCACTCAAGTTCTGGCTCGGCGAGATACATGCGCACCCATCCCACCCCAGCCTATGCCATGGGTTTGCTGCCAATGAGTGTCTAGACCATAGGCATAGCCATAGGACTTTCTGCTACGTATGTATAGTAAAACCAGAGGCCTAGCTTTAATTAGGGTATCTGCTTTAATATCATTCAGATTTTGCATAAATTTAGGCTGCAGTTTGGCCTTGGGTAATCCCCAAAAGATTATGCTGCGTTCCAATCACCTCGTGAAGTCGTGAATACGACTTCACGACTCGTAAATAGCATTCCAGACACCACACAAGTCGTATTCACAAGTCGTGAACTCGAAAGTAACGAAGGTGCCCAATGCTGCGTTCCAATCATCTCGTGAAGTCGTATTCATTTACGAGTCGTGAAGTCGTATTCACGACTTCACGACTCGTAAATAGCATTCCAGACACCACACAAGTCGTATTCACAAGTCGTGAACTCGAAAGTAACGATGGTGCCCGAGTTCACGAGTCGTAAATAGTGGGCGACCTTCACCTTGCTGAACGTCAAATCGATCATGGGTAAAAATTATTTGTGATCTTACAAATTGTTACGATAACCATTACAATAAAACAATGATCAAGCCAGAACAAGCAAACTCGATGCCAAGAAGAATGCAGATCATTCTAAGTTATTGTGATTCGCTGTATTTATTGTGTGACAACTTATATTGTTGTAATATCGCCCATGTCATTGCCACGTGCAACATGTAAACAGTATGGATAACAAATTCGTGTGGTATATCATAATGTTCTTCATATTTGACCTTAACGTTGCCTGATTTGCTGTATAGACAAAGATTACGAATATGTAGTTGTCATAAACATGAGCAGCATAATAACGGATAACAAAACTTTTAAAATATTACTATTTTTGGAAAAACTGGTAGAATGAAAACGTTTTAATTTTTAAAATAAATTGTTACTTGTCATGAAATCATACATTATATATTTTATAATGTTGTTATGACTTAAGTCATGTCAAGTATCAATGTTTCCAGAAATATAGGTTGTTTTTATAAGTATAACTGATTTATGTAATATCACATCATCCTTAATAATATATACATACCTGTATATATATATACGTCATTGTGAACATTGTATACGATTAATTTAAATGTGCATGTCCCCATCTACAATGAAAAGCCAACTCACACTTTCAATTTAAAGTAGTAATGTCAAAATTATTGAGTTCTGTCAATAATATGACTGTTGTGAAGCATGTATTTGTATATCTGCATGATGTATATGTCAACATTTAATTAAAATATTATAATTACACTGAAACATTTGTGTGACTGTTATGTATATTACACTACCAGTGTTGCATGCGGGTGACTCTGGTGTCACAACTATAAAGACCCTTAATTGTATATTTTGGTATCAGCCAAATGCCACAATGCTTTGGCAACTACCTGTCATGCATGACATATCACATAAATAAAGAAGCGGAGACATACGTTGATACAGTACACATGGGTAAATTTATGTCTGCAAATTAGTGCAGATATTTTATTGTGACATTCGCTGATATGCCATCACCTCTCTGGTAAACATCATTGCATTCTTCACAAGCAAACCAGCCAAGCCCGTGTTCACTGTTCATGCAATGTGAACATAACATTTACATGTCTATCACATACAGACTTGTTTGTAAATTATCTTAACATGAAATAATCCATGTTCGGTAGTATTACACATGCAAGATTATGAAGCACACATTTACACATATTACACTTTATCAATATAGTAACCATGTACTCATATGAAATTTGAAGTTACCTATATAATACAATAATGAAAGTAATGTTAGGCAAGGCTATATTTAACAATTCATATATGAACAATATAAGTTAAACAATTAGTTCCTACGTATTGTGTAGACGTATATATGATTGTTCATAAGAAAACAATTATAATTTATGAGCTGTTACTCAACTACAGCATATTATAAATAGGTCTGAAAAGTACAGTCTATTTGAAAATTACAATGTTAACATGTCACTACATTGAAATGTAAATACTTCATAACATGAACAGTAATACTGTTTAACATGTATACAATTGTAGTACATTCTATGCACAGAGGAGGAATTACAGTAACATTAAATGTAACAATAAGGTAGTTAACATGTCACTAGTTGTAACTACAGTTATATTTAAATAATTTACACACACCCTTGAACAATTCAAACAAATCGCATACTTTGGTGCCATGTGATAATTTCGTCACCACTGCATTATCTAACAAGATAAAGTCCTTAAAGAAAATAAACAAAATATGTTAATAAATATATACAAAGAAATGCTGTTTAAAAAACCTAACTCAAATCTTGTTGATGAAATGGCAGTGGTTCATGAAAATCAATGAACATAGAAAGAGACATGTGAACGTTGGCAACTGTTCACTGACAATGAAACAAAGATAGAGATAGTCTTTAGGAAACACTGAAATAATAATGTACAAATTTAATACATATAAATCGTTGAAGGTAAAACCATATGATTTGATTGTCCGGTTATAAAATGGTAACCATCGTATACAATACACACAATACTACAAAGATCGTATTAGGCAAGAAATAAGATATATGTAGTGGAATAAGTGGTACATTTCAAATGTAGATTCAGACAAATGAGGTATAATCAGAATGTTCATTGACTTCCTATTTATTCATTATTGTCATCAAACCTTGGGCATCCATCTGGATGTTCATTACATTGAATCATATCCTCTGTTAACATGTTATGTAGAGCACGAGCAGTAGTTATTATGTGAAATATGATCATTAAGTTCATGTGACTGACAACAGCTGAATTTCTTAGAATTTCGTCATAAGTCAGTGTTCCGTTATCTCTGAGCTGTGTAACAATGCAAGGAAAGTCTTGTTAAATATATGCACTGTCGCCAAGGAGTTATCTATTTATCTCCCAGGCGATGCTGTCTGTTACTGTAAATGGGTGACAGATGAAACATTCTTGCATCGTGTACTCTGCCTGGGGGACCAACAAACACATCAATGAATTTGGCACTTTCATCACATATACCTTGTAGAAGAATATAATAATAACCCTTTCTGTTAATATAGTCATCGCCATGGCGTTGCAGATGAGAAATTCTGATGTAGCATCCATCTATTGCACCAATGATGTTTGAAATACCAAAGATGAGAATATGTTTGTGCTGTGTTGTTTCTGAATACTGTTCAGGCAAAGAATGTGCTGATATGAAAAGTGGAGAATGTCCAGTAGCATTTTTGATATTATTCGATGTGCTGTGCTCTGTTAGATGTTAAATTAATCTGAAATTTTGCAAAAAGTGTTTGTGTTTGCCATGTACCACAAGAATACGAGAGCTTTCTTCTCAATGGGTATTCGTGGCATTCCTCCATATTCAATGGGTGTGTCGTGGCCTGTTTCGAGAAGAAAGTTCACATTATTGAGACACGTGTCTGCTGAAGGTGTGTTTGTCCATCACAAGTAACAGGTCAGAACGAACCCGTCTTCACAACCATCACATGATGCCGGTCTTCTCGTAGACGTAGAGCAAACACTTTTCTGAAAAAAGGATTTATACACTTAAATTAATAATTCTAATTGTAGTAACACAGGTAATACAAAAGGGCAAAATGTTCTTATTTTATTTATTATCAAAGTAAATCAAATGAATCTGATATTAACATAATGTTTTGTAGCCTGTGCAATTCAGTGTTCATTTGATTAACACCCATGTAAAACTTACTGCAATTTTAATATATACTAATATGAGTTCTAATTAGGGATACTAGTAATGTGATAGTAAAATATACAGTTGTAGCTCTGCCTTGGCCTTAGGTTGTCACATAAAATAATTAGGACTAAGAAAATAATGGATAGTAGTTAACCTAATATGTAGGCAGCAATGCTGGGGAGGTCAGACCGATTTACCCCCCCTTCTGACAACATGGGAGACAGGGGTCCCAGTTTAGTGGCCGTAGTTTATTATCATGCATTCTACCTGTTGGTTTGTGAATTTTCTTATGTTGTAATAATGTCAATATGTGTACATGCGCTGAAAAAATATTTTTTGGCAGTGTTTATTAGCGGTAATGATTTTTTTATTCTCAGTGTCGTATTTTGGTTTTCTTGATTTATGCGTGCGGCCATCTTGGATCACGTTGCCAGGCCTCACCTATCAAAATGATTTGCGAGATTATGTTAATGAGTACATCCATATTGAATTGTGACAAAGAAAGAGGAAATTCAGAGGAAAATGAATCTGAAAATATAATTGTAATCCGTCGATAAAAAATTATAGTAATTATGGATTTAAAATGGCCTATGTTTGACGATGTTTTGTGAGTATTTAGTTAGTCGGTTTCAACGGAAAGCATATGCAGAAGGATAATGAATTGTGTCAACGATAACGTGATTACAGCGACGGCTTACCAATTGATAGCACAAACATGCTCAACGTCCGTTTATGGAACCCCCGTCTCAAAAGAAATCGCCATTTTGCCTTCTTCCCTGTACGCGCACAGTGCATCATGGTATACAATGCATTCGTGACTCGGATAGCGATGTGATTGACAGCGGGTGACTTTGATTAATACTGCCAAGTACCTATGACTACATCTGAGTAATTCATTGCTGCCATGTTTAATGTAACTGATTGATGTTTATATTAATATATTATTAGTTTATTTATTGGTATTCTTGGTATTACTTTAGTTCAATTATACCATTTTTGAGCTACTTAGCATATACATAATATTGTGTTTTGTTACATTATTACAATTTATGATAATTTATGTTTCAATTCATTTATTGTATCATTATTTGTTTATAAAATGTTGTATTGTTATAAATGATTTTGATGTAGGGCCTACTATTTTTGTATTTGATATGTATATACCAGTTTTCTTTTTTATATTTAAAATTACAGAATAAGATTATATCTTTGTATTTGTCACTATATAGTATACATAAAATAATATACATTAAATAAACATTATGATTTATTGTATCTATTAATTGTATATAATCATAGACAAATAAGTATAATAGTAGGCCCTATTGTTGATGATAACAATCGGTTTAACCACAGTATATTACAAGTTAATTGGCTTGTCAATCACAGCAGTTATTGGCTTTGCCCAATATAACAAGTGTTGTGTAATGGGATACTAGTATTGTAATTTTGTGGTTCTAATCCACAAGCCCAATCAACAAAGCCTTTCATGTGGTTGTAACTTCATACAGTTGTTTTAATGTTATGAAGATGGAACCACACTGATCATCTGTGCTCAGTTGCTGTGTCGTGTTCATGATTTAATGCTATTGTGATGCATGGTGTGTGTGTGTATATTTACTTTTTTATGTGTGTATTTATTGTTACATGTAATTTTGTATTGGCCTTCTTTATAGATTGCAAAAGACTGAAGATGATAAAAGTAATTTTCTTGTGATTTATGTACAAAATCAGATCCGTCAGAAAACATTTGGAAAAATTCATGAAATTTTGAATTTTGCAAAACTAGTTTTCTTAAAGGAATTAAAAACAAGGCATTAGCTAAAATCCGTTTTCCATGTGTACAGAAAGTTTAATATTGCATGTAACATTAGAGAACATTAAAAAAAATACAGAAAAATACATTTGTAGCATAAATTCGATTTTAAACCTGTCTGTGTAGCGATTCCCGCGGAAAATAAAATTTTAATGAGCTAGGCGATCACGTGGTATCTTAACATCACACATGACTCACACTCGCAGCAGGCCGACCCTTTCTATGCATTCAGAGCATGTTTACATGGATAATGTTGGGGTCGAAACGAGCGTCAGAATGAGTTGTTATGCAATAATCCAATGTAATACAAACACTAGTCATCATAGAGGAACAAGCAGTTATCTTACGGTTCCACATGAATTCAATTTTATTCAAAACAATGAATGCGAATGAGCCTACAACTTGTAGTACAAGTCGACTAGGTTTCGCCGAGCTTGGGCTCGTTTGCAGAATAATTATATCGAATGCAACCAACGGGAGATAATGTACACCAATTTACATACATAGCAAACATATATCGTATCCAGCTACAGAAAGTAACGTGTAAAATCTCATAATATCACTAGAATATTGATGTATGAAGGAGGAGTTGTACAAGTTATCATAACAACTGAAATCAGTCAGCGAATTTCTGCCGGCCCTGATAGCTCACTTGGTAAACGCGTTGGTTCATTGGCGTTTGTTTTACAATCGGGCGACGCCGGTTCAATCCTGACAGCATGCAAATTATTGATTTTCTTTACACCTTTTTTGTTTGTTTTCACGAAGTAATATAAACCAAATCATTTAGTATACTATGATGCACTGTTTATAAATAATTTTTATTTTTGTAGTAATTATTTATTCGCCCCAAAAATGAAAATATGGTCATTATATAACGATGTTTCTAAATTTTATTTATCCAAACTAATATAATGTAATGGATATATAATTTATTAATTGTAAATATATTGTACAGTAATATATTGTAATTATATATGTGAAAAAGATTGTGATCTGTCTGGATAAATACAATTTAGAAACATCGTTATATATAATGACCATATTTTCATGTGTGGCGAATAAATAATTACTACAAAAATATATAAAATATTTACAAGCAGTGCATCATAGTATACTAAATGATTTGGGTTATATTACTTCGTGAAAACATAAACAAAAAAGGTGTAAAGAAAATCAATAATTTGCATGCTGTCAGGATTGAACCGGCGTCGCCCGATTGTAAAACAAACGCCAATGAACCAACGCATTTACCAAGTGAGCTATCAGGGCCGACAGAAATTCGCTGACTGATTTCAGTTGTTATGATAACTTGTACAACTCCTTCATATATCGATATTCCAGTGATATTATGAGATTATACACGTTACTTTATGTAGCTGGATACACTATATGTTTGCTATGTATGTTTATTGATGTAGATTATCTCCCGTTGGTTGCATTCGATATAATTATTCTGAAAACGAGCCCAAGCTCGGCGAAACTTAGTCGACTTGTAAGCCCATTCGCATACGTTGTTTTGAATAAAATTCGATTCATGTGGAACCGTAAGATAACTGCTTGTTCCTCTATGATGACTAGTGTTTGTATTACGTCGGAAAATTGCACAATAACTCATTCTGACGCTCGTTTCGACCCAAAAACTATACTTGTAAACATGCTCTGAATGCATGGAAAGGGTCGGCCTGATGCGAGTTTGAGTCATAAGTGACGTCACATCTCGGCATCCCGAAAAGCGCGCCAAAAATATGCATATTCGAAAATGTCCGGATGTACAGCATAAAATGTGGAATTTCTAATTCATTGAATTTTTTTCATTTTTTTTGCTTGGTGGACGTGGAAATAGATAGCAGGATGTAATGTAACATGAATTCAAGCAATAGATGTTTTTATTCCCTTTAATGTTGTACTTAGCTATATGAAATGAATACCATTGTACTTCTTATAGTGACCACTATGTGGGAACATTTTAAAGAAAAATTGTCCTTGTGATTTATATGCAAAATCAAATCCACCGGAAAATGCATGAAATTAGAAACTTTACAAAACTGCAGTTTCTTTAATATTTCATTTATGTACATGAAACAAGCACTTATTGCACTTCTTGTAGTGGCTATTATCAGGGGAAATAAATTATAACAAAAATTCTTGTGATTTATATGCAAAATTAGATCTTTCAGAAAACCGTCAGAAAATATCATGAAATTCGAAACTTTACCAAGCTGTAGTTTTTTTTTTATTTCACATAGATACATGAAACAACTACCATTGTACTTCTTATAGTGACTACTATCAGGGAAAAATTAGAAAACATTTTTTTTTACGAAACAAAATTTTGGTCCGACCACCCTAGCAATGCAGTGTTTTTCTTCAAAATTTCACATAAAATAATGTTTAAGTAAGGGCTCACGTCATGCGTAGACTCATTACATTTACAGTTTATAATTTCGGTAATGCGGGTAATGGTTGTATTGTAAACGAAGCGTCTGAAGAAAAAAGAAGACGCGCAACGTCAATGACTGCGTAAGAACATGTAAGCGGGCGATATTACAGGTTGTTCAATAATAAATGTTTCCTACCTCGTTCTCTTGCGCTGCCATTTGATTTCGTTAACACTAGCCGTAGCGTATTTCATCATTATAAAGATGTGGACATAGTATGCAAACACTACTACACAACAACGTTAAAAAATGTCCATGTTTATTTTGGTCAATTATCTCATGCAAAATGTAACTAATATCAACTACACCTGCGCATGCGCACTGCGTGCAATAACTGGAACGGTCTGCTGGTAGACGTGTTACACGAGTGGTGAATACGACTTCACGAGGTGATTGGAACGCAGCATTACTTCCTTATTTTCGAATGCCGCGTTGCACCAGAACGAGGTCAATGTGACGTCAATTTAACCGGAAGTGGATTTCTCCTCGACAAGTTGACGTTGATCGAGTTTCGTTGATTCGATGTCAATGTGTGGGAGTTTTACATGTATTATGAAGGTAGTTGACATGTAATTGATCTGTATTGATTATCTGATGAAACTGACAGGTGTGAGTATGAACCGAGCCATCGCGTAATTGCATCTATCGCTTGTGGGATGGTAAAAGACGGCTGCAGACGACGTCATTAGGTCACGGCGACGTCAACGACGACGGGTCGGATGTTGTTGTTGACGTGTTACTGTTCGGATTGCTTGCTAACTTAGTAATTGTTCCGTCACAAATTAAATTTCTTCATTGGTTTTAGTAAACATTGATAAAACAGTATGTAGGGTTTGTTTTTGGTATACGATTAGTATAAACATTTTACAAGAAACTGCTTTTGCGAGTACCACAAAATTAGTATTTTGATTTGAGCTGGTGAAGTTGTGTCGTGACAAAGTTGTATAAATCATACATTATACACCTCATCAAACCAGTTTGACTTCAACAAGTAAAAAACAAGGTGCTTGTGTGGACTGTACTTCATCATGTTTGACGGTAGGTTAACGTGTGGCAGATACGACAACAGCTGTTAGCAGTGTGGTTGCTGTTGCCGTGTCGGGCGGTTGATAATTTCACTCGGACAATGCCAATAATCACAAATAGTTTCTAGTCATACTTGGTAAGTCTTCTAGAACAAGGAGTGATTGAATTGACAGGTAACAGATCAGAAGAGCTGTTTGTAAAAAGCTTTATTATAGCTCAGTAAAATGAACAGTTCTGGAGGTTCCAGACAGTATGGTAACGGTTGTTTTGGAATTATTGAGGTGGGGTAACTTACATTGCTTAAAACAACCTTATCTGTTCCTAATTTATTAATATAATATTCTTAATAATACAGTAAATGTTTTGAAGGTATCTATTTTGACAAAGATGCATTTAATAAGCTAGAATCATTGGTCACAATTTGAATGTGTCGTCCGCGAAATGTTCAAATTAAATTGAATACTTAACTTTCCAATAGTAAAATACATCATGTCATTTCATATCAGATGAAGTAGAAATGATTAAGCAAACTTCTGTAGATTTGTGTTGGTACCTTACTGATCAGGGGTAGTTTGGTATTATTACCACCCCATTCTGGGTAATAGAACAGACAAGTTCACTTTAAGGATGCGAGTCTCAATCACGTCAGAGACAGATAATCCAAATATATACAAAAGAGCTATCATTCTGACATTTAGCATTTGCAATGAGAAAGTGTTGGTAAAATATATAGCTCAGTAGCTGTAGTTCTGTCACCACTGGACACTGTCAATTGCTACTAATGCTACATGTTGGATTAAGTAACCAGTGGACATATCACAGCTTAACAATCGAGCATAAGTCAGACTAGCTGTTAGTCTGGCTCTAGAGCTGAAGAAATAGATTTACTGCAATTGTAATTTTTTGTTGTACTTTTTCATATAATAGTTCTAAGTCAGAGTAACTTGGAAATGATTCACCAACAGACGTGATAGATGTACTGTGGTCGGCTTGCAGCATTGCCAACGAAGTTGACAGTGTTGAGTTGCAACAGACTGAACGGTAGAGCACCAGACTGTCACTGTCAATCAAGGGACTGGGGTTCAAATACGATTGCTAGCTGCCATTTCGAAACTTAGGCAGTTTTGATCACCTCACAATGTCTGTGTCTTTTGGAAGATACACTATAAGCCATTGTTCCCTTCTACCTAGTATCTAATGTCTGCCAGGGGAAGTATAAGATCATATGCAGGGGGTAAATGTGTAACTTGCAGTGGACTCACTAACTCTAGAGAAGGATATTCTGAAATAAGCCCTCAGTGCTGTATCCTAAAAAGGACTTTGCTGCATAATTATTCAGATCCAGGACTTCAACTATTTTCACTGTAGCAACAGGCTGGCCTTTGGACTTTTTGGTCCTCGTTTTTCCAGTTTAGGATGCACCAGTCTAACAAATGTAGCTTTCTTCTGATCACCTGATGTTGATTCAGATAGTGCCTTGCGACCAAGTTCCTTCATGTTGATTAGGTGCAGGGATGGGTTCAAGTACTCGAGTACTTATGTAGTAGCGAGTACTGTTCTTGTACTTGCCATTTTGCTGAGTGCAGTAGTTGGACTTGGCAAAATTGAAAGTACTTGTGCATGTACTTGACCCATCCCTGATTAGGTGATCGTCCACTGCTGACTCTGCATCTTGTCCTGTTGATATGTTGATTATAGTGATGTGTGTTGCTGCCAATAGGTTCATACGTTCAGTTGATATGTCGATTATAGTGATGTGTGTTGCTGCCAATAGGTTCATATGTTCAGCTGCCATCATTTGTAGAACACTGCATTCATTGCCATGTGCGTTAGACAACATTCGAGGTGTGATTTTGGCAGAGTTGAGTTGCAGTGCATTAATTTGAGTTGTGCATAGACAGCTGCAGTGACAGACTTTGGATACCTGGTTAAATTAACTTTGTCTGAGCAGTATTGTTTTTAGTTATACCATTTAGACCAGCAATTGCCAGTGGGTCACCAGTATCTCCAGTGATTATCCTTTATTGTACTGCTTGCCAGCGTTAGATATCCTTCAAACATTGTTGCATCGTACAATATTCCCAACTCCATCCTCCATCTTTGCTCTCGATTTTCAAGGTTTGTCCTCTTTCTACATCGATAAGCCAACGAATGGCACTGATTTGGTCATTCCTCCATTTTCAGTGAAATAAATAATTAAATTTAACATTAATTTAGTATGTAGTTATTTATATGGTCATTTATTACAAGTTAACATTGAGTCGCCATGCAAGGTCTGCGAGCAGTTTTTAGGTCTCGGCCACAACAAGTTAAGAACCGCTTATTTAGATTATTACCCAATGACTACCTTCCTTGGTATCAGCATTGTAGCCGTGCTCTACCAACATGTCATGTCCATTTACTCTCCAGCCAACAAACCCTTCATGCCATTCATCTTTGTGTACATCTTGTGTACATCTAGCCTATAGGACAGTTTCAAGTGGCTTCTTCATCTCGGGCAGGTGGAGATACTGGACTCACTGTTTAGTTGGCAGTCTTGAGAGACCAACACACAGTTGCTGCATCATGAAGCTGCCACTTTTAGTTCCATTCATGGTGATGGTAAATGTACCAATGAAGTACGTTGGTCATCTCCAGGGTCCAGAAACGTCAATCAGAACATTTAACAAGATTTAACAAGATTGCCATCCAGGAAATTAACTCTAGATGGCACGTGGACAAGGAAGCCTTCTGGCTTATCGAGAGTCCAATACTTTTTATCTACGTGTATCTCGCCCTTTTAAGGTGTGTCGATTTTATTTTTAAACATTCACGCTACTAGCACCAACACAATCAGGAGATAATCAGTTCCAATCATTTACAGTCCTTTGTGAGACTGAGAACTTTCTTATATCTAATCTACACTGCTCCTTTACTAATGTAACTTCATGTCCTCTAGTCCTTCTATCTTTCTTAACTGAGGAAAAAATATTTCTATCAATATTTTCATAACCATTCAATATTTTAAACACTTCTATCTGATCTCTCAATCTCCTGGTCTCTAGTGTTGTTAAACCACATTTTTTAGGCGTATTTTGTAACTAAGATCCCTCAATTTTGGTATCATTTTAGTTGCT
Source organism: Paraescarpia echinospica (assembly GCA_020002185.1). NCBI lineage: Eukaryota > Metazoa > Annelida > Polychaeta > Sabellida > Siboglinidae > Paraescarpia > Paraescarpia echinospica. Next base: position 57,683,982 of record CM034538.1, on the reverse strand, counting down.
CTCCTCTGCACTCGTTCTAGCATATCTATGTCATTCCTGTGATATGGCCTCCACGCTTGAATACACTATTCTAAATGAGGCCTAGCTATTGTTTTGTACAGCGGTATTATTAGCTCTTTTTCCTGATATGTTATGTTTTGCCTAATTAATCCAAGGATTTGATTTCCCTTTGAAGCTGCAATTCCGCACTGCTCTGAAACCTTCATATCAGCACTAATGGTTAACCCTGAGTCCTTTTTTTATAGTAGTACTTACTACTTAGTACAGAACCTCCCATTGTATATTGTACATCTTCGTTCCCATATCCTGTGTGGAGGCATTTACATTTCCCAAAATTGAACAACATTTGCCATTTTTCAGACCATCTTGTAAATGCTGTCTGTCTTCAACACGTTCAATCCTTCTAAACAATTTTGTTTGTTTGGTTGTATGGAGTTCCTCTATATTATACTCTGGAATACGTCGGCATCTGATTCTGTCGGCATCTCAAGAGACACAAATTGTGGATGGGTGGGGAGCTGTTCTGTCACTTCAGTGTGGTTTAAAGTGGTGTCATTATTAATACCTCTCGTTCAGAATTATAATCGTGTGTCTGGATTGGTAGTACTTGTGGTATGCATTATTCCTGAACACCTTTCATATATTCCACTGCTGAAATAGTTTCCCCTTGAATTTGTCTCTGTCTTGTGGCTGGTCTACACAACTGGTCTACACAATTGACGTAGTTGAGATCGTGACAAAAGCCTCTCAGAAGTAGGAGATGAAATGTTGTGCCTGTCCTTGCTGGTCAATTCGGTTCATATGTAACTTGATCCTCCAGTAATGACAGTCCATGTATACTGCATACTATGCGCATGCAATGACATCTCCAGCCTTGTCATCTCCTATTTCAGCACAACAGTGTGTGTTGAACTGTGCTCTAATTTTTCCTGCCTTAATGCCTTATTGTGTTGCATCAGCTTTGCACAGGCCACAAAAAAGTACTGGCCTACCTATGTCTCAAACAATTCATTTCATAGTTGTAATCATGTCACATTTCGACCAAGACGTCAAACGTCAAACTTGAACATGAAACAATTTGTTAATTTTGCTTATCGTGTTTTCTTTGGAGGTGGAGGAATGGCCATTATTATTATTGTTTAAACATTCTGGATTCCAGTATGGTTTGTTTTCTTTGGAGGTGGAGGAATGGCCATTATTATTATTGTTTAAACATTCTGGATTCCAGTACGGTTTGTTTTCTTTGGAGGTGGAGGAATGGCCATTATTATTATTGTTTAAACATTCTGGATTCCAGTACGGTTTGTTTTCTTTGGAGGTGGAGGAATGGCCATTATTATTGTTTAAACATTCTGGATTCCAGTACGGTTTGTTTTCTTTGGAGGTGGAGGAATGGCCATTATTATTATTGTTTAAACATTCTGGATTCCAGTACGGTTTGTTTTCTTTAATGTAGATACGTTTAATACTAGTGGCTCAATAATTAAAAAATAACACATAATTATTTTTGAACATTTTATAAAAATGTTCAGTGCATTTGGAAGATCTAGTTTAAAACTGGCCATTTTGGTTAATTTGTGATATATAATGACTGTTATTTTCTAGGTTGTACCCACGTCATATAGATTTCCCAATTACAAAACGTTATTTTGGGGCTGGAACGTAGACATATCCCATTTTAATATCATGGATTTGCTTCAAATGAAGAAATTGTGATTACCAGTAAGTGCATGTACGTAGTTCTTGTATTCATCAGAGAAGTATAAAATTGACAAACGTAGTGGTCTTTGCAGATTTGGTGTGATTTAGCTACATTCCATACCTTGACAGATGGTTTCATGGTGGTAATTTCTTGCGAAAACAAAACTTTGAATTTCTGCTTATCTTGTAGCCTGACAGATCGAATATGAATGTGATTAATCATAAACCAATGCAAAATCAACATTTTATATATGAATGTATCTTCAGAATGTCAAGCCAAATTATGAATTTTAGCCAAGAAACTACCTAGTTTAAATACTATATGCTGTCATACAGTACATTGCCTTTTCTTCCATATTTGAAAATTCCCCAGTCAACATTGAAATTATTAAATCATTGAAATGCCTGGTAGTGGTGAACATTGTTGAATGTATACATTGTGACACAGGAAATTATACTTCTGGTAGTATATTCTTTTTCTAACCATTTAAGTTAAATATATTATATATGGTTAATGTATTTACTTTACCTGAATTATGCAAGAGTGTGTTGGAGCTCTGGTATTTGGACTTGGCTTCATAAAGCTAATGTGGTACAATCAAAACAAGTCAAATTCGGTTAGGGACATTACACCAGGGTCGTTCCATAACACTGTATCCTCGTGCGAGATGTTAGCACACTTGTCTGTCTGTGACTCGCATGTTTGGGTGGGTTTAGATATAGAGACCTCCGTTCTGGAGTCTTCAGCTCATCACAACAATTACCCCCTGCATAGGATCTCGTACTTGCCCTGGCTTAGCCTTTAGGTGGGACTGTCCTGGTAAAAAACTACAAGTTAAGAAAGAATAATAAATAATACAAGTAAAATGTAAATAAAATGTTTGATGTTCATGACTGCACACATGTTGCAGTTAGAACGAAAAAGCTAATTTCCTCCCACATGTGAAGTCCTACCCAGATTTTACAACAGGAATGGCAACCCAGGAGCTTAGTAGACATGAATCTGTAATGCCAGCATTCCACTGAAGGTTTATGTGTCCCAAGCTACTCCCAGCATGGATAAACATTGATTTGTGCAGTGTTCTAAATTCCTCAGACACTTGGTCGTTATTGTATTTAGCTAACAATTCGGTGACATTTCTGTTAGAAGTTGTTGTGCTAACGTCTTTGTTATAGTGTTTGTGTTAAAATAATTGTGGCAGTCTTACATTCCAATGTCTGCATAATGTTTGGAGTCCTTGTCTGTTGATTAAATGGTGAATTTGTGTTCTAATTTTTTTAAATAAATTTTTGTTTTGCACAGTTATAGCATATATATATTTTAATTTTTAGCAATTGTCAAATTATAGTTATTTAAATACAATCTTATGAATGACCTATTTGGTCTATCTTTTACAAAAAAACACTATGGTATTCCACACAATCCGAGCAACAATATAATGTATTGCTATCATATTTCTTTACAAATAATTGCAAATTTGTCATGAGTTGTTTTAGCAGGTATTTAATAGTGTAAATGATAATCATAGAATAAAAAAAAGTATTATTGTTAAATCCATTCCTAAAATGACTGCGGTGTCACTTTTTTTAGTTCTGAGTAAACTAAGCAGAGGGCAGAGCTGTGTAGGTTACTGTTAATAAAAGAGATTGGCCTATACACCTAAAAGAGTTGATACAATCTAACCATTTGCAACTACAATCAACAATATCACATTCCTTATGTTGTTTACTCAGAATTTAATTTCAAAGTGGGAGATTCTAGTGAAATCTTACAATTCCCGGCGGCTGACATATTGAGACACGCCCCCAATGTTTGACCAATGTGTGCTTTGAGCTTCTTTGACCACGGCGCTGTGATGATGCTTTGAATGCCCCTGTTTCCTTGACATGTATATATGCCAGCTCATATGTCAGTTTCTCGTATTCCTTCGTTTCATGGTCGCACGTGTAGCAACTGTTGTAGTGCCATATATTGCACCATGCGAACATAACATTTTTAGTAGTTATCGCTCCAAAACAAATTTGGCGACGCGAACTAGAGTAATATTTTTAGTTTGCGACTGATGAATTGGTGACGTCGGGCTTTCTATCACAATTGAGTCCATTAGTGATTACGTGACATCCAGCCGCGTATCATAGCAACGGCCTTTGGCAGGCTATACACATCAACTGCAAGAAGACGCGTTGGCATCTATTGCAATCAAACGAGGGAAACAATCCACTAGTTTTTCAGCATAGTTGATTGTAGTTGCTAATGGAATAGTTTTATTAACTCTTACATGCATGGGCCCTAAAAGATGCCATTTGTTTCCCTTTAATATTTGTGTGACTTTTATATTTCAGATATATGTAGCGTCCACAAGAGCGTGACTGGAGGGATGTCTAGGAAGGGAAACACAGCCTTTATCCCCAAGATAGCTGCAGTCTGCAAGGTAGATTCACTATGGCTCATTGTGATTGTAATATGATTACTAGTACAGTTGTATTCACAAAGATTTATTGACTCAGAGTGCACATCGTAATAGGCGATGTTGCAATGCGATACTACAAATAGTAAATTTAATATTGATTGTTATAGTAAATAGTACATTTGACTATCAATTGTAAGTTCTATTAGTAAAACATAATTAACAAAACAAATCTGCAGAGCTGCTGTGTTATTATAATACATTTAATAAACATTCATTTATATCTTTATTTGGTAATTTATATTATTAATTTATTTATTGACCTAACACAAACCGTAATCAATCCGAGTAGTGTCTTTCGCATCACCATTTTGAATGTGCCTGTACTACTTCCAAGGCCATGCAACGATGCCACCCGAAAAATTTTAATTGCTTTCCTGGCTATTTGCTGTACTGCTGTGCAATAGTTATATACATTTTAGATGCTCATGAATGTTGACTGATGTATCAGATTTTGTTTTCATTCTATGGCTTAGTTTAATATGAACATCATTAGAAATATAATTAATGTGAACAAAATCCAAGGAAATAAGCTTTTTTACAAAAGCCTCAGCCCATAGAAATTGTTGGTATGATTTATTGTCATGTGCCTTCACCCATGGAATGTGTCTTTGTATTTTCACAGGAATGTGGCTGCACATGTAACAGCTGTTTCAATAGTAACAGGTGAGGCCTTACTACATATTTATGCAAAATTTTACTAAGTGTTCCTTGAGGCAGAAAACTTACCTGCATTAATTAAAATAGAAAGTGACTAGTTTTTATTAAATTATTGTTCTCCTCTTTTCACTGAAAGTCCAGGTGAAGCTGGCCTCGATAGTTGGATACTGGTCCTTGATTTCTTTCTCCTAATATTACAGTAAAACCTGTCCATAACGGTCATCGTCGGGACTGCGCAAAATTACCGTTTTAAGCAGGTTGCCATTATGGAGTTTTATGACTTGGATACTCACTAGGTGGAGCCACAGGATTATGAATGGTTACATTGATGTTCGCTAGTTGGTACTCTCGAGAACAATACAAACCTAGCGTTAACAATAATATTAAATAATACACTACACAACTTGCTATATTTAATTGATGTTCCTTTTTTCTTTTGGGCAATGGTGAAATCAATCGCGCCCTCCAAGTAAAGGCGAACAGAAAAAGCTTTGATGTCCAAAAAGAAACAAGAGAGTGTGAACGAGTGCAAGACAAGCGTTGACCCAGATTTTGTTCTGGGATTACCAATACAATTTGAGCTACCCCAAGTGGTAGGTAAAGGACCATTGTAATATTTGCCTAGGCAATCTCTCCAGTCAGCCAAGCTGCCTAGGTAAATATTACAACAGCTTCCATGCCTTGGCTTCTCTGAGCTCATTTTGGACATCAAAGCTGATTCTGCTCCCCTTTGCTGGAGTAAAGGCTTCATTAGCTTGTTGCAGCCACTATGTGAATTCCTGTGATTCAATTGCAATTTGATAGTCCCATGTACACATGATGACACTGAAGTGATGACGTTTTATTGATGGAAATTATGGATTCCCTTTGACCTGCCTGCAAGCAGCAGGTTGACTATGAATGGTTCGGTCCAAATTAACTGACCGTTATACGCAATAGACAGGTTACCGTTATGGACAGGTAGTGGGCAGTGCACACTAATAGGAAGTAATTCGAGACTTTCAAAAGTGTCAGTTATATCCAGGTTATCGTTATGGACAGGTGACTGCTAAGACAGGTTTTACTGTATATACTATTGGGTTATTTATAATTTAACAAGTTATCTGGTCTAACAGTCAAAGTAAATTCTTTTGTTGACTTTAACCTAAGTATGCACTCCTATTAAACCGACTGTGCATATTACTTAATTAAACTGTTCATACACAAGCTGAGTTACCCAGCTTTGCACATGGAAAAAGACATGTTTACATATGCCAATAGATATATACAAATTCAATCTTACGGAAAGGTCCCATCATGATGCATTGGAAAACATTCAGTTAGTCTTGGCATAATTCTGAACATTGAAAATTATGTCACGTGTGTCCTTCTTTTCATAGACATACACTAAACATGAGGTCAAGATAGGATGAATAGTTTTTAAGATGTGCCAGTTAATTATAATATTTATTTATTTTTTATTATTTAAAATATTTCATGAGGAAAGTGTCCCCGAATAGTTCTAGTAATTCTTTTTATTGTTGCATTAAATATTTAATTGCCATTAGGCATGCATGATGGTAAAGATGAACTAATCAGAAACAGATGGTGCAACATAATGTAGGCCACATGTAAGGTGCATGCCTAACTCGACAGACTGCTTTGTATTCAACCATATTCTGTCTGTCAGTATGTTGGTTCTATTGTAAATAATTCAGTAGATCTTGCTGCTTATGTTACTAACATTAACCCCAGTCTGCTGTAAGGATGTGTCACTAAGGCATTTTACCATAGCAGTATAGGTACATCAATTACCTATTTTTCCCATATATTCAAGAAAGACAAATTTGTTGGCTCAATGATAAATGTTTCATTTATTTTTTAAACTTAATACTGCCCAGTTAATTTCACATTGGAATTAGCATGTGTTCTGTTATTTCATGAAATACAAGGTTTCCCTGTTGTTGTTGTTCTTGTTATTTAAAAAAAAACATTAAACTACTGTTACAGAAACTTAAGAACTGATCCCTGACATATAATTTACCTTTGTATCACATAACTGATCCCTGACATATAATTTACCTTTGTATCACATAACTGATCCCTGACATATAATTTACCTTTGTATCACATAACGAAAGATGTCAAACCATAAAAATGGATGCCGAACTCATGGGACATTCGTTCATTCTGTCGTATATTCTGTTGAAATTCTGGCCCCAAAAGTGTTTTTTAATAAGAAAAACACAAGGCAAAATTAAAAACATTTCTATCCATGAATGTTTGATCAATGAGATGTCATGCCACATGAATGACATAATGTAATCCATATATATGTAACTGTTGTCAACATTGTTGGCAAAGGCAAACTTAATGGAGGTCACGTGGATAATGATTGTGACGTTACTGACGTAGCCAAACCGCAATGTACTGGATCCAGCAATTTCAAACACGAAACATGATACCCTTTTTGTAGCCTTGACCTTCACCATGAAATTGAGGAGCTCAAGTCGAAATTGTCTCGGAGCACGGACAATATGGAGCAGATGGAGCAGGATGTTGCCCAGAGCCGAGACTACGCCCACATGGAGATCTGTCGACTCCAGGACGACCTCGGCAAGCTCCGAGACAGATACGACCGGTGAGTTGGGGATGTGACGGTACAAGTACGTTTTGTGTGGGTGGAGTGTGTGCAGTTTACTCAGTTGTGTGTCTATAGTGTATGCACATTTATGAGATTTACTCAGTTAATCATGTATCGTGTATGCGTCATGAGATGTCTACTGGTTATTTCTCCTTCAAGGTGGTATATTTACAATCAGAAGATTTCATATGAATGAAACTTTTTCAACAACAACAGACAATAGACATAATAATAAAGTAGCTGATTAAATAGATATATATACAATTGTCGAAAAAGGGCAAGAAGAAATGTAACACTTATAAATACTTGCCCTGTTACAGGTAGAAAACATCTTTAACATTGTATAACATGTTACATTACTTAGAATACATAATTCTAATGTTCTAATCGTGGTAGGCTGTTTGTATGTATAAAATATATAGAACTAAATAAAAAGTAAAGGTAATTTCTTATATCTAGCGCAGTATCCAGTCTTTAGGACTGCTCAAAGCGTATTACACATTTACTATTATTTTTATTTAACATGGTCTAACAGTAAAATACCACGTTGCAGTGTCTACCGTTATGGTTGTGGTGGTCAGGAACCAGCCGACATTTTAGATAGATTTTTGACACTGTGCTTCCTTTTTCAGGTTGTTTGAAAGCCACAGAAAGCTGCAGAAGCTCAACCATAACCTGGAAGATAAGCTGCTGAACATCGTAAGTTCTGACAACTGAATGTAGAGGTTGAGAGGCTGACGGGACAGCCACAAATACCGTGTGGACGAATGCAAGTTCTTGTTTCACCAGACATGCCCGCGTTCAGTTTTAAGGATAGCAAAGCATTTCAGATTTGTCTGACAATGTCTGCACTTATTACATGCGTATTACAGGTACAAAACTCACTCGCGTAAAGGGGCCCTGTATACATTGCGCTATTCCCCGGCAGAAGTATTTTGTCGGCCGACGCTTGGCATCTGCGGCTATTTATAGAATTTTCTGATGCAGGCAATATGTTTGCCGTCGTTAGTTCTCGGGAACACAAGACAAGCTTACGCTGCATCTAGTGATTGTGTTGTTGATAAGGATTTATTTATTTAGTGTTGTTAGTTTGCAACAGTATTTGTCATAAATAAGTTCTTATCAACAACACAATCACTAGATTCAGCAAACGCTTGTCTTGTGTTCCCAAGAACTAACGACGGCAAACATATCGCCTACACCAGACTGTTCTATAAATATCCACAGACACCAAGCGTCGGCCGACAAAATACTTCTGAAATGGAATAATGCAATCTATACAGGGCCCCATTAATGTGTGATGTACACATATATGTAGTCAGTACTGCCGTGTGTGTATGTCGAATGGTGTCCTTCTGAACCAGTGATGTAAATGTTGTCAGACCTGGTGTATTCTACCAGAAGTAATGTACAGTTGTACTTTGTCCCAGTTGTTGCATCAGCTGATCAGATTAATTGATAGCATTTCTCTTGGTTGCATCTGAACAAGTGACATATTGCAAATGTAATTCATTTCAATTTTTAAAATCATAAATGCATTTAATATATACATCAGGTATTGAAACGTTTCATGTTCCTGATAATTTGAACACATATATCTCCAATTTCAGCTGTTGTATATCGACAATCTGTCAGAAACAGATATTAGACTTCGTGGAATAACTGTATGCCAGTATTCGACTTTTGTATGAGCATTGCCAACTTGTTTTGTCATGTGAATGACGTCATTTCGTGTGCATAATCTGTCAACTTGTGTCATGTAGGTGACCAAATTTAACAGTGACAAGCTGGCATTACAGCAAGACATTGGGACATTAAACACACAGATGGTTGATGCCAAGTTTACAATTTGTGACTTAGAAGAGGAATGTGTAAGTTATATGTTTCTTGTTTGTTCAGAACACGACATGTTGTACTAGGTAGTAGACGTTTTTCAATAGTTATAGGGTTAGATGTTTTTTTCGTGCATACTGTTAGTTAATTATTGATTTTTTTGTAATCAAAAGAAACGGTAGAGTCCAAATAACAAAGGAATATGGAATGTCACAAATGCACAGACACACATGCAAAAGCACATACAACACGCATGCACACACACACACACAAGCAAACACGCACAGTCACACGCACACGCACACACAATGGCACTGACTGATCAACGTATTAATGGATCTGTATCATTGTCACATAGAATGCTATATCTATTGATGTGTGCTGGACTGTCGGTGTGCATTGGCAAAAGGAACCAAAAATGTACTTCAAATTTTGTTTTACCTTAATTTGTAGGACATGTTAATTAATAATAACAAGTTAATCAAATACAGTCTGACCATTTTGTGTGAAATCATAGAGTATAAATATGTGCATATTAATTCAACTGGTAGACATTATTGTTGGCCCCCTGGTCACCCAACCCAACTTCTTGCACCCTCAGCAGAAATGAGAAACAAGAAAGAAAACTTACTGTTCTGTGTGCAGGAACGCTTCCGAACTGACTGCAATGTAGCTGTGAAATTACTGCAGTGTACTCCTCCAGCCTACGTGTCACACAAACTCAACACGGTAGGTGCCATTTCTTGCTAGTGTGAAATAATACTTCCTCATTTTATTACGTTTTAATTATTTCTATCTAATTTTGTGCATGTATCATGTCTTAAAGCTTTCAAAAGTTGGTCTTTATCGGGCACTTTCCTCCAGGCAACAGATATATTTACATTAGTGGCATATTCTTGTAAAAAAAGTCAATTAAGCTTCAGTCATCTAGTTCTAGTGCTCCTAGATTAATACTAACAAAATGTTGGAACTATAGAACTCGTGGCTTTCGTGGCTGCTGTGCTAACTCCTCGGTATTTGCTTCTTAGTGTTTTAGATCAGTTGAAAATGTGATTCAGTTGTGTCGTCATTTTGACTTTTTAATATTTGTTTTCGTTGCTTACCGTCCTTAGTATAACCATCCATATGTTGACTGCTGTAATATTGACTGCATTTGCCAGAGTCAGTGTGTTTTTCTGTAGGGTTGTAATGATACAGTGCATATTTAACAAGATTGCCATCCAGAAAATTACTCTGGATGGCAGGTGGACAAGGAAGCCTTTTGGCTTATCGAGAGTCCAATACTTTTTATCTACATGTATCCCGCCTTTTTAAGGTGTGTGTCGATTTTATTTTTAAACATATTCACGCTACTAGCACCAACACAATCAGGAGATAATCTGTTCCATTCATTTACAGTCCTTTGTGAGAATGAGAACTTTCTTATATCTAATCTACACTGCTCCTTTACTAATGTAGCTTCATGTCCTCTGGTCCTTCTATTTTTCTTAACTGAGAAAAAAATGTTTCTATCAATATTTTCATAACCATTCAATATTTTAAACACTTCTATGTGATCTCCTCTCAATCTCCTGGTCTCTAATGTTGTTAAACCACATTCTTTTAGGCGTATTTCGTAACTAAGATCCCTCAGATTTGGTATCATTTTAGTCGCTCTCCTCTGTACTCTTTCTAGCATATCTATGTCCTTCTTGCGATATGGCCTCCATGCTTGTATACAATATTCTAAATGAGGCCTCACTATTGTTTTGTACAGCGGTACTATTAATTCTTTTTTCTTATACGCTATATTTCGCCTAATTAATCCAAGGATTTGATTTCCCTTTGACGCTGCAATTCCGCACTGCTCTGAAACCTTCATATCAGCACTAATGGTTAACCCCAAGTCCTTTTCTTTTACAGTAGTACTTAGAACAGTACCCCCCATTTTATATTTTACCTCTTCATTCCCATGACCTGTGTGGAGGCATTTACATTTCCCAAAATTGAACAGCATTTGCCACTTTTCAGACCATTTGATCAACTTATCAAGATCATCTTGTAAATGCTGTCTGTCTCCATCACTTTTAATCCTTCTAAACACTTTTGTATCATCCGCAAATTTTAACACCTTGCTTGTTATATCATCGTCCAAATCGTTGATATATATTAAGAATAATATAGGTCCTAGTACTGATCCCTGTGGTACCCCACTCAATACCGATTTCCAGTTTGAAGCCTCCCCATCAACTACTACACGTTGTCTTCTGTCATTCAGCCATTTTTCTATCCAGTTTATTATACCATTTCCTATGCCATGGGCCTTTAGCTTAAGGAGTAATCTTTGATGTGGTACTTTGTCGAAAGCTTTTTGAAAATCTAAATAGATGATATCTACTGGTGATCCCTCATCTACCCACCTAGTGATGTCTTCCAAAAAACATAACATATTTGTTAAGCATGACCTCGCTTTTAAAAACCCATGTTGAGATGGGTTTATCAAGTTATGTTTAACAAGAAAATCCACCATGTGATCTTTAATTAGTCTTTCTAATAATTTGCAAATCACTGATGTTAAACTCACTGGTCTATAGTTCTCTGACTTGTTTCTCGAACCTTTTTTAAATAACGGTATAATGTTTGCCTCTTTCCATTCTAAAGGAACCACTCCCTCTTCTAATGACAAATTGAAAACTGTTGCAAGCGGTACGCTAATTTGTTCTACAATTTCCAATAGTAGTTTGGGCGGAATCCCGTCCACTCCAGGTGATTTATTATCCTTCATAGCCCTTATTTTCTTAGCTACCATTTCCGAGGTTACAACTAACTGTCCTAAATAGTCTGAATCTGCCCCCTTGAACTTAGCCTCTGGTACTGGCAGTGAACTATCTTCCCTGGTAAACACTGAACTAAAATACTCATTCAGGTCTTCTGCCATTAAGAATCCCTCTGATATTGTATTTCCAGCACTATCTTCTAGAGGACCGACCTTATCCTGAACTTTCTGTTTGCTTCGAATATACGCATAAAAACTCTTACTGTCATGTTTTATATTATTAGCTAATTTTTTTTCATAGCTTCTCTTTGAATTTCTAATTTCAGCTGTAGCTTGATTAAGTGCTTCTTTATAAATGTTGTAGTCTTCATCATTTCCAGTACATCTATATGACTTCCACATCATTTGTTTATACTTAATTTTTCTAATGGCTTCTTTCGATAAGTGTTTCTTTTTAGACCGTTTCCCTTGTTTTTTGAAAGGTACAAATTTATCGACTATGCACTTAATTTCACTATTTAAGATATTCCAGCATTCGGTTGCTGTCTTATTCTTCAGTGTGTTATTCCAGTCTATCTTTGCTAAATATTTCCTCATGTCCTTATACCTTCCTTTGTGGAAATTTCTCCTATACTGCTTTTTACTATTCCTTTCTGATTTTACTTTGATGGTAAAATGTATCTGGTTGTGATCACTACTCCCCAGTGGCTCACATATCTTGACATTGTCAACTAATTCTTTCTGTGAGGACAAAACTAAGTCTAACACATTCTCTCCCCTGGTTGGTTCTAGCACATGTTGAGAAAGGAAACTATCTTGTACTAAAACTAAAAACTTGTGGTCCTCACTCCCCATACTCTGTAGAGATTTCCATTGTATATGCCCATGGTTAAAGTCCCCCATAATAATACAGTTCCGTTTGCTTACTTCCCTTATAGCGTTTTGTATTTTTTCATTCTCTTCTATGCTTATGTTTGGACTTCGATAAACTAACCCAACTGTTAACGTTGAGTTTCCTGTAACTATGTTACACCAAACAGCTTCTTCGCAATCTGCTTCTCTTTCTAATTTTATTTCATAAGCCTGGATAGATTCTTTAATATATAAAATAACTCCACCTCCCTTTCTTCCTATTCTATCTTTCCTAAACATTACATATCCTGTTAGTCCCAATTCGGCATCTGATATATCAGTGGTGGCCCACGATTCGGTTATACCTATTATGTGAGGGTCAATATCTTCTACCATAATGTTTAGTTCACTTCTTTTGTTTACTATGCTCCTTGCATTTAAACAAATGCATTTATATCCTGATTCAGAACAGTTTTCCAGGCTGTTCTTTGCCGATTTATTTCTGCTGTCTATCTATGCCTCCAGTTTCAGGCTTCTCTGTGAATCCCCCCTGCGAATCTAGTTTAAATAGATGCAGCCTGTCCCACTGTCAACAGATTGCAGCAAGTTCTCTGAGAAAACTGCTGCCCCCTTTCCACTTAGATGTAGGCCATCTCTCATGTACATATCTTCCCTCCCAACAAAGTATCCCCATAAATCTACGAATCCCACCCCCTCTTCTTTACACATCTGCTCAACTAGTGCGTTGATCGCCATCCTCTTGCAGTTTCTATATGTCGGCCCCCTTCCTCCCATTACTGGCAAAATTCCTGAGAGGATAATCTGTTCTACTCTTGTCTTCTTTAACTTCTTCACTAACTGTCTGTACTTCTGAACTATCCCAGTTGTTCCCTCCCTCTCTGCGTTATTTGTCCCTACATGTACTAGTATAGACCCTCCCTTGCCATGCCCCAGTACCTTCTCTACCCTTTCAGTTACATGTTCTATCCTAGCCCCCGGTAGACAAACAACGACGTCCTCCCCCTCGCTTAGAGTCTTATCTGTCTTTCTCATAATCGAATCGCCCATAAACACCCTCTCTTTCCTCATTGCCCCCTCAATCACTGCCTCAGTGTAGCTCTTTCTACGGTTTGCATCTGTCTGGTTGTAATCTTGTTCCCCTGTCTTCTGCTCTCCCGTCACAATCTCGTCCGTTCCATTCTTTCTATCAATATTTTCATAACCATTCAATATTTTAAACACTTCTATGTGATCTCCTCTCAATCTCCTGGTCTCTAATGTTGTTAAATATATATAAAACGATACATATTGCGATATATAAAACGATACATATCGTGATACTTGGTAAAATTAATATGGCTTTGGTTGTTATGGTTGTTGTGCAGTGTTGAAGTGTTCACCTGGGAAAACACACTGGGAGGTCTAAAACATAGTTTTAAAAATACAGTGGAACCTCACTATTAAGAGCCACCTTGCGACTGGGCGAAAGTGACCTGATTAGTGAGGCGACCGTATTAGTGTAACTCATTTCCCATACTTTACTATATACATAAATAATTTGGGACTGCTACGGTGACCTTAATTTTGAGGTGGCTGTATTACAAGGTAACCAAAGGTTCGACTGTAATAGCTTCAAAATGGTACATCACGGTGCGTTGCGATGAGTTTGAACGTTTCCGTTGTTGACAGAAAAAATTAAGTTTTCTTTTATCAAATTGAAAATAACAAAATCTTTATACAAAATGTTTTGTTCATACACCAAAAATGAACTGAAGTGTTGATTTAAAATATTTAGACAAAGTATGGTATGCTGAATTGTGGATCGATATATTGTACTGTAGGCTGTGTATCGGCATATATGGATAGAGCCACGAAAGCCACGAGTTCTATAGTTCTATATACATATAATCGTGACAACTGTACATATTTCCTCTTGTGTTTCTTTAGTTGCCGCTGGACCTGCAAGAGAGAGTGAAGGTGCACCTGACTCCAGACGAAGTCATTTGCATGGAGGAGGCGTCAACTCAGAACGAGATGAAGATGATTCGCGTTCCAATGCCAACATTTCCGCCGACGGCCATGCTCTACTCCGTGCCTCGTGTCATTGCTCCACCAGAGCCGAAGCAGACAAAAGTCGACACCGTTCCGACGACGCTCATCGCACAAGTGTTGTCAAAGCCAGAATCAAAACGACGACCGCGACGTTTCTACATCTGTAATGAGTGCAGACAGGAGTTCATGTGCGTAAACAGGGAGACACAAACTGTGAATACGAACTGTGATAGGTATAGTGTGAAAAACCGACTGGCGAGCATCAATGGTCATAGCATAAGTAATACTGGCATACACCACTCGAGTGCAAACAACTCTGTGGAGACTCAGATCTAGATACAGCATACTATATGTGTGGCAAGTTTATGTACATGTGTATATATATATATTGTAGGTGCTTGTTTCTTTACTAACATGTCGTACTGATGCCAATGTGACATTAGGCACGGTACAATTTGCTCATTTGCATCTAAGTAAAAGTTGTAAGAAATCCAATGCAGGGATGGAGGAAGACACTTTTTGTACATCGCAGTCATTATTGTTGTGTCAGGGGTTGGGTAATTGTAGCAGGTGTACAAATGTATGTTTCTGGTCATGATTACTAGTTATAAGAAATAGCATTGTAGGTTTACTGGATTGTTACCAGCAAAAATAAGGGTTTAAAGTTAGGTTTTTGCAGGCACCAGAACATTGTGGTCCTATGAACATTGTGATACCGTGAACATTATGGTATCATTAACATTGTGGTAGTTTAAAAGAACTTTTATGAAGTTTTACACTTTGGCCAGTCTTTAATACATTTATGTATGGTCCAGTTTATCCAAATATGTCCCTCACTGGCACTAATGGCTGATTATAGTTTTTACTGCTACCAAAAATGGTAGTTTATCTGGTAGTTAATTACTAATGCAGTTGTAAATAAATATTCAAATGGTACATATGACTTAATAGAATTAATCGACGTGCTGTGTGCGTTTAAGTGCCAGATGAGGCGAGATACATTTGATGTCAAGACCTGTTTGTACCATTAGCAGATGCATGTCACTCGTGGTAAAGATGTCTGATAACTGGCCATAGTGTCTCCTCAGTAACCGGGGACATAAAAGAACCACCGAGGACAACACGCACCCTGGTGGTGACGACCCTCGGTGTAGGCGTAGAAGGTTGGTTGTGATATTTGAGAAGACTGGCTAATCCAATGATGGCTGATCTCTGGTGATCACAACATGCATACTGATTAGTTAAAGAGAAACAAAAGGCAATTGTGTGGGCCTATAGATGTAAAAGAGTGAATAAAATCTAACCATTAGCAACTACAATCAATAATATTTTGCCAGAATTTTACTAGAATAACCCTGTTGAAGACACATAATTTATATTGCACTGACAGTGCCACTATGATAGTCGCAAAACTGAGACTGTTAGTCTAGTTTGTGTTGCTAATTTTGTTTGTTTTTGTTATAAAATGTTATGCACCGTATGGCATTATAACAGTTGTTTCAAGTGTAACTCTGAATCCACGAGAAACCAACACACAAGCTGGCATATTGATGTACATATTGAGGAAATAGGGACATTCAATGCATCACAGCATGTCAATGATCTTATGAAAGAAGGTCTAGCCACTTATTGGTCAGGCATGTCAGCCATCGGGAACTGTAAAATGTCATTAAAATCTCCGATTTAAAACAAATTCTGTGTACACCACTGAAGTGATATTGTTGACTGCAGTTGCAAATGGTTAGATTGTATTAACACTTAGATGTATAGGCCCAAACTAGTGTCTTTTGTTTCTCTGTTTCCCTTTAACATAATATGCACTGTACTCGAAAATAACCACAAGTAGAATGTCTGCTCAGTGTAATATGGTGATTGATGTCTTATTCTTTTTGTCCGCGCAAGTTATGCAATTAATTTTATGTTAGGCTTATTCAGTGGTAAAGAGCAATGCTTTTGGTGCAGGCAAATTTTATGCAGTAACCTAACTTCAGTATTTATCGTGTATGCAATGAACGTACTGGGATCTCCTTTCATGAAATATGCCATATATGCAAATGTGGTACTAAAAACTATAAGTTGGCATGAAAGTAAAGTTATTGTAATACTATACAAGTGCAATGTTGTAGAGAACCATAAATCATATTTCGTACTCATGAATATCTGTATATATGTTTCGAGTTGCCAATGTCATACAAATGTTTTTTAATTAATTTGCAGTCAAGAGTGACCATTTCAATGTGTACACCAATAAGTCAGAGAGCCATTAGGAATTATGGCAGTGTATTTTACAGGGCTGCCTGACATTTCATTTTTAAAGTGGGATGAAAAGCAACAACTTACACAATTCTGTGCTTTATACAGAGTGGGTACAAAAGGTTATCTAGAAATAACCAAACTGAATACTGCTGATTAAGGAAGTCTCTACAAATAAAATATTTGTTCCCTGTTCAAATTCACACTTTTGCTTTTATTATTAAAATCGGTTATTTTCCTTTTCTCCTTTCGGTATGTTTGCTAGAGGAAGAATGTGTGTCGTGACTGTGACTTCCATTGGACATGTAGAATATCTGTGTATTTATGCCAAGCCATGTGTGGTAGTAACTGCTGTATTTTGTGAAGTTTTAAAGTTGCATTCGGAGATCGTCCGCCTTTTAAATAAAACTTTCCACTCAGTAAATTGACATGCCCCATTCACTATACACCACTTTCCTCAACCCCATAATATTATTTCACATAATATGCAATGTTAAGATAAAACAGTGCAAAAGATGAACAATAATGTCCACCTGTCGTACGTTTTTTATTCCGATGGCTGAACTTGGGACCAGTATTTTGTAAAAGGATAATTTATTGAATAATTTATAAAATGCCAAAATGAAATATGGTAGCAAATGTACCCAAATAGGTAAATATACACATTTTAAAAATGGTAGTTTAACTGAGAATGCAACTTTAAGACGTACATGATTGCTAAGATGTAGCCAGGGGCAGAAGAGATGCTGCTGCATTCTACTAACCCCCACTTGTAAATCCTGGTGGATTCAATACATTTGTTATTAATCTGGATCTTTGATTTACACAAGCAGACATCATGATTCAACAATGGTAAAGTATACTGTGTGCTAAGCTATGTTGACAATACTACCTGTAGATTGTAATATTTCTGTATATCTAAGGAGGTCATCCATAAAGCATGTCATGCACTGGGGTTGCGAATATCTGTGTCAGCTTTATGAGACATTACGTGGGGCGTCTTAGTGACATGTAACAATAGAAAAGTAAAACATTTTGGCCGATCTAATTGTTAATATCGGATTTATTTTTTAATGAATAATTGTGTCATAAAATTTATCATTAGGAATATACATGCAGGCTATCTACTTGTTTGTGCGTTGTCAGTTCAACATTGAACTGTGTCTCATGTTGTTTTGCCCAGTACTGTTATGAAGTCTTATTATGTTGTGTAATTAGTTGGTGCAGGTGAGATGTACGAACGGTTTCTGTATAATACTTTGTTCAACAAACAGTATAGTAAATTATTTAGAAATAAACACTGTCCTATGTCATCATGCACGAATACAGAAAGTGATTACTGTTTTATGTTGTTGGCTGCAGCCAACTTACCAGAGGCGGAGTATTATTTTATTCAACCAACCGATGTATGATTTACTAAATTAGTGGAACATTTGTGAATACTTTGTGGTCCAGAATGTCAGAACTGGGCTCAGTAGGATTACACCAATGGAAAAAACATAAATAACGTTCTTTGAGCAAATACAAGACAGATTACTTAATAGGTCTCAACATTTTGCCCAACTGGCCACACCCGGGCAGGCACAAGCTCGCGCGCACACAAACACACACACACATACATACACACACACACACACACATACACAATGCACATGTATGACAAATCTGCGACGGTACAGATAACACGAAGTATATTACGTTAGGAAAGGTATTACTGAACTGTATAATGTTATTACATATTGAACATGCTTAACTTCCAATTATGACAGAAATGTGCAAAATGCATGATTTTTGTTAATGTGTTCAGGGAGTCGCCGGGCGGAGCGACGTTGGAAATTCTCCAGGAAGACAATCGACAAGGAACCCTTCACCAATCTAACAGAGCGAGTGGAGAACGTCCTGCCAGATCCACATATTATGCCAACAAAATCAACGACAATCCAAACATTCTTTTTTCCAGACAGTTGGTTCTCTGTTGTAAACGAAATAGTTGCAAGGACTGGCCGATGACCACCTCGGACAACTGCCCAACAATTTTAGCAATTACTTGACTGATATTTAGAAAGTTGACGCTATCAGGTGTGGTCTTTATAATATACCAATGAGAGACATGCATAGATGAGTGTGATCGACGTGCCCGCGTGAACCATGTGGTATATCTTCACATCTATCACCGTTCCTGTCCACCACAACTGATAAGATCACCAAAGTGGTTAGGCAAATTATGAAGAAAAACTAAAAGCGCTACTTTTCTACCGATGGGTCGATAATAAATACCTGAAAACCTGGCGCCCGAACCCCGAGGTGCAACCGTCTAAAAGGAAGTAACCACACATAATAAGATAGTGTTATAACAGTGACGTTTTTGAAACCTGTAATATCATTCTCGCACAGCTGTCATTAGGTGAGTTTGTTGAGGCGCCCCAACACAAAGTAATTGCTCCACCAGAGGACCAGATGGTGGTATAATGTTTTGAATCAAATGCGTCTTCCACACACGCACGCACGTAACGCACGCACACATACGAGTAAGGTTGTTCAAACTCAGAGTGAGAAGCTCCCCAGGTATATACCTATATTTATAATAGTGGGAGATTGACACTACGGGCAACCATCTCCCTGCATGCGAGAGACACGATCGACTAGGGATCGCAAGTACCCACTTTTTTGCTTTCCCGTCAACCGCAGTCCTCTGGGTTTTCGACTTGTCCAGTCGATAAAATAGTTAAACGGCTACGCGAATAGTCGATGAAGGGCCCAGGCATCCCATTCTCGTGTGACACTGAGTCAAAAGCTTTGGATGTGTCAAAGAACGCCAAGGAGATCGGTTTTAAGTCCTAGCACCTGTCCCTCAGGAGGCAGTTTAGGAGAACACCACCGATAACCGCTATGCCATCACCCTTAACACAAACACTCTGTCTGGAGGTGAATTGCAGCAGCGCCGACAACCTCTCTGCTAGGAGCCGATGAAACGTACATACATAGGAGGAGACGGAGCCCTAACGGTCGGAACTCGCTGGGTACCAAAGGTTCCGCAACGTCGGCAATTAGCACCGTTCAGCTCCGCGGAAAGTCGGGCGGGTCTGTAACCGACACATAGCCAGAGGTTATAGTACGCGATGATCCAACTGCCTCAGCTAGCTGGGACAGAGACATTTTGTTTAGCCCCACAGCGCTGCTCGTTTTTTCTTAGATCACGGGTTCTCTCAGATCCTCACATGCAGTGGCGCGGGAACAACATTCTTATTGGGGAGCTACTACTGTATTAAGACATTTTCACCGCCATGCGGTCTACTACGGGGCAGAAAACCACATGTTTGTCCTCCAATTGCACCCTCTTTTCACGGTCGCCAAAATACACCTTAACCCTCTCATTTACTTGATTTCCACCCGCCATTGACGCTCGCCAAAAACATTTACGTTCACATTTTTCCTGGGAGGGGTAAGACATTTTGGTACATAATAAAGTGTAGGCATGGTTAGGCATACGCCGTGCATTGTACACACAATAATGAAATGTACTTTTCCAGTTACTAGCTGAATTCAAACTGCAGGCGACGCCTAGCTGTCAAACCCAAAGCGGCCAATCACGTCTGTTATGATGGCATCCTTTTCTCCATCACCCTTTGTCGGTGCACGATGCATAAGGCTGACAAGCATTCGGTAGACTTCGTTGAACGAAGCAAGGTCTTAACTCTCCTTAAGGTGCTGAAAGACCGTTCAACTCGACAGATTGCCAGTTACGCTCTATGAGATCTTTTACCTCCCCTGCCATAGACACCAGATAGAAGGTGTGAAACGGCGGCAGGTGGAATCGAACCACCGTCCCCTCGACGACAGTCCAGCGCTTTACCGCGCGACCATATTGTTACATGGCACGTAAGGACTTTATATCAGAAAGGAAAACTATAGATAACATCAAACAAAAAGCGACAAGATTGAGGATAAATATAATGGGAATGTGTGAAGTTTGATAGACAGGAGCAGGATTGATGACATCAGCTAATTACACAATCATTTACTCAGGAGGCGATAAACATGAACGAGGAGTTGGAATTATGTTGGATGAAGAAAGAGCAAAATGCTTACTAGGATACTGGATCATATCGGATCGCATCCTTTTGGTGAAACTCAATGGCAAACCATTTAACATTAACATCATACAAGCGTATGCACCAACCGCATACAAATCTGATGAAGAGCACGATACATTTTATGATGATTTTGAATTGGCAAAATCGCATTGCAAATCATATTTGAGGTTATAATAGTTATAGGAGACTTTAATGCTAAAGTTGGTGGGAAAATATGTGAAGACATAGTTGGACCACATGGCCTGGGGAGCAGAATTAAGAGAGGAGATAAACTAATAGAGTGGGCAAAATCTCATGACATGATTGTAGGAAACATCTGGTTCCAACAACACCCAAGAAGACTTTGGACTTCACATAGTCCAAGAGACCGCACACGAAATCAAAATTATTACATCTTAGTCAATAAAAGGTTTAGAAATGCCCTACTGGTGGTAAATACCTTTCCCGGGCCAGACTGCGATTCTGATCATGTGCCAGTGCGAGCCACGTTCTGACTGAAACCGAAGAAAAGGAAAATAGCAACAAGGATCATTAAACTGGATATGAATGTACTAAAATCAGATTAAGCGATCAAAGAGAAATTCAACATAGCAGTTCAACAGATTCAATGTTCTGAATGACATTCAAGATGTGGACGACCAGTGGGAACAAATGAAGGAATCAATCACACAAGCTGCAAAAGAAACTATTCCTAGGCAGTGCAGAAAAGCAACGAAAAAATGAATGACTGACGATATTATAAATTTGATGGACGAAAGGAGGCAAATTAAGCAAAATCGTGATGCGTATGTAACAATGAACATATATGTAACGGCCAAATATACTCTAACGAAAGAGAAGTGGCTTAACGAACAATGCAAAGAAATTTAACAGAAGCATAAGCACGACACACAACCCATGCATGCTAGAATAAGATAAATCACAGGGAAAAAAAACACGCTCAGCTACAGGTTGCCTAAAATCTAAAGAAGGAAACATAATAATGGGCAAAGACAAAATACTCGAGAGATGGTCAGAATATATTGGTGAACTTTATAATGATGAAAGGGATGAACAACCATCAATTAAAAATATTGAAGGATGAGGTTCGAAAAGCCATCAGATCAACGAAAAACGGGAAAGCTGCTATTAGCATTGAAATGAAATTATCTATGCTGGAGAGTTTGAACATTGATGGGAAAGATCTGAGAGTGGTGATAAATCTGTACTGGGAACAAACAGCAGCAATACGAATAGAATGTGACATCAGTAAATTTCAAGAAATAAGACAAGGGTGCATGCGTCCTATCACTCGATCTGTTTTCATTATACAGTGAGATCATCTTACGTACATTAGAAAATATGCCAGGTATTCAAGTAGGGGGATACAACATGAATCATTTACCATGTGCAGACGACAAGGTACTGATTGCTGAGAACGAAATAGATCTACAACAGATGCTAGATACCATAATAAGGGAAAGTGAGAAAAGGCCTGTCCCTGAACAAAAAGAAAACAGAAACCATGGTCATCTCAAAGAAAAAATATACTCCAACAAGCAACGTGGTAGCATATGGCACTGTTTTGAAGCAAGTCCGAACGTATAACTATCTGGGATCGCTAATAACATCCGACGGTCGACGCAACGATGAGATCAAGAGACGAATTGCACAAGCCAAAACAGCTTTCAACAACATGAAAAACATTTGAACAAACAAAAATATATCAATTGAAGTGAGAAAACGTGTGCTGCAATGTTACATATAGAATCCATATTGCTATATGGATGTGAATCCTGGACAATAACCAACCAAAAGTTCACAAAAACCATAGAAGCCACTCAAATGTGGTTCTTAAGAAGAATGCTGAAGTCATACTTAGGACTGCCAAATCAAAAAGAAATATCATAAACAAAATTAGAACACAACAAGCACGATTTATAGTCCTTACCACGAGAAAGAAAAACATAGAACATATACAGAAAGTCCAACAGTCACGAATTGGTCGGGACAGTCCCGATTTTGTGTCCTGGGGCTCGAGTCCCGGCCTTCTCATAGTCTGAATCCGGAGTGTCCCGAGTTTCGGGCAAAAACCGGCGAAACTCGATGAATTGCGCGAAAAACACTGAAGATAAGCGAAAACATCGATTTCTTCAGCGCTAAAAAGAATTGACGTCACTCGCACTACATGCGCGCAACCGACTCGACCGCGTACCCTCTTACCCGCGTTTTCCCTTGTGACCTGAACTGTTCAAAAGTGCAGTCAGTGAAGTAAATGGACGAGTTCATTTCTGCTTTTTCTCAAGTGAACTGCGTTTGTCTGCTGTTATCCGTGCGATAATGTTTGGTCATCATGTCACCAAAGAAGAAAAACATTCGTGAGACTATAAGATGATTAGCAAATAAATAGTTGATTTTGTGTGACGTTTTGTCATTTCCCGCCATTTTCTCGATTTAGGGGGTAGGTCTACATATATGATGATATCTTCATTAATATTGAATATTGTTGTTTTACCAAGTAATAGTACGTGGATATTGGAACATACTGATATGAAATTATCGGGTCAATATACTACGGGTATGAGTGTGGAACAAACGGAAGCACTACGCATATAGATTTTACTGAAAAAAGTTAGACATTTTTACACAAAATTATCGAACGTATCATGTTAATGATTGCAATTTAAACATTTTGTGTTACAGTGCTGTTGTACATTCAGTTATGTATCTACCTGTGAATTTATAATGAGATTCAACTAAAATTATTTTATTTATGGCATATTTTGTGATTTTAGCTATTTCTGAAAATGTTTGCCAACCACTCGTGATAAATGTCGTTTTTCTCATAGAACGGACACCTTAATTTTTGGTTAATGTTTGGAAATTATTAGTTTATAGTTCAATTAAAAAGAAAATCTAAAGAAACCTATGTTGGCGGGAATGGGGGGGGGGGTGCAACGAAATCGAAAATTTCCAGAACAGCACCAGGACTACATCTGTGCCGACCCGTTTTGGCAACGGCAAGTGTGTGCATGATCAGCTGATAGCCACCCTCAATATCGAAACTCAACATGTGCACTACAGCCTTCTCATAGATGAGTCAAATGACCATGGTGTGGTAGCGAAAGAACTAGTAGTGCTGGTAATATTCTTCGATCCAATAGGAATGAAATCTGTTACGCGTTTCGTGGATTTTCCAACTGCTAACGATGATACAGCTGCGGCGAATTTTAACAAGATAGATCACTGTCTAACGTCCAGCAACATCAAATGTGAGAAGCTGGTGTGTTTCAACAGTGACAGTTGCAATACAACGAAGGGTCAGCGGAATGGAGTCGTCCGACACTTGCGCGATCGGCAACCTGACATGATTGACTTCAGCTGCATTTGCCATCTGAAGAATCTTGCGATAAAGGCTGCAATCAACCAATTGCCGGTCAATATAGACGCTTTCCTTGTGGATATCAACTCGCATTTATACTTGAGTATCAAGAAGAGTTCAAGTTTTTCTGTGTGTTTGTGAACATCACGTACAAGCAGATTCTGGTCATGTTGAAACGCGCTGGTTGAGCTTGCTCCGTGTTGATGCCCGGGTGTTGGACATGGTGTCCTACTTCACGAGCCACCCGGAAGCAGAGAAGCGAGGATGTGTGAAATCCATCAAAGACCAGCTGTGCCATGAAGTCAAGCTTTACATGCTCTTCCTCAACGTTCTGCTCCCCACTGTGAATGCATTCAACGTGGCATTCCAGGCCATGAACACCACGATCATACATTTGCTTCACCCGGAGATGAAAAAGTTGACGAAACGGATGCTTCGATTCTTCGTCACTGCTGACCGAATCAACCTGGCTGACATCACGGTTACCGAGTACGAGGACATCAACAATCAGCTGACGGATGACGATCTGGATGTTAGCGAGGCTACCCGTACACTGGCTGCGGAGATGATAGACGATGGGGTGGAGCACCTGGTCTCGGCATTCTTTGATCATGTTCGTCAGTTCTACTGTATATTTGTGAAAACATTGATCAAGATATTCCCATTCCAATCGACTCTCCTGTCTGACCTTCGGGTTCTGAACCACGTGGAGCGGCTGTCCTACCAGGATTTACCAAATGCTGTCGTCCGGCTGGCAAAGCAACACCCTCAGCTTCAACTGGCGGACAAGTGGACCGACCAGCTGAGAACAGAAGCTGTTGACTTCCAAATGGCTGATCGCGAAGACCTCCCGCAAGACAATGATGTCGATGATTTATGGGCCAAGGTCCACAAAATTAAAGGCATGGGCTCAAGCTAACCAACGTACGCTACGCAATTGGTACTCATTCGTGCCCTTCTTGCACTTCCGGCCAGCAATGCTGACAGTGAGCGTTGCTTCTCCGTGGTTCGCAAGATAGACTCGGAGGAACGTCGCCACCTTGAGCGTAGCACCGTCGCATCTCTTCTCACACTGAAGATTAATGTAGATGA
Organism: Paraescarpia echinospica; assembly: GCA_020002185.1. NCBI lineage: Eukaryota > Metazoa > Annelida > Polychaeta > Sabellida > Siboglinidae > Paraescarpia > Paraescarpia echinospica. Next base: position 57,658,238 of record CM034538.1, on the reverse strand, counting down.
TGACTGCCACGCTGCTATTAAGCCCTCTCCTGAAATGCTGAAGCTTAACAAGTCAGCTGTACGACAGTATAATGAGGACCATGGGAGCTCTAATAAGCCAGCTGAGGTACAAACTGAATAGGAAATAATGAACACTCCCGCTTGCTACTTACAGATCTACAATAGACCATGAACACCACGCGTACGTAACCGGAAGCCTCCGGGCCGCGATTGACTGTATTCCACCACACCAGTAACAGCTTGTTTGATTATTGTATCATTAGACCGGATTGACTATTAAATACGTGATTAAATGCAAGAGAACTTCGTTCTTCTTTATAATCAAACACTGCTGAGACGGCGCAGATAAGTACGGGACGGCTATTCGATGGAGAAACTGGTAAATAGACAAATTTACTGAATACCGTCGGCAGCCATCAGCAGCCGTCTGCAGCCGCTAGAATCCGTCGGCAGCCGTCGACAGCCGTCGGAAATCGTCGGAAACCGTCGGAAACTGTTGGCAGCGACAGCAAGCTGCGCAACTATTGATAACATTGAAGCCCTACGGACTCTGCCATTCAACTGTCTAGAGCCAGATAACACTGCAAACATGGTGATTGAGGTTGCGTGTCCATTCCCAGGATGTGACCACGTATCACGGAACGACGACGCTACAATAGTAGTCGAGCTCCTAAAGATTCATGGGTTGACACACTCGATTCATGCCGCGGCGACACCTGGTGGGAAAATGGAAAAGCTCAAACGCCCTACCGTATCGTTAGCTGGTACGTCAGAAACCTGGCCATACTTTGAAACCAGGTGGGGCGAATATCGAGACGGCACACGCCTACGGGGAGACGACATCGTTGTTCAGCTATTGGAGTGTTGTGATGACGAACTGAGACGGGACCTCACTCGTTCAAACGGAGGTTCCATGGTCGGAGGCACCGAGGTAAACGTGTTAGCGGCGATGAAGGCACTCGCGGTACGCAGTGAGAACATCATGGTGGCACGGTACGCATTACATGACATGCGCCAGGGACGCGAGGAACAAATTCGATCATTCTACGCCCGAATCAAGGGTCAAGCTGACACCTGTGATTACAGAATCAAGTGCACCAAAGCAGAGTGCGACGAGATGGTCGACTTCGCCGGCGAGATATTGCGCGACGTACTCGCTCGCGGTATCGTGGACGACGAGATTCAGTTGGATTTGATAAGCGACCAGAACCAAAAGATGAAGATCGAGGAGATGATTAAGTTCGTCGAGGCGCGTGAGTCAGGCAAGCGATCGGCATCGCGCCTGCTGGATACCCCGAGTGTGAACGCGGCGAGTAGTACATACCGCCGCAATAAGCAACATGAAATGCGAACCAGGGGCGCGGCGACAACTAAGCCGATACCTGATCCGAAGCCCGAACATACGTTCGACCCCACGGCATTGTGATGGTTCTGCGCGGAGAAGGGCCACGGTAAGAACCCGCCGTGGAGCATAAGGAGAAGCCAATGCCCAGCGTACGGCAAGCGATGTGGTAAATGCAAGAACGTGAACCACATAGAACGCGCTTGCCTCGGCAAGGCGTACGCCCGCCGGCCGACTGAGACCGTCGAGACAAGTGACGAACAGTCCGCGGCCTTCGAACTGTGCAATACCATAAACGGACCAGTTGCCGACGTCAAGGCAATCGCACTAGACCACCATCTGTACGATAACCTTTGTGACAGGTGGCATAAACGCGCATCCGACCCGCAGCCGTACGTCCGGGTCTACGTCGGAGCATTCGAGGAGGATTACCGTGCCCTCGGTTTCGCGCTCAGGAAGCGAGTAAGCGCCGCCGAACTCCCCGCGATGGCAGATACCGGATGCCAGAGCTGCCTAATGGGCATACAAGTGGCCGAGAGGATGGGGCTCAATGCAGACGACCTCATACCGGTCACCATGACGATGAGAGCGGCGAACGAGGGAGGGATACCTATCCTCGGAGCGATGGTGGTGCGATTCTCGGGTACCGACAGCCGGGCCATAACGCACGAGACACGACAAATCGCCTACATCACCAACACATCAGATCGTGTCTTCCTGTCACGGGCCGCGTGCATCGACCTGGGGATGATTAGCGAGACATTCCCTACCATTGGCGAGGTCATTGCATCAGATGACGCAGCCACTCCAACCCCATGCCCATGCACACCGCGCACAGCACCGTCGCCACTCCCCGAGGGCCTACCGATGCCCGCGACCGAGGAGAACCGAGCAGCGATCGAGTCATGGCTGAAGAGGCGGTACGCGGCGAGCACATTCAACACATGTACCCACCAAACACTGCCCATGATTTCGGGCCCACCCTTGCGACTGATGATAGACAAGGATGCGACACCTGTCGCACGACACAGTCCAATACCGGTGGCCGTGCACTGGCAGGACGAGGTCAAGGCCGGCTTGGACGAGGATGTACGTCTCGGTGTGCTCGAGAAGGTACCAGTCGGCGATCGGGTCACATGGTGCCATCGTATGGTGATTTGTGCCAAAAAGAATGGCAAGCCAAGACGCACGGTGGACTTTCAGGCATTAAATGTACATGCGGCACGTGAAACCCACCACACCCCATCCCCGTTCCATCAGGCGCGAGGTGTCCCCGAGAAAAAGCGTAAGACGGTATTCGACGCTTGGAATGGGTATCACAGCGTGCGTCTGCACGAGGACGATAAACACCTGACGACGTTCATCACGCCGTGGGGACGTTACCGCTACTGTGTCGCTCCACAGGGGTATCGCGCGTCGGGCGACGGCTACACTCGCCGATACGACGAGATTGTCTCGGGGATAGACGACCGCACGAAATGCATCGACGACGCCATGCTCTGGTCGGATAGTATCGCCGACAGCTTCCACCAGGCCGTGCAATGGCTTGACGTGTGCGGTCGGAATGGCATAACCCTGAACCAGGGGAAATTCGTCTTTAGCAGCCCCGTCGTGGATTTCGCGGGATTCACCATCACAATGGACAGCGTACTACTCAGCCCGAAATATTCTGATGCAATCCTGAACTTCCCCGTGCCACGTAACATTCACGACATCCGCTCATGGTTCGGTCTCGTGAACCAGGTCTCATACGCCTTCAGCATGGCGGAACGAATGCTACCGTTCCGCGCACTCCTGAAGGCGGGCCAACAATTTCGATGGGACACGGAGCTTCAGGAGATATTCGATGAGTCGAAGGAACACATCGTCCAGGAAATCGAGACCGGCGTCAGGATATTCGACAAGAGCAAGCCGACCTGCATCGCCACCGACTGGTCGAAAACCGGAATCGGCTTCTGGCTACTGCAGAAGCACTGTGGTTGCACGCCGGTGAAACCGTTCTGCTGCAACGGCGGCTGGAAAGTGACCCTGGTCGGTAGCCGATTTATACACGCGGCGGAATCGCGCTACGACCCCATTGAAGGCGAGGCACTGGCAGTCGCCGACGCACTGGATAAAGCACGCTACTTCGTGCTTGGTTGCGAGGATCACATCATCGCGGTCGATCACAAGCCACTCTTGAAGATCTTCGGCGATCGCTCCCTGGAGGATATACCGAACTCGCGCCTACGTAACTTGAAAGAGAAAACACTGCGATACCGCTTCCGTGTTACTCACGTGCCGGGTATGAAAAACAAAGCAGCCGACGCAATGTCACGCCACGTCATAGGCTGTCCTCAGTCGCCATCCCCCATAGCAATTGCCGCGCGGAGGTCGCTGTTAAGACAATGAAGCGCTTGATAACGGACAACACCGGCGGGAAGGGCGATCTGGACACAGATGCAGTACAGCGAGCGGTCTTACAATACCGCAACACGCCAGACCCAGACACTAAGATATCACCAGCAATGTGTGTATTTGGTCGCATGATACGTGACTTCATCCCGATGATCCCCGGCAAGTATCTCCCCCACGACACCTGGCGCGACACACTACGTGCCCGCGAAGACGCACTCCGCAAAAGGCACATCAAGACGCACGAGTACTGGTGCGAACACACCAGGCGCCTGCCCGCACTGGCAGTGGGTGACTATGTCCGCATCCAGAACCAAACTGGACAACACCCGAACAAATGGGACCGCACCGGCACGGTCGTGGAAGTCAAACAGCATGACCAATACCAGGTCAAAGTCGATGGATCCGGTCGCGTGACGCTCCGCAACCGTCGTTTCCTACGGAAGTTCACACCGATCACTTCCCCGGAACCGCCTCGGCCAATCGATGTAGACCTCGGCACGAGACTAGCCCCGACCCCGCCGCCCCCACGTACGATCCCACCGATGTTGCCATCGCCGCCATCGCCGCCCGACGTGGCCCCCACCACACCTGCTGGCCCGGCTCCGGCCCCAGACGTGACTCACCGCTCACCGTCTCACGGCTCACCATCTCCCGTGGCCCCTACGGCTGTCACTACGCCGTCACACCACCCTACACTGGACATCGCTACCCCGAGCCGCCCGATAATGCCGAGCTCGATACCACCAGCTAGACGTATCATACCGCTGACGTCACCGTTGCCACCCAAGGCACCTCCAGAACCTGCTGTGAGACGCTCCAACCGTGAACCCAAGGCACCGGGTTGGCACACTGATTACGAGATGAAATGAACTTTCAGTAAGACTTATAGCATTAAAATGTTTAATCACGCCATTCTAAATGTTCTCAGCTTATTACTCAGACACTCTTCGTAAAAGCTTAGAGGGAGATAGGAAATAATGAACACTCCCGCTTACTACTTACAGATCTACAATAGACGCTCCCCGTAACCGGAAGCCTCCGGGCCGCGATTGACTGTATTCCACCACACCAGTAACAGCTTGTTTGATTATTGTATCATTAGACCGGATTGTCTATTAAATACGTGATTAAATGCAAGAGAACTTCGTTCTTCTTTAATGAACTTGAAGCATGATAAGGACTTTAGATGTCTGATGATCACGAACAATTTTGCATTGCAATGATTTGCTTATTTTATCTTCATACTTGCAAGTATATATTGCATCCAAGTCTAGGTCATACGGCTCAAATGATGTACTCTCAGTAATGTCTCATTTCCTGCAGTGGTTCTTGAACTTTATTGCTGTACATAAATTTTATATATAATGGAATTATAACTGTGGCTGTTTGCGCCGTGCTGTGTTCTTGTCTTGCTGTTCGTGCTGGATGCACTGACCTGTTGCATCATTGTCAATTGTTGTACATAAATGGTGTAGATAATGGCAAAACAACTTCAATATAACGCCTTCATCACAAACATATGGCAGACTGTATGCACCGTGCTGTGTGATTGTCTTGCTGATCATGGTGGCTGCGCTGGCCTATTGCATCAATATTAATTTAATAAAAACACAATGATTGGTGGGGGACAGTAGCGATTTCTGTGCGTGTATTGACGCGGGGGGAAGGCTGCCATTCTGTCCCGACTTGTGCCTGGTCAGAGATTGGCACAGTTGGACAGTCTGTATATAGTAACAACAGGACAGATAGAAGGAAAAATATCCAGAGGATGCCAGAGAATAAAAATAATAGATAGCCTGTCAACATGGTGTGGAAGGAGTACAACAGAACTGATACAAACTACAAATGACCGTGCGGTCTGGAGGGCCATAATCGCCAACGACTGTGACAGATATGCCACATAGAAGAAGAAGACCTGAAATAGAAGAACTCATCACATTTTCATGAAGAAAAAAAATAACGTTGTCCCAAGACGAACATTGTTTTGTTTTTGAAACCACTGAAAGTCAAACAGATATACGGCGCCATCATATCAGGATAGAGAAAACAATATTGAATTTTAAAACAAAACGCTCAAAACAAATTAAAACTCAGGACGATACAATTTCATTAAATAACAATTTGTCAATAGATATATATATTTGTGCAGTTCAGGTCAATATAATATCAATAAATTACGATAGTAGTACAGTGCATATCAAAGCTGTTTGTTGTTTGTACAAAAACACTAGCGTGGACCATGCGGTCTCAGAAACTGTTGCGGTCCAGTTGAGACATCAGTTCAGAGTGGAGGAGAACGGTGCAAAGTGTTGCTTGTTGTCGAGAGCAAACCGAGTTCCTAGTGACTTCATTATGGAATCCATCTACTGAATGAATATTGCGACCCGATAGTACTCCCCCACCGTCTTGCTCTGGTAGTTTGGTTGTTGAGTTAGACTTCCACACTGGGCATTACATTTACATTACATAAAATGTAAATCTAACATATAGAGTAAGGTGGGGTATAGCGCCCATGTTGGGGCATATCGCCCATGCCACTATTTTGGCGAATATTGCATTTGATGGCTCCACATAGCGATCAAATGATTAATTACTGAGTCCTGACGACACATCAACGTGCTATAGCTCTACAAAATCGAACACGATGTAAGTACAACCAATTTACCGTTTCTTTATTATTTGTTATAAGATCGCTTTCATATTAATCAATAAATGGTTACGAATTTTGAAACGCTTGGAATAGCTTTCTAAGCTATGTTGTATAACCTGCATTTTCATGCCTTCAGTTACGGTGAGCGATAAAAGAAAATGTCATGACTCGAACGTTCTCAGCATAGACGCCAGTGGGGCATAGCGCCACCTGTGAATTGGGGCAAAGCGCCCACGCCTGCGCGCTATGCCCCATCTGCAATTATTGATATAAAAGTAGCATTGTGAATGTGTGTGTGTGTGTGTGTGTGTGTGTGTGTGTGTGTGTGTGTGTGTGTGTGTGTGTGTGTGTGTGTGTGTGTGTGTGTGTGTGTGTGTGTGTGTGTTTTATCAAACGTTCTTGTTATTATTATAATGATAACAGTTATAGCATGTTCGTTTCAGATTGAGAGACAGCATGGTTCGAACGTACAAAAGAAAGTCTACACAGGGGTCGTATGGGTCTGAACGACTGGCGTTAGCTGTAGCGGCTGTCCACGAAGGACAGAGTATACGAGGTGCAGGGGAAGATTATGGAATACCAAGGCGCACACTAAAGCGTCATTGCTCTGGTGTTGTACAGCTCCCTGGCGCTGTTGCTATGGGCAGCAAGCGTATTCTCAAGTGCCTTTGAAGCACAATTGGTAGATTATGCAAAGGAGATGGCCAAGAGAATGTACGGATTGACAACTATTGATGTCAGGCGTTTGGCTTACGCTGTTGCCGCAAAATTGGGCATACAGCACAAATTTGATGACGAGCGTGGGCTAGCAGGAAAGGACTGGCTGTCAAATATCATGAAGCGCCACCCAGAGTTGTCGATTCGTGCGCCAATTTCCACTAGCCTGGCCCGTGTCGAAGGTTTCAACCGTGATGCAGTTATGGCGTTTTTTGCTTTGTACAAAGATGTCCTGCAAGGAGGGGATCACAGACCTACTGCCATTTGGAACTGCGACGAAACTGGCTTCACGACGGTAGCGAAGGCGGGGAAGGTCGTATGCGAAACTGGAACAAGGCAGGTGCGAAAGGTTTCGAGCGGTGAGCGTGGAAAGAACATTACCTCGCTGTGCTGTATAAGCGCTGCCGGTTCTTACATTCGTCCGCTGTTTGTGTTCCCTCGCAAGAGAATGGTGGAGGCCCTCATAAACGGTGCCCCTACTGGTTCGATTGGTGCAGTGAATGATCGCGGTTCAGGCTATATCGACTCAGCTCTGTTCATGAAGTGGCTCAAACACTTCGTCACGATTGCCGGCTGCACCAAAGACCACACACACGTACTTCTGTTGGATGGACACGAAAGCCATAAAACGCTTGAGGCAATCGACTTCGCCCGGGAACATGGGGTCATATTGCTGACATTTCCACCACACTGCACACACCGGCTACAACCACTCGACCGGACATTTTTTAAGTCACTGAAGTCTGCGTTCAGCCGTTCATGTGACAACTGGCTTACATCCAACAAGGGACGTGCCATCACCCAGTATGATGTGATGCCATTGTTTGAGCAAGCATACAGTTCTACTGCTACAGTACAGTCTGCCGTCAATGGATTTGCAACGTGCGGCTTATGGCCATTCAACGACAGCAAGTTCGATGCAGAATTCAATGTACTTGAATTGCCGTTCATTCAGCCTGTCGATACTCCTCAAGTCACAGCCCTGGATGTGGTCGTCACTGAGGTTGCCGGCACCCGAGTCACCACCTCTCCAGCTACTGCCCCGGCAATCTCAGCATCACACCACCCCATAACAACCAGCTCTCGAAGCTCCAGTCTGCATGTCGCTGTCACCCATGTCGTCACCGGACACGTTGCCCCCACTGAAGCAAACAGCGCTCCAGATATCGCCACTGGTGTATCTGCACCGGCAGTTTCTGCCGAACATCCTGCAAGTCCTGCAGGATCTGAAGGTGACATTCGCGCTATTATTATGAGCTGCTCGTCACCACCGCCGAACAAGAAGCGTAAACATGTAGCGAGAAGAACCTCCAGTGTCGTGCTGACTTCTTCGCCATACAAGTTAATTGCTGAGAAGAAACGCGACATGAAGAAACCAAAACGTTCGCTGGTGGTAAAGAAAATCAGCGGAATCAAGCTGCCCAAGTCAGCACAAGAGCCTACTGCTGGTCCGTCGGGTATGTCAAACCAAGAAAGGAACACCGACGAAGACACAGAATGCGTCGTTTGCTGCGAACCTTACGCCAACAGCAAGTCCAGAGAGGTGTGGCTTCAGTGTCTGAGCTGAAAGAAATGGGCACACGCCGCGTGCACTGCAGGCGACCCATACTACATTTGCCACATCTGTGAATCAGACTCAGACTAATTTGGATGAACAAATTCAACAGCACGTCGTCATAGCACATGTCGCTACACTGAAGCCACCAGCGAACTGCATTCAGTTTCCTTGGTGCGATATCGTTCTTTGTTCGTGTTTCATTTCGTTTGTAGGCTGCATTATGTATGTGCATTAAATAGTTCTGTATTCTTGTTATTAGATAATAATTTTGTAGCCTACTGATAACAAATACATGCAATTCCACATGGGGCATAGCGCCCATCCCATGTGCGCTTTGCCCCACCTACGGGGCAAAGCGCCCAAATCGGGTGCACGCACATAATTAATTACACTACAAAAACATATTATTCGAATCATGTCAGATTTGCACGACATATACTCGATATAGTTACCGACATATTGTAGATATTTGTAAGTATATTGCATTAAATAGAACCAACCGTTATGACGATATTTGTTACACTGGGCGCTATGCCCTACCCTACTCTATATACTTTGACTAACGAATAAATACGTCCAAAAATCAGGGCGGGGAGGGGGGGCAAGTGCCCCTTTCCGCACTGCGGGCGCCCATGGAAATACACACACATATATCTATATATACATACATGTTTTCAGTATTACTCTACGATCGCTGGTTCCTAAGATATGATTGATCAAACTGGAGCACCTACCCCAATGTCAGTTGTCTTTTTTATGTTTTGTATAATGCCACTAGAAGGCGTTTGAATTTAGAAACTCGTCGCCATTTGTCTTTTTGGTTCAAATGATGAAATGAATAAGTATCAAGAACCATAATTTTAAAGAAAAATAAAACATATATAAACCGCGTTACGGACATCGTGCAAAATGTGCTATTATATATATATATATATAATGCTAACACACTATACTATTTATAGCAACAAAACACACTATCAAACATCTCTAATTGCACCAACAAATATTGCAGGGGCAAATATTATCTCCTGCTCCCACCAACAAAAATTACACAAGAAAATGCACAACCTTTCCCTAAATACTGGGGGCTAATCCAGCCCCCTTCTTAAAATAATGGTGGGCTGAGCCCCCGGTTCCAGCGCCTTGGTAAGTAAAGATTGTTTATGTTGTACATACATTTTCTTAAAAAAACAGTTTTGTTAAAATGGTAGTTTAACTCAGAATTAAACTTTAAAACTGAACAATAATTCTTCAAACTGACAGGTGCACTATCGGATTACATTTTTCATTGGATGATTTATTGGTCTGTAAAAATTTCATTTTATACAACATCTCATCTGACGGTGAATAGCTATGTTAAATTGGATGTACATTGGCACAGAAAAAAATTGGGGTATATATTATATTTAATTAAAAATGCAATGACATGCTGCGTCGATTAGTTCAGAAATACTCAACAGGTGTTTTTATATAAACATCGGCCTTGACCTAATTGCCTATGGCTGCGCGTGGAAAACGCAATCGATGCGATGTTCGATTTCCAGGACAAAAAAATAGGTGTTTTTCTGGGTTTGTCATTTCTGACAGGAATTGTGATTGGTTTTATTGGTACCAAATGCATTAGTTATGTTAGTACACCTGTACGTAGTCACAGCAAACCGAGGGTAAGCTTTACTGATGCAACAATTGAGTTTGCCACGCGCCAGTCCGAATCTCAGGAGGATTAAATCAAAATGACCTGATGTGCATGCCATAAAATACCAGCAAAATTAATCGGATTAGAGAAACGAAGACCGATATCAATCACGGTATGTGTTGTCTTGATATTAAGGACACTGGCGTCCTGGTGGACGAACAAGAAGTATAATATTTATATGTACTGCAGTGTAGGCCCTAATTAATAAGCCATATATTATAAGGCCTTAATTTTACGAAATTGTATTCAGTCAATTAGTGGCCGTGCACATTTAGATTCCCCGAGTTCGTGTTTTCATTCACAGTTGTTCACAGAAGCTTACAACACAACTAAGGAATAGGCCTACCATATTTTAGCATTGTTATTATGACAAGATTTCGTTATTTGGACAACTAAAAATCAAGACGCGCAGTTTCCGGTAATTAGTCACATTGCTTCCGTTTGGTCGCTCTGTGACGTTTCGTCCTTGACATTTTGTTGGCTGCTGCCTAGGCGCTCTGCGTGCGTCATGGTGCAGTTATCTACAAGAACGTTTGCCGCCTTCCTCGGAGTTGCTTTCATTTCCGGAGTAGTTTTGGGATATATGCAGGAAACGTTTGTGCCTTTTTATTCAAACGAATTAGAAGTTAAAGTTCATCAAACAATATCCAAAACAGACCTGTCGAACATGTGATGTGATTATGAATAACCATTCCACTGATTGACACGGACAGTCCAAGACTGCGTCTAGACTGTAGTGTACTTACGGGTCAGGTAGACTGCGACTGTTACGACAGCAGTGTTTTAAAGGTGCGTATTTCATTTCCCGTGCATAGATCCAACAACCTGATGTCTGCTGCAGATGTGTTACATAAACGCGGAGTGTAGCAGGTAAGTGTACGTTTGGTGCAGTTACACCTGGAAAATGTGATATAAGTATAATAACATAAATACGACTTCGTTGACGTGGGCATTGTCTTTTGTTATGCTTTGCCTTGGTCATGAAGTTGAACATTACTTACTTACATTGCTTCCTGTAGAATTATAAGTTTGTTGACAACACAACATGGGAGGAAACGGCGCACGATCGCAGCACGTGGCGTGCGACCGTCCGACGAGGAGCTGTCAATGCTGAAGCAACAAATGTAGCCGATCGATGGAGATACAATAAGACACCTTATTAGACACATGCAAGCAGCACGCTATAGCTGCCTCAACAGGACAGCAGCTGCCGACGTTCGTGTGCTGACACTGTCTGCGAATCGTTGCTGCTCGTATTGGACTGGTGTTGCACATGCGAGTGAATGGGCAGTCAGTAACGAAACACATAAAAAACAGGACGATGGATGTCATCCTCGAAAACGAGAAGATAGCCGTGGATGATGATGATAAGTTTAGTATACCTAATCGTAAATATTCGTTAGGACATTTAGAGGTTTGAGCTCACATCCAAGTTTTATTTGGTTCTGGCTTCTGCATGCATGACCGTTTTTAAACAGAGATTAAGTGACAGGAAAGCGATGTGTGTCAGTGAAGATATACAAATCTGAATTTACCGTCGAGGTTGATGGATCTGTGTGACTGCCATACAGCCAAGTATCCAAGAAACACGTCCAATCAATTGAAGTGGTCAATTGTGGAGATAAAAAGAGTTTATAATGCGAGGAAAATCCAGAATGTCTTCTCGGTGATGGCAATAAACCAATGTTACAAACAAGTTTAAGAACTCATAAAGAGTGATGGCAGTCATGTTGGTTTGACAAAATCAACTAGCCCTGGAGTAGTAGATGGTCGTGGGGTCAGAGATATTACAAAGTATTGGAGAATGAAGATCTTTTTCCAAGTCCTGATGAACGCAAATCGACACAATACCATAAACTGGCATTCAAAGGATCTTTGCCTAAGATGTTTCATATTTGGTAGGCATTAACAAGTAAGGATATACACTGAATCAAATTGTGCGCATCGATGCAATAACCTCCAAAGTGCCAGTGTAGTGAAAAACTTAAACTGGAAAAATCATGGTTGAAGTTTTACATCCCTTTCAGTTTCTTGTATGAACCTGCAATGCATATGGCTAAGAACAAAATGTAACTTGTTCTAGAATGCTCTAGGTGTCATTGCAAAAGGGTTAGGCTCAAGTCTTGCTATCAAGCACATGACACGTATGTTATGGCCTGGGGTAGACGGACATTTGAATAAAATAATGTATTCCATATGTATACTGATATTTTATCCCGTCTGGAAACTGTCAGTAGAGTAAACATTGACTTTGTATGGGGTCGGTTTGAATCACACAGTTCAGTTGACAAGAAAACACAGAATGCATAATGGCTTCACACAAACCGTTCTTCCAGGAAATCATATCCTAGCAAATTTGGAGTTTCCTGAGATTTTAATAGAACAACTGTCCAAAGTGAATTTTTTTTACCCATCAGTACACAAGGTCAGACAATATGACCAGTCACATACATACTGATACATATATACATACGTTATGCATATAGTTCATACATACATGCATGATACATATAGACATATATACAGACACTGTCACTGAATATAGGGCCTATAATGAGGCTCGCTAAAATGGCAAAATTACCAACACTTCATACTCCAAAAACATCCATTCACCCCCGTGAAGTTCGCCAAAATACCAATGGTTTTTACAAAAAGTTCCAAAACTTAAATAAGGTCATGGGAAGGTGCACACCACGTTAGACCGTTAATGCGGGCACATTCCACGTTTGCTTCAATTCTAGGCAATCTTCCGCGTTTGTCCCATCATGGAAAGTGTCGGTGATACCAGGCGGCGAGTTGACAGCTACAAACGGTGGCGCCTCATCGTGGAGCCTGTGTAATTGAGGTGATTTACCATGCAAGATGTCACATTCGGGAAAGTCATTTGCTGTTTGGATGGGACTTTCCTTGTTGGCTGGTATATTGATAGGGTATAAAATAAAAGGTCTGCGCATCAAATATCTTCAGGCCAAACGAAAATACCTGGAAAAGAAGTTGGCTGAAACTCGGAAGAAAATCGATTGCGAAGCAGGAGAAACAAACTTAGAAACGGGGAGGAACAACCAGCGCCTCTGCCAGCGGCCGGCGTGCCCGTAGACAATTTGAGTGTTATTGTTACTGGTGTCGTAATAACGGCTTGAAACTTCGTTTTATAGCATCCTACCGTAATCGATGTATTACCCCTCATTTGAGCGACGCAGTTATCAGTCGATCGTCAAGACGTAGCAGTGTGGACGATAATTAGGTAAATTCACTTAAGATGTTTGTGGTATCCGCTAGATGTCTCGTTGTTGGCTGACAGCCCTCTGTCGGTAAACGTGAACATCGGGCGTCTGATCGGTTGTGTTTCTGAAAACGCAAGTTACATCTTTTGAATAGGAACGTTAGGTTTACAACAAATCTGGGACGAGAAAGACGCTGTGATCAATACAATGAAATGCGAATTGTTCTTGAAACAAGTTGGGATGCTTGGAATAGAGAGTGACAACTAATTTATCGGCTGCTGCTGCGTTTTCGTCTGCTCAAGTTCAACTACACTACACAGTCTACAGGCGCTAGATTCATATTATTATTAGTAACGCCTCCCCGGTTGCCATCTTACCATGCCCCTCGACATCAAAGTTGATATTGGCGATAAGCATCTTGTTTTGTTCTTGGGTGTTTCCTTCGTGATGGGACTTGCTGTAGGACATTCAATTTGTCAGTGGGCAGAGAAGTATAGTAAGTCAAGCAGAACTTACAGAAATTTTGCTGAAATGAGTGGATACAGGGGATTGTCCACTGTGTAATCTGTCGGAGTAAGTAAACTGATATGATAACATTTGAATGTAGAGACCCTGTGTAGCTAATATGTATTATGCAATTGACTACATACTTTTTAAAATTTAATTATGTATATTTCTCCAAATAAACATCTATTACTGTCTCTAAGACTCCCTGAATGTATATTAAGGCTTAACATGATGAAGCTTACTTAGCTTCATATGGTGACCTACCAAACTGTTGTTTTGCAGCGTTGCCACTTGAAAAACTTGGATGTTCTAAGTAGGCGTATAGAAGGGACATTTTAGTATGCACTGAATCAATGCTAATGTGTTTTTTTCACAGAGGCACCCTGGATCATTTCAACAATGTTGATCTAATATTATGAAGAAGAACTAACAGGTAAGCACTGGTGTATCTTGGAAGGGGGGAGCAAGAGATCAAGCTTAATAATTTATTAGTATGCCTATATGTAGTGGTGTAAAGGTAGGGTTGGGGGTCAATTATAATTCGTAATTGTGTAATTAATTACAATTATGGTGTAATTGTAATTGAAATATTTGAAAGTATCGTAATTGTAACTGATTCTGTGTGTGTGTGTGTGTGTGTGTGTGTGTGTGTGTGTGTGTTTGTGTGTGTGTGTGTGTGTGTGTGTGTGTGTGTGTGTCAATTGTAATTGGCCATTGTAATTGCCTTAATTGTTCAATTACAATTCAATTACTTTCCCATCGTTTCTCCAGTTGTGGGTGAAACTCCCAGAACTGTTTTTTTATTTCATTATGAAAATCAAGGCTGTTTCCCTCTGAAATCACCTTCCATCTCATACTTCCCATTTTTGGGTGTGTTGTAGTCAGACAGTGACTCTTTCTGGTGAACATGGGCAGATAACAGCTGTCTGCCTGTCCTGGCACAGTCATGTTGCATAAAGCATTTAGCAGTGTCTTTCCAAACAATCAGTCACCCATGGACAGACAGTGCCAACTAGTCTTTATTTGCCTTATTGACTTGGCACATTGGAAGCACTGATAGAGAGATAAAACATGGCTTCTCTTCCATTGGGGAGGGCATATAGAGCTGATTCATTGAAGCACTAGCTCTAGCAGTAGCAGGCTTCAGCAGTTGACAGGTGTCAAGTAGGAGGCCAAGAACAAAAGATAGGCCTGTGGTCCAGTGCTACACAGGCTAGCTGTACAAATTGTAATTTAGTTAAATAAGGCTGTGCACTAACACTATCCTTTCACTGTGGAATTATTTTCTAGTAAGCTTGAGGGCAGCAAGGTGCTGAGAAGCCAATTGTGTGGTAATGATATAAATGTGGGATGATCGGAGATAAATAATTAGTTCTGTTTATATTATTTTAAGTAAAATAAAAATCCATTGTAATTGACAATTATAATTGTAATTGAATATATTTTGGGACGGTAATTGTAATTGAAATTTGAAATGAAAAATAATTGTAACAGTAATTGAAAATTATCCAGTCATGTAATTGTAATTGATCAATGTAATTGAACCCAACCCTGGTAACAGGCTATTTAGTTCTCTTTTCTTTGAAGTCCTGTGTAAAGCTGACCTCAATACTGGTCCTCAACTTCCAAGCATTCTATTATTCTTCCCCCCTTGCTGTGCTTGCACAGTCTCCATTCCTCTCTATCACTCTTGTTCTCCACTCCTCTCTTTCTACAATCATTATATAACAAATAAAATAAATTGTACTACATATACCAGTAACATTACTTACACTAAATTTATTCACAGTTTTAGGTAAGCAGGATTGTTGTAATGATGATGATGTTCATTACATATTACTTTTAATTATATCGAAGTTGTTCCATGGACAAATGGAAGTGTTGCAGTTCACATGTTAAAACATGGCTGTTCCAATTTCCAGCTTGCTGGTTTATTGGTTTATCCTGATCAATAATTATGTTGTTGTAATTTGAGGAGTATTAAATACATTTGAGTAAATTACGGTTTAGACTATAAAAAAGAAAGTCTGGTTGGCTTCAAAAGAGAGTAGTGTAGTAACAGTGGCTTATGAACATAAAGCAACATATCAAGTTTCAAAATAGAATTTGGTTATAGTTTTCCTTAAAGGGAATAAAAAGACCTATTGCTTGAATTCATATCATATTACATCCTGCTATCTATTTCCATGTCCACCAAGCCAACAAAAAATCAGTGAATTAAAAATTCCACAGTTTATGCTGTGCAGCCGGACATTTTCGAATATGCATATTTTTGGCGCGATTTTTGGGATGCGGAGATGTGACGTCACATATGACCCATACTCACATCCGGCCAACTCTTTCCATGCATTCAGAGCATGTTTACAAGGATAGCTTTCAGGTTGAAACGAGCGTCAAAATGAGTTATTGTGCTATATTCCGATCAGCGATAGAAATAAGCCAGAATATTTACTTGTCCGCCGGACAAGTAAGTTTTGAAATCTACTTGTCCGCCAACATTTGACTTGTCCGAGTGGTTGTGAAGGGGAATTGAAGCTTCGGAAAAAACTTAAAATGTCTTATTTTTATGAAAACAACACAATGTTCCTGTTGTTTCGTTGCATGTACATCTGAGTGACTTGTGATCAAAGACACAATTTGATTTAATCTTCAAATTTTGAAATTGCAAAATTATATTTGCTACTATTTTCCGGTCCATTATTATTCATCACGAATATTAAAAGTAGAAACATTACATGATGTATACCAATATTTTAGTTATGCTGATATGAACGCTTTTATTAATAACAAATTATTACGATGATAGGAATGAAACAATTGTTTTCCTTGCTGTTTGTTTTATAATGTTGCAAAAACTATTTATGTTTAATATGGTATATATATATATATATAACATATAACACTGCTGTAAAATGTTGGCATTCGTTTGTCATTGAAGATGCCACTCAACCAGGAACACGATCAATGCAAAGCCAGTAAATGTTGTCACAAAAATAAATCATAATAAACTATATAATCTGATAATATTTTGTTCAACCTCTATGAACTTCAATATTAACAAAGTTCTGTATTTTACAAACGAAGATAATATTCAATTGATCATCAGCAAACAAACGCATATTTTTCCTAAATTTTATATTACCGTTTTAATGATGATAAAACAGTTTTAACGGTGCCTGAATTACATTTACCAGGCGGAAAATAATTTATAGATTTAGTTACGTCGTAATGTTGCTGCCGCTCGCAGACCGCCGTAGTTGGCGGAAGCCGACATGTCAACGGCGTTTTGCATAATTCGATTTCGAAAACTCGCAATTTCTGGTTAAAATAAATGTTATATAGATACAACAACACTGAAATTTCATGAATATTCCGTTTATTAACCAGCACCATAGGTTTACTGGAGAGCCAGTTACAAGTTTTGAAAATTGTCACCAATCTGGATCGGCTAACGTTCGATGACTTGGTCTTGGAAGACTGCCAAGTCCGCGTGGGTTAGGCGTAATAATGGTTAACACTATTTATTATTCAAATAACAGGTAGCGATACAAACTATATAAAACTAGCGATATAAAACTATTTCCAAAGTTCATCAAACATGATCCGTGAATGGGAGCAAGTTGTACGTCAGTCAAACTGAACGATTTACGATTGTGTGAAATACAACCTCGATCAACGATGTCTGATGCGGAGTCTGTCCTACGCGTATGACAGAGTTAGGTCGGTGCGCTCAGCGGATGACCTTGTTAATGCAGGCACTAACTCGGTCGAACATTGACGTAAAACACACTGGCGGCGGAACGACAAGACGCCGACACACTTAACAAAATTGGAACGCGCGCGATTGCTAGCGAACTTCATTTACGTTTGAATTTCCTCAAATAAAAAGTTTGCGATGTTGCACGCGTCACTATTTACTGTAAATTTTCACTTGTACACCGGATAACCATGTAGAGTAATTTTATTTGTCCGGGCCAAAAATCACTTGTTCCGGACAAACGGACAAGTGCTATTTCGAACGCTGCCGATGTAATACAAAACTAGTCATCATAGAGGAACAAGCAGTTATCTTACGGTCCTACATGAATCCAATTTTATTCAAAACAATGAATGCGAATGGGCCAAAAAGTCGACTAGGTTTCGCCGAGCTTGGGCTTATTTTCAGAATGATATATCGAATGCAACCAACGGGAGATAATCTACACCAATAAACATACATAACAAATATATTTTGTATCCAGCTACAAAAAGTAAGGTGTTTAATCTCATAATATCACTAGAATATCGATGTATGACGGAGGAGTTGTACACTTTACCATGACAACTTAAATCAGTCAGTGAATTTTCGTTGGTGCCGATAGCTCAGTTGATAAACATGTTGGTTTCTTGTCATTTATTTTATAATCGGGCGACGCCGGTTCAATCCTGACACAAAACCATTGATTTTCTTTACACTTTTTTGTTTATGTTTTCACGAAGTAATATAAACCAAATCATTGTTATACTATGATGCACTGTTTGTAAATATTTTTAATATATTTTTGTAGTAATTACCATATTTTCATTGTTGTGGCGAATAAATAATTACTACAAAAATAAACAAATATTTATAAACAGTGCAACATAGTATACAAAATGATTTGGTTTATATTACTTTGTGAAAACATAAACAAAAAAGTGTAAAGAAAATCAATGGTTTGGTGTCAGGATTGAACTGGTGTCGCCCGATTGTAAAATAAATGACAAGAAACCAACGCGCCTACCAACTGAGCTAGCGGCACCAACGCAAATTCACTGACTGATTTAAGTTGTTATGATAAATTGTATAACTCCTCCTTCATATATCGATATTCTAGTGATATTATGAGATTATATACGTTACTTTCTGTAGCTGGATACAATATGTGTTTGTTATGTATATATATTGGTGTAGATTAGGTAACCTTACACAATTATCCAAAGTAATTGAGAAAGTGGTCGCGCTTAGGATAATGATGCATGTTTCTGACCAGCAAATGGTTGAGTGCTTTCAGTCGGTGTATCGAAAAAAAATATTCGACCGAAACCGCGCTACTCTATGTTACAACTTACAGGTGCCGTCAAAACAGCCATGGACAATAAACAAAGAACCATCTTGGTTTTCATTGATTTAGTGCCGCCTTCGATACTATCAACCATGACATCTTGATTAAGCGTTTACGTTTGCGCTATGGCTTTGTTGGAAAAGCAATGGATGACATCGTACCTGCAAGACCGGACGCAGCGAACAGTAATCGGTGACCAATCGTCGAGAACTACTACTGTAACGACAGGTGTCCCGCAAGGCTCTGTCCTTGGACCACTGCTCTTTTCACTGTATGTCCAACCTATCTGTGACATTATTCGAGCCCATGGACTATTCTTCCACCACTATGCTGACGACTTACAGATCTACTCACATTTCGACCTGAATCTTTCCGCTTTAATGACTGCAGTTCAGCAAATGGAGGACTGTTTGGATGAAATAAAGAACTGGATGACATGGAATTTATGTACACGAACGACGGCAAGACACAGTATCTTCCGATTGTACCCAAGTCTGCACTGTGATTCGCGTTGGTGATTCTACAATTACAGCTTCACGATGTGTTCAAAATCTCGGTGTCTTCAGTGAAAGGCACCTAGGTATGAAAAAGCAAGTGTCGCAAACTGTCAGCGCATGCTCATTCTACCTCCGCCACATAAATCAGATTAGCCATTTTCTACCCAAACCGACAAAGGAACGCATAGTCAATGCCATGATCACATCGCGGATTGACTACTGCAACGTTAACATCACTCGTCTGCAACGAATACACAACTCGGCTGCCAGATTGATCCAGCGTCGTCCACGTAGTGACAGCACCACGCCCCTGTTACGCGAACTTCATTGGCTGCCTGTTGCGCGCAGAGTGGATTACAAGATACTGGTACTCACGCACAAAGCCATGCACAATGACGCGCCCGTGTACCTGTGTGACTCGTGCACTCATATCAAGCGGCAAGAGCACTACGCTCTGCGAGCAGTAACATGTTGGAAATGAAGCGCACTCCTATCAAGGCTGGGGACGGCTCATTTGCTGTAGCTGCTGCTTCCCTATGGAACACTTTACCAAGTGTTGTTAAAACCTGTGACACTCTCGCCAGCTTCAAATGTCGTCTGAAGACACATTTCTTTTGTACTTCATATTAGTATCACTCTAGATGAACACTGCCCTCTACTAAAACCAATTTTAATTAGTTATCGTAAATTATTTATTATTATTAATCATACATATATATATATTTATTTATTACTATTATTTTTATATAGTTATTGTGCTAGATTGATTATTATTAATATTATTTGATTTTTATGAATAACTGCTATTTATTTACCTCTTTATTTAGAAATTCGACATTATTCAATATGTATGTATTTATTTAATTTATTCTTTACTACATGTACTGATATTTATTTTAAATTAATATACATTTACATATTTATTGCAATTCTACAATTGTTATGTATTTTAATATGTTGTGAAGCGCCACGAACAATACTGGATGTGGCGCTATACCAAATAAAATATATTATTATTTATTATTATCTCCCGTTGGTTGCATTCGATATAATTATTCTGAAAACGAGCCCAAGCTCGGCGAAACCTAGTCGACTTGTAGGCCAATTCCCATTCATTATTTTTAATAAAATTGGATTCATGTGGAACCGTAAGATAACTGCTTTTTCCTCTATGATGACTAGTGTTTGTATTACATCAAAATATTGTACAATACTCATTCTGACGCTCGTTTCGATCCAAAAGCTATCCTTGTAAACATGCTCTGAATGCATGGAAAGGGTCGGCCTGATGGGTGTGTGGTTCATATGTGACGTCACGATACCGCGTGTTCGCCTAGCTCATTAAATTTAAATTTTCCCCAGGAATCGCTACACAGACGGGTTTAAAATTGAATGTAAGCTACAAATGTATTTTTGTAATGTTCTCGAATGTTACATACAATGTTAAACTTTGTGTACACATGGAAAACGGATTTTAGCTAATGCCTTGTTTTTATTTCCTTTAATTTGTTATTGATTTGGAAAATGAGTGGGCATCTGATTTTGACAAATGAATGCTGTGCTATACACAAAAGAGAACATACATGATATTGTGTTGTGTGTGCATGTTATACGATATCAAGGCATTTCTGTTAGCCAACAAAATTCAGTACCACTGCATGCCATTACTTACAATCAATGAAATATGGTGATTTCAGAGTGGACATGTTTGAGCGGACACACTTTTGAAATGTTACTAGTGTATGTACTCACCCACAAGACTAAACATTTCCATATGATGTACATAGACAGTGTGTTCCTATAGCAAAATGATCTAAATGCAAGCAGATATCCTGCAGTAATTTATTGGATAGGCCTGTTTTGTGAATGGTCATTTTGTGTTCCTTCCATGTTTTGGAGTGGACATTTTGAACTGACAAAACTCAAGTGATTTGCATCAACTTGTGAAAAAAATTGGATGTGGATACATCTGTAACTTAATATTATATTGAAGTTCAAACCCATAGGAGTACTCACAAGCAAAAATACATTGTCACAGACAGGTGTTTGATGTGTATTTTTATTGACAAAACATGACATTTCCCATGAGACAGTCAAATTAGTATTGTGTGTTTTACAGGTACTATACCCTGTGTGGTACTTATTAATTGCTATACTGTTGTCATTTAATGAGCTGGTAATGGCTTGCTTTTTGTTCAGAAAACTAGCTCCCCTCAATATTGCCCATTAGTTTATAATGCTATATGTATTTTAATTGTAGACACCAAAGATGAAAACCTGTTGCTGTGTGCAGAAACATGGGACACACATTGAGCGACATAAGCTCTGCAAATATACAAGAACCAGACATGATAACAAAATTGCTTTGATAAGATACTTGAGCCGTAATAGTCTCTTGGACAAGTATGTGTTGATGAATCAGTCTACACGCGTGTCAGCATGACCCGGCCATCTGAACAAGCTGTGACATCGGCTTGTAAATGTTTTACATTTTGAGTTTAACTTTTCAACCTTCTGTTTTCATATTTGAAATTGTTGCTTTACATTTGTTCCTTTGCCTGCACTTGTGCATATAATTGTACAAATTAGTACTCTCAGCAATTTGGTTGCATCGATATGTCAGTTGCAGCTTAGCATATTGACTAACACAGTACTTTACCATATGGAAGTCAAGCTAATATTCTGGCATTTGACCTAGATGATTGCTACTATTTAATAGTTCTGTAATAATGTTCTGCAAAATTCCACTTAATAGTTTATGTTGATAACCTTTACCTGCTCATTATTCCTGGTTATGCATCAGATTTAGACTATGTCTGGCTGAATTATAAAAAAATGTACTAATATAAATGTTTTCTAACTATTAAACGCCATTTCCAATTTGTATGTTTTTTGTTGCGGGTGCTATTATTATTCAAGACATTTCTAGCAAATGCAATGTCAGGCTTAATACATGAGGAAGTGACAGATTTGTATAAAATGTGTGGCATGTGATATTGGCTGATACTGTATGTAAGACATCCTTGCTGTTGTGGACGTTTACCAGTATTTCTTAATAACTTATAAGTTCTTATCCTGTAGAAATCAGAAATGATAATGCAGTAAATGTGTACATTACTAGAGCTTAATATAACGCATACATTACGTTTACAGTCGGAAAAAACCATTTCCACACATTCAAATTTGATCTACACGATATGCTCCCCAATTTAGTGTGACGGCAATTTATGTATGTGTTACCTGCGAAACCTAATAGGCGGTATTGTTTTGTGTTGCTAAATTCGTCCCCGAAACCAAATTTCCATGATTCTCGTCAGTGTTAAGGGCCAACAGAGCCTGTAACCTGAAAATGTTGATAGCAAAATATTTGTTTTGAAGGCCCAACAATTTCAGCAATCAAGCCGCAACTGTCATCTAAGGAATATGATGAAAACGCGCGCGAACACATTACATTACAATGATGTGGTCTTCCTATTTTACATGTGATCTACCTCTTTTCCTGCGGCCTCGCTATTTCACCACCTCCGTTCTTTTGATAGTCGGCCTGCTACCGATCCGCACCACGTGTCCCTCATACACATGGATATGCAGTAGTGTCTGACTATTTACTATTCTTTTTTTGAACTCGACTGCATGAGTTCCGCCAAGTCATCGACAATTTACATGATCTTATGACTTTCGCACTCAACTTGCATGAGTTACGGCACCATTTGCCTTAATACTTATGCATTCGCATCTTACATACACCATTCGCCGGAGTCTTGCCTGCAAACGCACAGCATCGGTAACCATTCCATCAACCTACAGAAAACCACCCGCATGCTTGATCTTCACATCCAATCCGATGTTCATCTTCTCTTTCTGGTGTTATGTTGATTTTCACCCCATACTTCTCGAATACGTCCTTCCACTATTGAAGGGCTTCTTGTTATTTATGTTCTCCGCCACCACGGCAAGATCAACAAATAATCTATCCAAAAAACACGTTAGCCAAACGTGACTTATGACAGTTGCAGGCCCGACATAATTACGGCGGTATGACATCTGCCACATCAATTTTGTTGCATGCCTAATGCCTTTCCCCTATGTTTTGTCAAATAAAACGTTTTGGGCCAGATTAGATCATACTTATGAACGTATGCCGAAATCTGGTTATGACCCTTTTTTCAGTACTACAAAATCAATAGCAGTCAAGACTAGCTTACACCCGTCCACAGAGCAGCAACCAAGTTCACAAAAACAAAAGTACAAACTATACAATAATCCTGCATATTTTGCACTGCAAATGAGATGATTGGACGTGTAAACAAACAAACACAAACATTCTACTCAGTTGTATGCCGAGTTAAATGATTATTTTAAAATGTTTGTAGGGAAATATATAGATTTATAACACGAACTCTACTCATTTGATCATACTTGCTACTACATGTCATGTCATTTTGGCATTTGATGTTATGTGATAAATAAAAAACATTACCGGCCAACTTACCCGTGAAATGTGGGAATCTACCGGTTTTTGGGTGTATCTCCAAGAATACAGGCAAATTCCCGGATTTTCTCTGAAAATTCCCTCCCCCCGTCTTCGAGATAGCGCGACACCACCGGAGACGTGCTGAACCGCTGAACTTCCGGCAAAAAATCTTCAACAGCACATTGAGGCTCACCAAAAACTCCACGCAACTGCATTTTAAAGCCTTCAATCCGGGATATTTTCTTCCGAGACCGGAAATTGAAATCCGGAAGAATTGGCAGGTATACACCAATATGTCAATTACGGCTTGCAGACCTGTGTTTGACGAACTAAGCCAATAGTTGTAGGGAAGTTAGTACACCGTTATAGTTTCCAAATTTCTCCGATATGTGGCAATTGATTAAAGACCAACCAGTATCGCCCACGTCGTAAGTAAATTACTCTAAATAACTATCGTATTTTTTGAAACGCAATTGGTATGTAATCGGCTAATGGTCCAAGGAAACGAATTGCCACAGAAAGAGGCGGAGATGCGTACACCACTAAGACGTTTGCATATCACTGGTGGTCGGAACGTGGTGAATATTGGGGGACTGAGGCTCTCCATAAACCTCAGATTGTACCCCCACGTTTGAGGTTCCAAAACACCTTGAATCTCTCAAAAAACCTAAAAATGCACCCACTTGAGCTTCGCCAAAAAACATATTGAGGCTCTCTAAAAACCTCAAATTGCACTCCCATTGAATCTCACCAAAACCACTTTCAGGCTCTAAGTATTGGGGGGCTAATCCTATCTCCAGTCCCCATCTAAAATATTGGGACACCCCTCGCCCGGTTCAGACGCCTAGATGCGTATCATATATATTCTTGAGAAAGTTATTTGGCTGGGGTTTATTGCAAACACACAAACAATTAAAAATGGCAACTTTTTGGTAGTATTCTTGAGGTTTTTAAATGGAGATATTTTAAGCAGGGAAACAAACATGACGCACAGCTTTTATTTGAAACAGTTGACGCTTTCAAAGTTTATTGTGCAAGAACGAGGTAACGTTATGCCCGCCTCATGCAGACGGTTGACTTCCACGGCTGAGTTGGTCAGCTCATCGGTTGCGTTGTATTTTCGCCGATTCCCGTGCGCTCAGTACTAAAAATTTTGACCTGTAAATTCCCGCTTTTTGATTAAAAAAAAATATCACTTAACACTTGAAATGTTGCAATTTGGTGGCTGTCGCCGTATCCGCATTAAGCGTCTGTCGGCGGGGGTGAATGCGTCATATTTCTGGCACGGTTGCCTAGCAACAAACGTCAGCGTGGCATTATATAATAACATCATAACTATGCATGGGCATCGTTCAATCTATGATTTGAAATGACTGACTAGAACAGCGGTATTTAACCTGGGGGTAATTACCCCCTTGTGTTGGGGGTAATTTGGGTATATTCGGGTGGAGGGTAAAAGAAAAAGCTTTTTTAAAGTTTGGATTTTTCAGCAACGAATTCATCATAACTACGCTGTTGTTGCACGCTGTATTGAAGATATATTTTGTGGAAAGACATCAGAAGCTAAGAATATAGCATACTGACAGTAATGAGTACCTTACAATCAGAGAGGATCTTATCAAGCCATGTCCAGTTAATGCATCGAGGCGAGGAACAATGGAGATATGGATGAACCAGATATCACTTTAGGACCCAACCGTGAAAACTGAATATCTGAGACGAGCTAGGTCACGTTTGGATCAGGCCGTTTTAATTGCAGAACTGTTAGCAACCCCTCCCCCGTTGCTTCGCGCTTTAATTGAATGAATCGACGTACGTTGTCCATCGTGCACAGTTCCTTGTACCTGAACAGAGACTCTGTAAAAGAGGACTGCATGTTATCTAAACTTTCTGATATGGCACCTTGCAAGCGGCAACTCAGGGCAAAACGACACTTAGTTTGCAACGACTGCCAGAGCTGGGTGGATTTTGCGTTGTCTGGCTGTCCAAAATAATGGGCAGAGACCAAAGATGATGGATTCACCTTTCGGTGTATGGGGGTGTTTGAGGGTGGAATGTCTGATAAAGGAGGTGTGTAAGTTGACGGACATAGTGAAGGAGATGGAGGTGAGACTCAACATAGAAATAGATGGAGCAGAGAGGGATGACGCGGAGAGAGTTGAGAATTCTACAACACAGAAGGAGCTGAGTTGTGACACAGAGACTGAAGAAAGGAGACTGAGAGGAGGGAAGGTGACCGGTGTGAAGGAACAAGAAATTGAGAAGATAGAGGGATGGAGGAAAAGTGTTCGGCAGAGGAAAAGAAAACGGGTCAGTGGGGATAGATCAACAGGTAGTCAGACTGTAGAGAACGAGGAGAGACGCGACAGCGATACAGGTGGTGAAGAGGTAGATACCACAGAGGCAGTTGGTAAGACTGTGAGACAGAAGACAGAGTATTTAGCAAAAAACAGAAAACATGACAGGCGTGAAGGTGACGGGGGAGAAAGTGACCGTAGCGAAGGAGGTAGCCGGGGAAAAGGGACGGGAGAGGAGAGAAGAAAATGTGATGGGAGGAAAGATGAAGGGACGAAAGGAAGTGAGAGTAAATGTGCTAGAAGAGAAGATGACACGAGGAAAGGGGACAAGAGAAAACGCGACAGGAAAGAAGGGAATGGAAAAGAATGTGACAGGAGAGAAGATGGCAAGAGGAAAAGACAACAACCAGACATATGCAAACCGGAGGAGCTACTCTGAGGCAGTGATTGATGGGGCAAGGAGAAAAGACAGAGTGTTTATGGGCGATTCAATTCTGAGAAAAACAGACAAGACTATATGCGAGGGGAAGGACGTTGTTGTATGTCTATCGGGGGCTAGGATAGAGCATGTGACCGAAAGGGTAGAGAAGGTATTGGGGCATGGCAAGGGAGTGTCTATACTAGTACACGTAGGGACAAACAATGCAGACAAGGAGGGAACAACTGGGATAGTTCAGAAGTACAGACATCTAGTAAGGAAGCTAAAGAAAACAAGAGTGGAACAGGTTGTTCTCTCAGGAATTTTGCCAGTAATGGGAGGAAGGAGGGCATCATACAGAAACTGTAAGAGGATGGCGATCAACGCACTAGTTGAGCAGATTTGTGAAGAAGAGGGCGTGGGATTCATATATTTATGGGGGTACTTTGATGGGAGAGAAGATATGTACATGAGAGATGGCCTCCATCTAAGTGGAAAGGGGCAGCAGTATTCTCAGAGAATCTGCTGAGATCTGTTCACAGTGGGACAGGTTGCATCTATTTAAACTAAATTCGCTGGGGGGACTCGCAGATAAGCCTGAAACTGGAGGCACAGATAAAGACAGCAAAAATAATTCAGCAAAGAACAGTCTGGAAAACGGTTCTGAAGCTGGATATAAATGTGTTTGTTTAAATGCAAGGAGTATAGTAAACAAAAGAAATGAACTAAACATTATGGTAGACGATGTTGACCCTGACATAATAGGTATAACCGAATCATGGGTAACCACCGATGTATCAGATGCCGAATTGGGACTGACAGGATATATAATGTTTAGGAAAGATAGAATAGGAAGAAGGGGAGGTGGAGTTATTTTATATATTAAAGAATCTATCCAGGCTTATGAAATAAAATTAGACAGAGAAGCAGATTGCGAAGAAGCTGTTTGGTGTAACATAGTTACAGGAAACTCAACGTTAACGGTTGGATTAGTTTATCGAAATCCAAACATAAGCATAGAAGAGAATGAAAAAATACAAAACGCTATAAGGGAAGTGAGCAAACGGGACTGTGTTATTATGGGGGATTTTAACCATGGGCATATAAAATGGAAATCTCTACAGAGTATGGGTAGTGAGGACCACAAGTTTTTAGTTTTAGTACAAAATAGTTTCCTTTCTCAACATGTGCTAGAACCAACCAGGGGAGAGAATGTGTTAGACATAGTTTTGTCCTCACAGAATGAATTAGTTGACAATGTCAGGGTATGTGAGCCACTGGGGAATAGTGATCACAACCAGATACATTTCACCATCAAAGTAAAATCAGAAAGGAATTGTAAAAAGCAGTACAGGAGAAATTTCCACAAAGGAAAATATAAGGACATAAGGAAATATTTAGCAAAGATAGACTGGAATAACACACTGAAGAATAAGACAGCAACAGAATGCTGGAATATCTTAAAGAGTGAAATTTAATGCATCATCGTCAAATTTGTTTCCTTAAAAAACACGGGAAACGGTCCAAAAAGAAACACTTATCGAAAGAAGCCATTAGAAAAATTAAGTATAAACAAATAATGTGGAAGTCATATAGACGTACTGGAAATGACGAAGACTACAACATTTATAAAGAAGCACTAAACCAAGCTGTAGCTGAAATTAGAAATTTAAAGAGAAGCTATGAACATAAATTAGCTTGTAATATAAAACATGACAGCAATAGTTTTTATGTGTATGTTCGAAGCAAACAGAAAGTTCAGGATAAGGTCGGTCCTCTAGAAGATAGTGCTGGAAACATAATATCAGAAGGATTCTTAATGGCAGACGACCTGAATGAGTATTTTAGTTCAGTGTTTACCAGAGAAGACACTAGTTCACTGCCAGTACCAGAGGCTAAGTTCAAGGGGGCAGAATCAGACTATTTAAGACAGTTAATTGTAACCCCAGAAATGATAGCTAAGAAAATTAGGGCTATGAAGGATAATAAATCACCTGAAGTGGATGGTATTCCACCCAAACTACTATTGGAAATTGTAGAACAAATTAGCATACCGCTTGCAACAGTTTTCAACTTGTCATTAGAAGAGGGAGTGGTTCCTTTAGAATGGAAAGAAGCAAACGTTATACCGTTATTTAAAAAAGGTTCGAGAAACAAGTCAAATAATTATAGACCAGTGAGTTTAACATCGGTGATTTGTAAATTATTAGAAAGACTAATTAAAGATCACATGGTGGATTTTCTTGTTAAACATAACTTGATAAACCCATCTCAACGTGGGTTTCTAAAAGCGAGGTCATGCTTAACAAATATGCTATGTTTTTTGGAAGATATCACTAAGTGGGTAGATGATGGATCACCAGTAGATATCATCTACTTAGATTTTCAAAAAGCTTTCGACAAAGTGCCACATCAGAGATTACTGCTTAAACTAAAGGCCCATGGCATAGGAAATGGTATAATTAACTGGATAGAAAAATGGCTGATTGACAGAAGACAGCGGTAGTTGTTAATGGGGAGCCTTCAAATTTGAAATCAGTTTTGAGTGGGGTTCCACAGGTATCAGTACTGGAACCTATGTTATTCTTAATATATAAAACGATTTGGACGATGATATAGCTAGCAAGGTGTTAAAATTTGCAGATGATACAAAAGTGTTTAGATGGATTAAAAGTGATGGAGATAGACAGCATTTACAAGATGATCTTGATAGGTTGATCAAATGGTCTGAAAAGTGGCAAATGTTGTTTAATTTTGGGAAATGTAAACGAACGAATATGTAGAATATACAATGGGGGGAACTGTACTAAATACTACTGTAAAAGAAAGAGACTTAGGGCTGACAATTAGTGCTGACATGAAGGTTTCAGAGCAGTGTGGAATTGCAGCTTCAAAAGGAAATCAAAGGCTTGGATTGATTAGGCGAAATATAGCATATAAAGAAAAAGAACTAATAATACCGCTGTACAAAACAATAGTTAGGCCTCATTTAGAATATTGTATACAAGCGTGGAGGCCATACCGCAAGAAGGACATAGATATGCTAGAAAGAGTACAGAGGAGGGCGACTAAAATGATACAAAAACTGAGGGATGTTAGTTATGAAAAACGCCTAAAAGAATGTGGTTTAACAACACTAGAGACCAGGAGATTGAGATGAGATCAGATAGAAGTGTTTAAAATATTGAATGGTTATGAAAATATTGATAGAAATGTTTTTTTTCAGTTAAGAAAGATAGAGAGACTAGAGGACATGAAGTTACTTTAGTAAAAGAACAATGTAGATTAGACGTAAGAAAGTTATCATTTTCACAAAGGACTGTGAATGAATGGAACAGATTATCTGATGATTGTGTGGGTGCTAGCAGTGTGAATATGTTTAAAAATAAAATCGACACGTACCTCAGAAGGGCTGGATATATGTAGATAAAAGGGTTGGACTCTCGATAAGCCAAAGAGCTTCCTTGTCCACCTGCCATCTAGAGTTAATTCTCTGGATGGCAATCTTGTTAAACTGTTTACCATGGAATGCCACGAACCACAGAATTATCAGTGAATGTGAAGAGGTTGTATCCGAATTTACTGTTCTTCTCTTCCATATGGAGGGTCGGTGGTTATCGTGGAAACAGCAGGTCATCGTGTTTTCGAATTAAGAGAACAAATCATTGTGTTCTTCGAAACGTGAGAACCGTTAGACCCACTTTACAGGTGACAATGTCAGAGAAAGAGGCCATGCAGTTGTTATTATAAAGCTGGGCTATGTTGCACATCTTTTGGTGAGAACAACCAACTGAACCTCTCACGAGAAATGAATATGGTTGTCACAGCTAAGGCTAGGTTGCCACCCTTCGCAAATCCAGTTTTACCAACACGGAGTTCATGTTAATGAGGTCTCTAAAGTGTCAACGCTCCTTGAAGAGAACGAAGAATGTGTCCGTTTGTTGATATCGAGCTGTGCATACTTTCCATGGAAGAGTCCATCCATCGACATTTCCCACGCCTGGAAAACTGTTAGAAGAAAGCATGAATACTGAAACTTTTTGAGTGGATGAAGGAGTTGTCAAAGACAAAAAACGAGTTCCCTGGCCTGTGAGAAGATAGCACGCTGAACGAAGATTCAGGATTTTGGCCTGGTAACTTTCTAACAAAGGACTGGTGGTGAATACCCAACTCGACCTGACATAGCTCTCATTGTCTCCACCCCAACGTATTGCTGTGGAGAATTGACACATCTACAAGGATCAACACTAAAACCAAGACACATAATATACTAGATCTTGCTGGTGACCTGCTGGGTGCTGTGACAAAGCCTTGCGTTTCAAAGTTTATCATGAAGATGCAACTTCAACCATACACATATTCCTTCATCTGTGAAGTATTGCTAGTCATACGTTTGATCTTACTTTAAAGGTTGGGAAGCCAATGTATAGGTAATGTTATATTTTACTAATACATTATTAAATATATAAATTATGCGACTTTTTTTTATCGGGTTTGGTATTTTAAAATGGAGGTGTAATTGTGGTTTTTTTGGCTCGCTCAGGGGGCATCAGCACCAAAAAGGTTTAATACCGCTGGACTAGAACATATTAATATTTAGGTGTCTTCTCGCCGTGCAATGCCGGTGTAACTCAACCAGGGTTCTATATTATAGCTTCTTCTTCTCGCGTTTGTCTACTGCCTAGACTTGCAGAGTGTTGTTGAGCAGCCACTCCCGGATCGCCAGGTCCACTCGGCGATGTCAGTCTCTCCGGGTGGAGCACAATAGAGATTATTGTGGCCTATAATGTGATCTGTTGTTTGTTGGGCCGCACCGCATTCACAAGAAGCGATTTCACATAGTACCCAATTGTGCATAAAAACGTTGAAATGTCCGACTCCCGTTCGCAGGCGGTTTAGTATATCATATATAATTATAGCGATAGTGCACTGTAGTTGGTTTAAAGGGAGCCAGCCAGTTCCTCTACCCGGAATTGGCGGGCGTAGTCATTTGTAACATTTGTAACTTGTTTTAAAACTGGATGTTTCGTTTACCATTTGAACATGCTTCGGAGTCAATCCTTCCAAGTTACGAAAGTTATTGCGGGCTTACTAGACATAATTTGGTGGGCAGTATACCTTCAACATAGTGTAGTCTTAAAAGAACATTACATATATTAATTAATAAATGAATAACTAGGAACATAGTATATAGCTTCCTTCTGAGTAACAATGAGTAACAATGCCGCAATATTAATGTCACATTTGACAGGATTACTTATGGTTAAATAGACAGTGTAAACATAACTAATATCAACAGTCACTTTGTTTTATACATACATAGTTTAATGTTAAAATAATGTACAGGCTATACAATACCAGCCACTCTGCAATCACTATAATACGTACAAATATCATAAATGCAATTCATTTATAACCATTACATTGGTAATTGGTTTGTTACCTTTGGTCCTGCTAATGTACCGCTTTATTCAAAGAGGACGTGGAAAATCCCCAATACGGTGTGTGGGATGTGTTTAATATCTGCACATGCGTGCTCGTATGTATGTATGTATGTATGTATGTACGTATGTGTGTGTGTATGGCGCGCTCAGGGTTGCATCTGAATCATGCTAAGTGTTTGCAATGATATGCTGCGTTTGTGAAAGCTACGTGCATCATAACAATGTATTACATATAGGCCACTTATTCATTCAAAGTCTTTACAGCACAACATTAATTTGTGTTAATCTGGTTTTCATGCATAACATGACTGGTAAAACATTGCGATACTATCGCTTGCACGCAAGTCAACTCCGCACAGCCTACTAAATGAACACTTGAGTAAAAGCACAGTTTTCCATAAATGGCTTTACAAACATACTTGTACAGAAATAGAAGATGAGACCGAAGCTTATAGAGATAGGCAGTGCCGGTAATGCCTTCTTGACGACGATCAACAGCAGAAGTGTGATGGCCAGCCCCTGAAACGTATTGACCAATCAGCACAGTTTAGCTATTAGTGGGGTGGAAGGTGGGAGGGGGTAATATATATCAGCTTTGGAATTTTTATTTAATAACGTTATTGATTTGTATTGTCCAGAGTCTTACTAATCAGAACCAGTAAAGGGATTTAGCAATTATTTTTCTGTCGACTTCTAATGACCTAGACTTGACCTCTAGTTAAACATAATGTTTCGCCTAAAATCGTCATACTAGGGCGTTAAACTGCTCATTCATATTGATTTGTTTGCTATTGTAAACATACATTGTTCGTGGTCATTTATTTGCCATCTGACATTTCTCTGTGGGTGTGGGGACTGGTTTCATTCATGGCCACCACGCCATCTTGGAAGGTCGCGAGTGCTTACGTTGTCAAACAAACACCCAACAAGGTAACACTTTAACCGTACTACATTGTTTCAGTGACTGTGATACTCCCAGAGTTGGTAGAAATACATCGGTTTTATACTTGAGTAAAAGTACAAGTAATTAACTAGGAAAAAAGCTACTCAAGTAAAAGTACTTAAAGGAAATAAAAATAAGGCATTAGCTAAAATCCTTTCTCCATGTGTACACAAGATTTTGTTTATATTACTTCGTGAAAACATAAAAAAAAAAGTGTATAGAAAATCAAAGGTTTGCATGCTGTCAGGATTGAACAGGCGTCGCCCGATTGTAAAATAAATGACAAGTAACCAACGAGCCTACCCACTGAGCTAGCGGGACCAACGGAAACTTTCTGACTGATTTAAGTTGTTATGATAAATTGTACAACTCCTTCATATATCGATATTCTAGTGATATTATGAGATTATACTCGTTACTTTATGTAGCTGGATACAATATATGTTTGCTATGTATGTTTATTGGTGTAGATTATCTCCCATTGGTTGCATTCGATATAATTATTCTGAAAACGAGCCCAAGCTCGGCGAAAGCCGAAACCATTCGCATTCGTTGTTTTGAATAAAATTCGATTCATGTGGAACCGTAAGATAAATGCTTGTTCCTCTATGATGACTAGTGTTTGTATTACGTCGGAATATTGCACAATAACTCGTTCTGACGCTCGTTTCGACCCAAAAGCTATACTTGTAAACATGCTCTGAATGCATGGAAAGGGTCGGCCTGATGCGAGTTTGAGTCATAAGTGACGTCACATCTCGGCATCCCGAAAAGCGCGCCAAAAATATGCATATTCGAAAATGTCCGGATGCACACCATAAAATGTGGAATTTCTAATTCATAGAATTTTTTTGGCTTGGTGGGCGTGGAAATAGATAGCAGGATGTAATATAACATGAATTCGAGCAATAGATGTTTTTATTCCCTTTAAACAAAATGTACTTGAAGTACAATTAAAAAGTAAACAACTGTACTTGAAGTAAACACAAAAGTACCTTTCTAAGTTAATGGCTTGACATTTTGTTTTTCAACCTGTACACCACCATGGTAATCATGCCAACTAATGGTAATGAATCAGCCAATCAGAAAATATTATCACTTGTATTTCACGCTGGTATCTATAGATCTGTGCCGTGGGCAAACAGTTCTGGGTTCCGGCACAGTACATTTGTCGGAAATATCTTTGAAGTTTCAAAACGTTAACATAAAAATTATGGATAATTCATTACGTTCAGAAAAGTACACTGCCGTGTATCGAACAATTGATGCTCCTGCGAGTCTGCCTAAGTTCCATTCAATCACGTTTGACCATGTGGTCGTTAATAAAACACCTTTTAAATACATCACATTTGGCGACGAGGATGGGATGTCAGCATCTGAACGCACAAGGTTAGAAATTCCGAAGCTACGTCGATGCGGAGACCAACTTTGGAAGCGCAATGAACTTTCCCGCAAACGTTCTCCTACGCCTACGGCTACGCTACGGCTACGTTGAACTGTGTAAATTGCTACAGACGCATTTCCAACCGAAACCAAACACGATTTTGCAACGCTACAACTTATATTCGACCTACAGGAAGAAGGATCAGTCAGTAGGTGACATTGTTACTGAACTGGAAAAAATTGCTAGAAACTATTTTGGTCAAACAAAGGCTGGTGCGCAGCTGACTGCCGATCCTGGAAGAAAATCTAAGAATGAGGGACCGGTTAGTTTGTGGGGTAGCAGATCCAGCTATCCAGCGACGATTGTTGGGGGAAATCGACCATGATTTCAAAATTGCTCTACAATTGGCGCTGGCCATGGAATCCGCTGCTGCTAACACCGCACAGATAAACTGCATGGCCTGCGTACGACAGTACACCGAGTGTACACAAAGTGACCACTGACAAGCAAGCAACGAGAAAGTGGGAGAAGAAATCATCCGCTCATAATCGCCAGAAACCATATTTCAGATGTGCCAAAATATCTCATTCGGCGGAAGAGTGTCACTACAAGGATGCCCAAAGCCGCTATTGCCACAAAGAAGGACACATCATGAGTAATTGTTTCGCAAAAACAGAGAGCGGAAAAGGGGAAAAGAAACCGCACTCGTCAGCTGACGGCACCTAGACAAAACTGTGTTCCATCTGAACAGTCTGGAGAGACATATAACATCTTGTATGTCTACCGGGGGCTAGGATAGAGCATGTGACCGAAAGGGTAGAGAAGGTATTGGGGCATGGCAAGGGAGGGTCTATACTAGTACACGTTGGGACAAACAATGCAGACAAGGAGGGAACAACTGATATAGTTCAGAAGTACAGACATCTAGTGAGGAAGCTAAAGAAGACAAGAGTGGAACAGGTTATTCTCTCAGGAATTTTGCCAGTAATGGGAGGAAGGGGGGCAAGATACAGAAAATGTAAGAGGATGGCGATCAACGCACTAGTTGAGCAGATGTGTGAGGAAGAGGGCGTGGGATTCATAGATTTATGGGGGTACTTTGTTGGGAGAGAAGATATGTACATGAGAGATGGCCTCCATCTAAGTGGAAAGGGGGCAGCAGTATTCTCAGAGAATCTGCTGCGATCTGTTGACAGTGGGACAGGTTGCATCTATTTAAACTAAATTCGCAGGGGGGACTCGCAGAGAAGCCTGAAACTGGAGGCATAGATAAAGGCAGCAAAAATAATTCAGCAAAGAACAGTCTGGAAAACTGTTCTGAAGCTGGGTATAAATGTGTTTGTTTAAATGCAAGGAGTATAGTAAACAAAAGAAATGAACTAAACATTATGGTAGAAGATATTGACCCTCACATAATAGGTATAACCGAATCATGGGCAACCACCGATATATCAGATGCCGAATTGGGACTGACAGGATATGTAATGTTTAGGAAAGATAGAATAGGAAGAAGGGGAGGTGGAGTTATTTTATATATTAAAGAATCTATCCAGGCTTATGAAATAAAATTAGACAGAGAAGCAGATTGCGAAGAAGCTGTTTGGTGTAACATAGTTACAGGAAACTCAACGTTAACAGTTGGATTAGTTTATCGAAGTCCAAACATAAGCATAGAAGAGAATGAAAAAATACAAAACGCTATAAGGGAAGTGAGCAAACGGGACTGTGTTATTATGGGGGATTTTAACCATGGGCATATAAAACGGAAATCTCTACAGAGTATGGGTAGTGAGGACCACAAGTTTTTAGTTTTAGTACAAGATAGTTTCCTTTCTCAACATGTGCTAGAACCAACCAGGGGAGAGAATGTGTTAGACTTAGTTTTGTCCTCACAGAATGAATTAGTTGACAATGTTAAATTATGTGAGCCTCTGGGAAGTAGTGATCACAACCAGATACATTTTACCATCAAAGTAAAATCAGAAAGAAATAATAAAAAGCAGTTCAGGAGAAATTTCCACAAAGGAAGATATAAGGAAATGAGGAAATATTTAGCAAAGATAGACTGGAATAATACACTGAAGAATAAGACAGCAACAGAATGCTGGAATATCTTAAAGAATGAAATAGAGTGCATCGTAGATAAATTTGTTCCCTTCAAAAAACAAGGGAAACGGACCAGAAAGAAATACTTATCGAAAGAAGCCATTAGAAAAATTAAGTATAAACAAATGATGTGGAAGTCATATAGACGTACTGGAAATGACGAAGACTACAACATTTATAAAGAAGCACTAAACCAAGCTACAGCTGAAATTAGAAATTCAAAGAGAAGCTATGAACATAAATTAGCTTGTAATATAAAACATGACAACAAGAGTTTTTATGCGTATGTTCGAAGCAAACAGAAAGTTCAGGATAAGGTCGGTCCTCTAGAAGATAGTGCTGGAAATATAATATCAGAAGGATTCTTAATGGCAGAAGACCTAAATGAGTATTTTAGTTCAGTGTTTACCAGAGAAGACACTAGTTCACTGCCAGTACCAGAGGCTAAGTTCAAGGGGGCAGAATCAGACTATTTAAGACAGTTAATTGTAACCCCAGAAATGGTAGCTAAGAAAATTAGGGCTATGAAGGAAATAAATCACCTGGAGTGGATGGTATTCCACCCAAACTACTATTGGAAATTGTAGAACAAATTAGCATACCGCTTGCAACAGTTTTCAACTTGTCATTAGAAGAGGGAGTGGTTCCTTTAGAATGGAAAGAAGCAAACATTATACCGTTATTTAAAAAAGGTTCGAGAAACAAGTCAGAGAACTATAGACCAGTGAGTTTAACATCAGTGATTTGTAAATTATTAGAAAGACTAATTAAAGATCACATGGTGGATTTTCTTGTTAAACATAACTTGATAAACCCATCTCAACATGGGTTTCTAAAAGCGAGGTCATGCTTAACAAATATGTTATGTTTTTTGGAAGATATCACTAAGTGGGTAGATGATGGATCACCAGTAGATATCATCTACTTAGATTTTCAAAAAGCTTTCGACAAAGTGCCACATCAGAGATTACTGCTTAAACTAAAAGCCCATGGCATAGGAAATGGTATAATTAACTGGATAGAAAAATGGCTGATTGACAGAAGACAACGGGTAGTTGTTGATGGGGAGGCTTCAAACTGGAAATCAGTTTTGAGTGGGGTTCCACAGGGATCAGTACTGGGACCTATATTATTCTTAATATATATAAACGATTTGGACGATGATATAGCTAGCAAGGTGTTGAAATTTGCAGATGATACAAAAGTGTTTAGAAGGATTGAAAGTGATGGTGATAGACAGCATTTACAAGATGATCTTGACAGGTTGATCAAATGGTCTGAAAAGTGGCAAATGTTGTTCAATTTTGGGAAATGTAAATGCCTCCACACAGGATATATGGGAACGAATATGTAGAATATACAATGGGGGGAACTGTACTAAGTACTACTGTAAAAGAAAAAGACTTAGGGCTGACAATTAGTGCTGACATGAAGGTTTCAGAGCAGTGTGGAATTGCAGCTTCAAAGGGAAATCAAATCCTTGGATTGATTAGGCGAAATATAGCATATAAAGAAAAAGAACTAATAATACCACTGTACAAAACAATAGTTAGGCCTCATTTAGAATATTGTATACAAGCGTGGAGGCCATACCGCAAGAAGGACATAGATATGCTAGAAAGAGTACAGAGGAGAGCGACTAAAATGATACCAAAACTGAGGGATCTTAGTTATGAAAAACGCCTAAAAGAATGTGGTTTAACAACACTAGAGACCAGGAGATTGAGATGGTTATGAAAATATTGATAGAAATATGTTTTTTTCAGTTAAGAAAGATAGAAAGACTAGAGGACATGAAGTTACATTAGTAAAGGAGCAGTGTAGATTAGATGTGAGAAAGTTCTCATTTTCACAAAGGACTGTGAATGAATGGAACAGATTATCTGATGATTGTGTGGGTGCTAGTAGTGTGAATATGTTTAAAAATAAAATCGACACATACCTCAGAAGGGCTGGATATATGTAGATAAAAAGGTTGGACTCTAGATAAGCCAAAGGGCTTCCTTGTCCACCTGCCATCTAGAGTTAATTCTCTGGATGGCAATCTTGTTAAATCTTGTTAAATGTTCAGCATGACAGGATCACGTCCGGATCCAATCATTACCCACATACAAGTAGTTGGGAAGACACTGCTGATGGGAGTGGATACGGGTGCCACACTCTCGATCATCAGCGAAGAAACGCTGCACAAACATTGGCGAAACTCTACACGGCCTAATATGGAAGCCACAAAGGACATGCTTCGGACATATACAGGACAGTGTCATCAATGTCATGGTACAAGCGAAAAATGGCGACCAATATCAGCTTCCGCTCGTGGTTGTCCCTGGCAACGGTCCAAGCTTACTTGGCAGGAACTGGCAAGTAAAGTAAACTCCAACTGGACTGGGGTGTTGTTCATCTGTTGAATACGTCACACTCAACACGGAAGCAGAATCCTCAACTCCAGGCAGTATTGGACAAGTACGCCGTCGTGTTTACAGACTCTCACCAAGCAGTCATAACAGACGCTGCCAAGACCCACGTCAACGACGATGCCGTTCCAAAGTATTACAAGTCGCGGTCGCTACCATATGTAATGCGATACACGGTGGACAAGGAACTGAATAGACTCCTGGCTGAGGATATCATAGAACCCGTTCTGGGCCGCACAGGTTGTCCCGGTGATGAAAGCAGACAAAAGCGTACGTCTCTGTGGGGACTACAAGCTCGCAGTGAACCAGGTAGCAACACTGGATAGGTATCCAATTCCCCGAATAGAAGATCTTTACGCACAGCTGGGGAAAGGTAGCACGTACACAAAGCTCGACAGGCGTCACGCCTATGAACAAATCGAGCTACACCCCGACAGTCGCAAATACGTCACGATCAACAGCTGCGAAGACTCTTCACGTACAAGCGACTGCCGTACGGTGTGTCATCAGTACCATGGATTTTCCAATGGGTGATGGACTACCTCTTAAAGGGAATACCCAACACAATGGTGTACCTAGATGACATCTTGATGAAAGGATCAACCGAAGATGAGCATTTTTACAGACATTTGAGCGAGTGCTCGAACGCTTCGTTCAAGCCGGTTTCCGACTGAAAGCATCAACATGCAATTTCTTGAGTGACGAAGGTCACCGGATATATGCAGAAGGAATCCACTCTTACGGTACGACTCTCTCAGCAATCCGCAACGCTCCGGCGCCAAACAGCATCGCCGAGTTACGATCCTACCTTGGGATGGTACACCATTACGATCGTTCCTTGCCTAACGTTTCGACGATCCTGGCGCCCATGCATCAGTTGCTCAGAAAGGACACGAAGTGGTACTGGAGGAAGGCACAACAAGAGGCTTTCGACAGGACGAAGGTTTTGCTGAGCTCGCCACAGCTCATAACGCATTTCGACTCTTCCAAGTCGTTGATTCTGACATGTGGTGCCTCTCCTTACGGCAATGGATCCGTCCTTGCTCACGTCATGGAAGATGGTGTAGAGAAACCCATTGTCTCTCACAATATTAATAAAGAGGGATTGTCCGTCATCGATGGAGTGAAGAAGTTTCACCAGTATTTGTGGGGTCGCAAGTTTACTATCGTCACGGACCATAAACCGCTTCTTAGGTAGTTCGGAGAAACGAAGGCTGTTCCGCAGATGCTGTCTTCACGTATGCAGCGCTGGGCCCTAACACTGGCTGCCTACGAATACCAGATAGTCCACAGGCCGGGCCAAAGCATCCCCCAAGCAGACGGTCTTAGCCGCCTCTCGGTAGGTAGCGCTCCGAGACATGTACCGGTGCCAGCTGACACGATACTGACTGCAATATTTGGACATGTCTCCAGTCACTGCAAGTGACATAAGCCACGAAACAACACGTGACCCTGTGCTGTCACAAGTCTTCATCAGGACGAGAGAAGGATTTTCAAATCACGACGACAACGAACGTCTGAAGCCCTATATCCAAAGAAGAGATGAACTCGGCATCCATGATGGCTGTCTCATGTGGGGTACACGAGTGATCATTCCAAGTGTCTACCGCAATGCACTGTTGGAAGAACTGCACAATGCACACTCTGTGGGATCGTGCGCATGAAAGCTGTAAGTCGCACAGTCTGATATGGTGGCTAGGTATCGATCAGGACATTGAGAAAACGGTCAAAACCTGCGACATCTGTATGCGTAGCCGACCCAGACCTATATGGCAGCTCCCCTACAACCATGGTCGTTCCCCGATCGACCATGGTCGCGACTGCATATCGATTATGCATATCGATTATGCAGGTCCATTCGTGGGCATAATGATGCTGGTGGTGATCGACGCCCATTCGAAGTGGATAGACGCTTACCTTACGCCGGGCTCTACGTCAGCCACGACCATCAGTAAACTGCGACAGTCATTCAGCACTCATGGCATCCCAGATGTCATCGTCAGTGACAATGCCACTGGGTTCGTTAACGATGAGTTTCGAGAGTTCTGCCGACACAATCTCATCAAGCACATTACAAGCGCCCCCATCATCCGGCATCAAATGGTCTAGCCGAACGAGCCGTCGGGGGTGGTAAAGGAAGGAGTAAAGCGCATGCAAGGAGGAGGTTTAGAAACAAAGCTAGCAGGCTTCCTCTTCGAATACCGGATTACTCCATGCGCACTCAACGACGGACATAGTCCCCTCTGAAATGTTGATGTATAGACAGCTGAAGACTCGGCTTCATCTCATTAAGCCAGCAGTCGGTAGGAGGGTCATTGCCATACAA
Organism: Paraescarpia echinospica; assembly: GCA_020002185.1. Classification (NCBI taxonomy): domain Eukaryota; kingdom Metazoa; phylum Annelida; class Polychaeta; order Sabellida; family Siboglinidae; genus Paraescarpia; species Paraescarpia echinospica. The sequence goes on along the minus strand of CM034538.1, from coordinate 57,616,760 downwards.
ACCATATAGAAGGCGACACCCGACCGGCACGCCAAGGTTCGTACCTTCAAAACCGGTGATCTTGTGTACGCTGCAAGCTGGGTACCTGGCACAATCGAACAACAGACGGGACCAATATCATACACCGTCCGTCTCGAAGGTGGAGCCATCGTTCGTCGCCACATCGATCAACTACAAGGAAGACTGTCGAGTCACCAGTTGGCGTCATCGGTGCTGCCTCCGCAGATGGAGACATTCCATGTGTTCGGGGCTGAGTCCCATGAAGAGGCTGAAGCCGCTCAACCGCTTGCGCCGAGTCAGGCAACTGACTTTGCGCCTGCTGCAGCCGTAGCAGAGCCGATACGTTCGACACAATGCAGGAAGCCGCCTGAACGTTTGGACTTATAATTGTTACAGCAGCATCAGGCTGGCTACCTATCGTGGACATTTGGGTGTTATTACCATAATGGGTGTACATCTAACTAAAGTGGGGAGGAATGTTGGGTATGGAACAATTGATATTCCCGAGATTCTGCCTAAGTTCCGTTTTAACTGTAATCACGTTTAACCATGTGGCCGTTAATAAAACACGTTTTAAATACATCACATACACATTAATTGTACTTCATTACAAGTAAAAGTACTTATAAAATGTACTTCGTTGCTCAAGAAAAGTAAACTTTTCTACTTAATTAAAGTAACAAAGTAAAAGTACTTCTTTACAGTCCGGCTCAGGATACTCCCAAGTTCAATACTTGGTCATCTGAAGCCATTCTGCAGCTCTCTGTTGATACACTTACTGATAGTTTGACCAAAATGAAGTAATCTAATGCTGTCCTGTCTATAACAAAACAACTTTCGGAACTATTATCACGAAGACGAACACTTCAATGGGTGTAGGCCCTATCGCCTTTAAGAAGAAGATCGTACATCCAGTATGGAATGAAACCTACATGCTTTCTACTACGGTGTTCAGCTGTTTTGCCTAACCATTTTATGTAAGTGAAATCATTCCGGAATTCATAGAAAATATACGCACGATGAGTACGCCAACGAAGCACGCCAGCGTTGTGTTCCAGTCTCCTTGTGCAGATGCTTTTCCAACCAGCATACTGTAGAAGATGAAATCGCCGAGTCCTAGCATTATTCCATCTGAAATAAATATCGACTCTTGTTAATTCTGATAAGATTAGTTAGCGTAGCGAGGTTGATTTTGTTTCGGGGCGCGTTTTTGGATCTCCAATATGTTGCACATTTCCCCCCAAATCCTACGTCTGAGTAACACCTTCAACTACCGTCGGACATTTCGGGGTGACATTCCAGATTGTTGCTAGAGTTGCAATTAACCCTTGAATAATGTTGGACATGACACCAGAAGACGTGTGAGGGAGGAGTTGTTGTTCGATGTTGTTGTTAAATCGAGTTGAACAATTTTGTCTAAATCGGACCTCTTTTCCCTCAAACGGAACACTGGCTTCAGCGGGGTACGAACCGTGGGACATGTGCTGTTAATACTTTAAACAAGTCGGTAAGTGTCTCGGCATGTCATGGCACACAAACACGTTTCAACTAGCTTTACCAGACAACCACATAGGCTTATTTAATAATACCCCATATGTATGTTCGGAAATGAGGGAGAAAGCGTGAGAAAAAGGGAGGTGGGTAGGAGAGGACGAAAAGAGGATCGGGAGAAGGCGCGATGTATGCCCATAGGCAGACACGCAGGAGAAAAGGGGACAGGGAGAAAGAGGGGCAGGAAGAGAAAGAAGGACAGATAGGCACAATAATGCAATCGTGTAAACTGGCTGTGCAAAGGTAAACACGCCAAGCTAGAAGCCCATGTGTACGTAAACGGCATGCGGATGCGATAACAAAATGGATATAGCACAGAGTGGAACAGTACATTTGGAATCTTAGCTTTTTTAAGGCGACTATAGCGCTCACCCTCTTTTTCGTAACTGTTTGACCCATTCTTCCGCAGTGTGTTATATTCAATCAAACCTCTATCGAGAGGCTGCGTGGGTGCCTGGACGGTGAGTGCGGGAATGCCCGTGATAGCCGGTACCACCAGTACTGCAACACGTTATTCAACTAAACTTGACCAGGTATACATCAAAGTGAGACGGAATACTGATATGGTACTTGTAACGGCATCGCTTCATTGCATTTTAAGACTTCATAACATATAAACAAAACGTCAAGCAGAAGAGGGCGGCAAACGACGAAGAGGAAGACCAAAGCTGAGATGGAACGACAGCATGAAAAGGGGACTTTAGGAGGTCAGGTGTGAACAGCCATAAATGGAATTGCGCACAACAGAGAGATCGAGAGAAACAACGAGAAAGCAGATAACACGAACACTCGCTGTAATTTGTCAATTACAGCCGCTGACTTGTCCTTGCATGGGGAGGCTACTGTAGCAGTCAGTGTACGAGATGCCTAGGACTTGTTCAAGTCGTTTTGTGGGTTCGTGATCTACCTAGCGACGAATGCGTATAATGCTGTGAAGGTGGTTGTTTGCGACTCTGGAAATGTTCGTCACATGTCGTTCGAGTGTCACATTGTAGTCGAAGATCACGCTCACGTATCTTGCATATGTTTTGGCGAAGTGCAAACGTTGCCGACCGTTACAATGTCAGTAAGAACCGTAGTTAACGTGCTGGTGTGCTGACGTCGGACGGATGATGAAAATCTCCGTTTTATCATTATTGCATGAGTTTCAGCATGCAGATTTCATCCATTGACGGATACTGGAGACGCAGAGTTACACTTTTCTGACGGCAATCCCGGGTGAAGTGTTATTACTCAGACTGAATACTTGAGAAAAAATTGAGTGTCGTCGGCATATAATATATATATATATATGATAAGCTATGCCATGACGCTTAAGTCGCAGTCGCGAAGCGAGATGAATCATGTATATATATATATATTATTATTATTACTAGCATTTCTATAGCGCCATATCTCCGGGACCAGCCCGTTCATAGGCGCGTACACACATTATAAGACGTACATGGAAACAAATGTAAAACTATATATGTATAAAGATGCCGGTAAATGTAATAATTATTAAGATTTACAAGATTGTATATATATAATGTGACCAACATACATGACATATTTGCACAAATATTAATATAATTAAGAAAGAGAATATACATTATGATATATAACATTGTATTAAAAGATAAATAATAATAAATTAATTAGAATACATTATATAATAGAATAAATTAATTGATTAAATACATATTCATAAAAAGTGTCCTACAGCACAGTTCCTCAGTCGATGTACGCCTGCTTAAATAGATACGTTTTAAGGCAAGTTTTGAATTTATCCAGTCTCTATTTGACGAACGTTTATTGGTAGAGCGTTCCAGAGCGTAGGTCCAGACACGGAGAAAGCTCGTCTGCCGTAGCCCTCTAAGTTGTACCGCGGGACTACAAGCAGATGTAGATCAGCAGATCGGAGGTTGCGGGTGGGCGTATACGGTACTATGATATCTTGGATATACGCTGGAGCAAGACCATGTAAAGCCGTGAAAACAAGGACCAGCAGTTTGTACTGGATACGCCAGCGAACTGGAAGCCAATGCAGTTCGACCAGCATAGGTGTTATGTGCTGGTGCTTTCGGTGTCTTGAAATTAGTCTTGCTGCCGATATATATGCACACACACACACACACACACACACACACACACACACACACACACACACACACACACACACACACACACACACACACACACACACACACACACACACACACGTGTGTGTATGTATGTATGAATGTATGTATGTAGTGGACAGCAAACAGAAATTGGGCCAAGAGGCCCTGACGTCCTTTGGAATGTATTGTCAGTTTGTAATTATTAATGAAATGGTTTTTGGTGAATCATAGTTACAGATCATTAAGGGTTATGATGGAAGTACAATGTTGACATGTTTAGTGGAGACTATATGCATGCCAGTGAAGATACACCTGGAAATATAATATTTGAGTAGACCGTTTCGTGAAGATTGTATATATTAGTTAATGTGTTATTAAAAATACTGTAGAACTTTATCCCGATACTCTGTTATTTCGGTTGATTTCCAGTGGTAGTAGAAACCTTGCTGGAGAGTTGGTGAGCTGCAATCTCGCTTGTAGCACAGTTAAAGGTTGTTTAAGAAAATGTGCACACATTTCTGTTCTCATTTTGCCCCTACCAGCCTCCCCCAGAATGGAAAGAAGAAAGAGATGAATTATGATAACACTTTATTTGTTCTCAAGGTACATATACATAGCATGCATTTTGACTTACAAACAGTAGCAATTAATGGCATAATACTGATTGAATTGGAGTGAAGTAATAGCTGCAACATGTATAATAAAACATCTGAATAACATTCATTATAATTTTGGCTAAATATGCTTTAACCTTTTCGAGTATACCTAAGTTATTTTTATATATTATTTTATACCTAAGTTATTTTTTATCCTAGATCATATCTTTATATTGCATTGACAATTATGTCTATTGCTGTTTTAAAGTTTCTCAGGTTCTGCCAGTGCAGTCGGGATTCCCATTACACATATTATAGTTACAGCCCACATAGAGGAATTCTGTTTGACACTGGGACAATGGTAGGCAATACACCGGCTTACAGCATAATCTCTGACACCCAGGCCGCTCCACTCAGCCACCCCAGTGATCACGGGGGCTCTGAGGTGCCTTTAGAATGAATCAATCAATATTTCTTGTGTATAGTGGCACTACTACTTGAAATGTCTGTGCAAAATCAGAGAAAAAGTTACCGAAGAGTTTTTGAAAATAATAGGCAAAATGTGAACATTTACCAGTTTCGGGGGCCCTGGGGGGCCCTCAGATTTCTCGTGCATAATGGCAGTACCCTAAGATACGTCTATGCAAAATTAGAGAAAAAGTTGCTGAACGGTTTCTGAGATATGGCAGCTAACGGCGGACGGCGGACGGCGCACACAGAGTGATGACATAAATCCGTTGGACCTTAGGCCCAAAGAACTAAAAATATATTCCTTGTAGTGTGTGAGACGTAAATGTACCAAACCAGGCGTATTGACCGAAACGGCTAACACTAATAACATTCACGCGTTTCAACCACAAAGGTAAAGCTGACCTGGATGGGGTCTGGTGCCGATTGAGTCAGGTTGTAGATCAGCCATTGTTATGTTCCACAGCATCGTGGCTGCAATATGACAAGAAAATCTATTCTTGAATGGATTGATGATCCGGTGGTTGTTATAGTATGGCATAATTACCTCTCTTGAATATTTCGATTGCTTCTCGCAGTCTTCATCGGCAGAATGACGTTACGGGTGTGTCAAATGAACACTGATGGGCTGTGGTCAGATTATGTTCACGTATGGCTGACATGACAGATGTTCTTTCATTCTTGTGCCAAGTGCTCTAGCTGTTTCCCGTATGCAGTGCTGGTCACATTCTGGGCATTAAATGTCATATACCACACCATATTTTGCAGCATTTTCCGTCCTGTCCTTCGGGTGCACTAGCAGTGACTTCAGGGTGTTGATAGGTTTGTGGTACACGGGTATGTCATAGGACTTGAAAATCCTTGCCAATTGTTCTGACAGTTTACTGGTGTAGGGCAGGCCTATGGAATGTTGTCTTCTACTGGTTTCTGTGGTGTTGTTCTACTGTCTCCTTGGTTTAGTGATGTTAAACATCCATGGTTTGTATAGCCATTCACTTTCAGTACTTTCTTGATATGCCCCACCTCTTTGGTCTTGTCTTCATCTTCTGTTACCAGGCTTTCTATTCTTTGTAGGAGTGTTCTCACTACTGATCGTTTGTGCTCTATGCGGTGATTAGAGTCTGCCTATGAAGACGGCGAGAAGCAGTCGAAATACTCAAAAGAAGAGACAAAAGTTTCTTGTGAGGTCATATTAAATAAAATTTAACTTTTTTTCGTATGGTACAATAGATGTTGTGTTCAGTTGCTGAGTTTCACTTCTGTATGCATGAACAACTGTTATTATTGCCATACCGTGCACCATGGAGATGTAACATTTTACAAATTACAGCAACAAAACAAATTCGACGATACAAATCGTCTGTCACTGCTGTGTCTGCTGGCCGTCCCGAACGGGATAACTTGGTAGTTCATACGTGACAGTCGTGATAGCAATGCTTACAAAATTTTTAATATTAGAAAAGCCACAGCAACGTCACACAAACATCATAACGCGCTCGCGTAGATATGCGGTGGTTTCAGCGCACGTCAAATATATACATAGAAACAACCGTGTCATAGCACATGCTGCAATACTCATAGTATGTTCAAAATGACAAAAGTTTAAGAGAAAGTGAACTTCACATCAATCGATAAGCCCTAGTCGTGATAGTGTAAAATATTCATACTGTTGTGATATTGACATGAGGGTAGACATAAGCATGTTATGTTAGCGTCTACTTCATGTTGCCAAGTAACCTAGTACGTGACGCAGGGGCCGGTTTCCCGTAGTATTTTCCGCGCGCTTTGTTTCCGCGATTGCTCAGTTGCGTTTTACGTAGCGAAGACATTGATTTACCCTAAAACCAATAAGAACCCTTGACACACTAGGTATTTTGGAAAAAGGGCTTACGTATCATTCGTTGGTATGTATGTATATATGTGTGTGTGTGTGTATGTATGTATGTAAGTGTATATATATATATAATTATATGCTTTTATGTTGTAATGTCAGACGCGTAGTATGTTTGTTTTGTGGGGTTGCAATTGTATACCCCCAACAGTACCCCCATTGAGCCTCACCAAAAAACCTCCAACTCCAAAAATTCTAATTGCACCCCTCCTTGAGGCTGACTAAAATCTCCCAACTGTGCCTCTCATTGGAGCAAACCAATTTAACAACCTCCAACTGCATCCCCCTGATGAGACTCCCAACTGAACCTCCCCTTCATTCTCACAAAAAACCTTCAACTTGACCCCTCTTCACACATGCAACGGCATCAGATTCAGATTCAGCAACTCCTTCAATTGCACCCTCCCATCAGAACTGCAACTGCACCCCCTTTCAGGCCTACCAAAAACCTTCAACTGTACCCCCTACTGATACCTCGAAATGCACCCCTTTCAGTCTCACCAACAACTCAATCTGCACCCTCCCCGTAAGGCTAAACAAAAACCTCTTTGGAGCTCTACAAATAAAATTTGTCTATTCAAGCGGAACCTTTTTACCTCATAGAGTAAAACGCACCACCCCCAGACTGCGGGCCTGACTTTATCAACTTACACGAGTAGATAAGTGCTGGGAAGAGCTGCTTGTCTCTGTTCTGGGCCGTCTCCACTAGCTTCCTCAGTGGGCCATGCGGACTCAGCACAGCGACAATATCTAACATACGCAGAAAGGACTTCTTAACCTGCTGCTATCCAGTGGCCAAAAACTGTTTGAAAAGTCGTCCTAAAAATGTACTTTGTGTCGCATTATTACATTCGCACATAGAAGTGAAATGTATTAATATTCTGGAAGGTTTTATTATGACTAAAACTGTTGTATTTTGAATGTCGATTGTCTTCAGTAGGTCTACGCATAGACAATAATCTCTTGTACACGTGTCAAATTTGTCTTGGTCAGCATCCGTCATCAACTGAATTAAAGACATGTTACTGAACCTGGCAATATACCAAATTGAAAACATGCTAACAACATTCACCAGCCGTTTAATGGCTTATATTATATTCGGTGGTAGTCGAGTACAGTGGAACCTCATCCTCGGGCGTGGGCAAAAGTGACCTTAATAATCAGGTGGCGGCATTAGCGAAACTAAATTCCTATACTCTATTGTTACAGAAATAATTTGGAACTATCCTAGGGTGACCTTAATTCTGGAAGAAGTGGTAGTATTAGCGAGGTGACCGTAAAGCGAGGTTCGACTGTATTTTGGTTTCTTTCAAATTATATAAGAAACAAAACACGGGTGATAGATTAGAGTTAAACTAATGAATAGGGTCTACACCACACACACAAACACACACACACCACGCGTTCGCGCATGCGTGCGTGCGTGTACCTTGTGTGGCACTCGTGACACGTGTATGCTCACCCCATATCGCAACGATGGCGAGTACGGACCACGTGGTCCAGTCGGGCAGGTGCTTGATGAACATAAGGGAGATGAGAGCACTGATGGTGATCATGTACATCTGCTGCACTAGCAACGGACCCTTCCAGTGGATACTAATAATTCCGATGGCGCCGAAATTCCACACAAGCATAACTGTTGTGATGTAGTCCATCGGCACGTTGTAAGCTTTCAGCACTTCACTGGAGTGATTATGACGCAATATGTATACTTCACCCACCCTCACCAGAAGCATATTTACGATCTCGGGAGGGTGGGCAATGTTACATTCACTCATCAGATGTATTGCTATACTGGCATGTAGAGATTAGTGGCGCAACAGGAAATGCATTAAAACATAAAAGCTGATTCCTATAAGCTGGTTTAGCTCATCTCGAATCCGGTTCTTTGATGTCCAATTATGAAGTGTGCGAATATTTTAAATAATATCCGCATTCGAATTAATATAAAAGTGCGTCCATTACATGGTCGAAAGAATGGACTTCGGTCGTTATATCTGGTAACTTGCCAAAGCTAATTGCCAAGCAGACATCGAATCATAATTCATCCCACTGGATTTGTCGGTCACACCGTTTTTGAGAGAGCAAAGAATGTCGATAACATCAGCACAGAAACTAAAGCATATTAATCGTATCGCGTATTCACGTGAATATTCCAATTCTGAGAATCACTTGAATTGTTTCCACATGCATAACTAAATAAATTAATAGTTTGATTGACGATTTTACCAAAACCACATTTTAAGGTTACGCTGTCGAGCAAGCATGACTTAGTGGGTACTAGATAGGTTTGTTTTTTGCTCAAATTAATCAACTTGAAATGAGCGAAAATTTGAATTGAGGAGGCACATTTTTACTGTAAGTTAACGATGTCCAGTATTGCGAACATGGAGAGTATGCAGACTGCGCACTTAGCTGAAAACGCGTACCGAAAAGTGAAAGAACACTTACTGTAAATACAAGAATGCAAAAAAGAATAGCATCAGGAAAGTAGCGAAGAACATCCAGACTTGGAGAACCTGAAAAATAAATATATTTCCCACGTGGGGAGCATTTTATAGTAAGACGCGATGCAACAAAAGCAAGTATATCAGTATATATACCATAATTATATATGTATATGAGTTTCTCTGCTGTAAACATAACTTACTTGTTCCTAATTCTATGAGAATTGATCTGTCACACACGAAAAATCAGCTAACTATATACACATAAATACATAGCAGCTAATTATACAAGTATACAACTACAGCACAAATAAATGGATTCAAACCTTGTAGTACTCGTACACGAACAGGCACAAGAGAACCAGGGTGGAACATATAATAATAGAGAGTAGAATTAATGCATTTGCTATCGATTCGCCTATTTTCACAATAGGATCGTCGGTCTCTTCGTGGAATGGTGTGTAAATCCTGAAACAAAATGCACGAAAACAGGAATTATTCAGCGCTTGCTAGACAGCCATACTCAAACATAGACATGGGCGATCAGAGCTTGGCAGCAATTGGGAAAAACGGCTCACCGTGCATTCGATGGCTCACAACTTGAACGCAATACTCTAGATGGGTGCGTCTCAACATGTTTAATGTATTAGCGACAGTCACATTCAGGTTTATGGACGTATACTATTTTACAGTCATCTAACAATCTATATTTTATTCGATTTTTTAGACAATGAAAACTATTAAAACTATGTTCTTTTTGGTTTGTCAGCCAATATGGCTGTCACATAAAATAGAAGATATGGCTTGTTTGTTTAGAGCCCATTATTCTTTTGCTGTGCATTGACAAAATATGTGCTTATGTGAACGTTGGATATGTTTCTTACGTGTGCTATTATGTTTTGGTGGGTACATAGTTTGTATTTTTTCTTAACGTCTGGTAACAAAACTAAATTAACTCATACATTTATAACAATACTCCAGTAAATAAACCAATGACATGTCACTCCGTGTAGAAAATTTATTTTCCCTAAACAAATTTACATAATTTTTTATTTTCTTAAAAGGCGTTGCTGCAAATTGTCAGAAAATAACGTCACGGACGTTCCACCAGGTCATACCTCCGCAAATCACAGAAAACATAACTTCGTAAACATGTTAATAAATGTGGTTTGTATAAGAAAATTAAAACAACATTTTATTTCTTAAAACGTATAGAAGGAGCATGCCTACCCTATGTACTGTACATTTAGTCAGAGGCAGCATAGGACCAGCAGTCTGACCAACAGGAACCAACACCAAGAGGGGGCAGCAACATCAACCCTCTCTTCCAAGTTGGATCTTATGAGGTTGCCGACTTGGATGACACGGGTATTTCGTCGGGAAAATGGTTCGCCAGGAAACAGACGGCATAATGCGAATGAAGTACGGTTTTCACCGATATCCTGTCTGTGCTAGGTTGTATTATTAGACGTTGAGTCTTAACGTCTTTTCTTAACAGCAAGTAGTATGCCAGAAACAGGGGCCTACTATGCTGTGAATACCTACACTAGACCACTAAGCAACATTGTGACTTGTAGCATTCGCGTGTGAAAAAAGTAAAACAATCTAGATTTTTGTTTACTGATATATATAAAAGGTGACAATAGTGTATAACTGCTGAACGCCAGATGTATTTCTAATAAGACGCACACAACACCTAAAACATCAGCAATGAGCTGATTTCACAGTGTGGTGTGACAATCATTTCCTAGACCTGAACGTTCATAAAATTTAAGAACTCATAATAGATTTTAGGAAAAATCCTACTCCTCCCAAGAGACTATTCATTAACCGAGAGTGTGTAAGGAGAGTAGATGAATACAAGTATCTCGGCACTATCATTAATGCAAAGCTCACATTTGCCGAAAATACAGTAGTAATTAACAGAAAATGCCAGCAAAAGCTGTGTTTCTTATGCAAGCTCAGGTCACTCAGTGTCAGCACACATGTTCTTCAAGCCTTCTACAGATGCTACATAGAAAGCTCTATTACGTTTGGGTTTCTTGTGTGGTACGGCGGCCTGGGTATCGTTTAACAAGATTGCCATCCAGAGAATTAACTCTAGATGGCAGGTGGACAAGGAAGCCCTTTGGCTTATTGAGAGTCCAACCCTTTTATTTACATATATCCAGCCCTTCCGAGGTATGTGTCAATTTTATTTTAAAACATATTCACACTACTAGCACCCACACAATAATCAGATAATCTGTTCCATTCATTCACAGTCCTTTGTGAAAATGAGAACTTTCTTACGTCTAATCTACACTGCTCCTTTACTAATGTAACTTCATGTCCTCTAGTCTTTCTATCTTTCTTAACTAAAAAAAACATATTTCTATCAATATTTGCATAACCATTCAATATTTTAAACACTTCTATCTGATCTCCTCTCAATCTCCTGGTCTCTAGTGTTGTTAAACCACATTCTTTTAGGCGTTTTTCATAACGAAGATCCCTCAGTTTTGGTATCATTTTAGTCGCTCTCCTCTGTACTCTTTCTAGCATATCTATGTCCTTCTTGCGGTATGGCCTCCACGCTTGTATACAATATTCTAAATGAGGCCTAACTATTGTTTTGTATAGCGGTATTATTAGTTCTTTTTCTTTACATGCTATATTTCGCCTAATCAATCCAAGGATTTGATTTCCTTTTGAAGCTGCAATTCCACACTGCTCTGAAACCTTCATGTTAGCACTAATTGTCAGCCCTAAGTCTTTTTCTTTTACAGTAGTATTTAGTACAGTCCCCCCATTGTATATTCTACATATACGTTCCCATGTCCCGTGTGAAGATCATCTTGTAAATGCTGTCTATCTCCATCACTTTTAATCCTTCTAAACACTTTTGTATCATCTGCAAATTTCAACACTTTGCTAGCTATATCATCGTCCAAATGGTTGATATATATTAAGAATAATATAGGTCCCAGTACTGATCCCTGTGGAACCCCACTCACAACTGATTTCCAGTTTGAAGCTTCCCCATCAACAACTACCCGTTGTCTTCTGTCAATCAGCCATTTTTCTATCCAGCTAATTATACCATTTCCTATGCCATGGGCCTTTAGTTTAAGCAGTAATCTCTGATGTGGCACTTTGTCGAAACCTTTTTGAAAATCTAAATAGATGATATCTACTGGTGATCCATCATCTACCCATTTAGTGATATCTTCCAAAAAACATAACATATTTATTAAGCATGACCTCGCTTTTAGAAACCCATGTTGAGATGGGTTTATCAAGTTATGTTTAACAAGAAAATCCACCATGTGATCTTTAATTAGTCTTTCTAATAATTTACAAATCACCGATGTTAAACTAACTGGTCTATAATTATTTGACTTGTTTCTCGAACCTTTTTTTAATAACGGTATAATGTTTGCTTCTTTCCATTCTAAAGGAACCACTCCCTCTTCTAACGACAAGTTGAAAACTGTTGCAAGCGGTATGCTAATTTGTTCTACAATTTCCAATAGTAGTTTGGGTGGAATACCATCCACTCCAGGTGATTTATTTTCCTTCACAGCCCTAATTTTCTTAGCTACCATTTAAGCTAACACCGCAACACTCTGGCACGAACAGTCTGGGTTAGTGGCAAGGCAATGGAAAAAAGCAAACCAGTCTAGAGGATCTATACAGGCAACGGGCAGAGAGAAAGGGAAGGAATGTCTCCTCAGACACCGAACATCCTCTGTTTCCAAGCCATAAACTACTTCTTTCTGGCCGAAACTGTTTGATTGGATTTGATAACATCCAAAGATAACGAAACGTCCGTGACGGGGAAGGTTAGGCATTTTAAATGCTCACAAGTGCATATTGGATTAACAACGGCTGTTGTAAGATATCTTATAACAGAGTGTGTAATACTTCGTGGCGATTTAATGTCAATAATGTGTTAATAATGCGGTTTGGAACGGTTTTACGTTATCGAAGTAAATGTCCAGATACCATAATAAAACATATAATAAAACCCACAAATAAACCCGCCTCGTCTAGTTATTACAGCATCTCCCTTAAGATAAAAACGACTATAATTTATAATGTCACATTTAAAGTGTTTTATGGTGGTATATAAACGCTCAAATAAAGGACATGGAAAATAACAGAACAAATGGAACGTCCCTAATGAAAATATGGCAGTTGAACAAATCATTCCCACATAAAACTACTTGCTTCAGCAACACACAATTTGAGATACAAAAAGTAAACATATCAGTCTTTTGGGGAAAATAATTCCTTATTTTAGACAGTGTCTGTGAATGTGTACTAACAAATGAAAAGTCTGCTGTCGACATTTTTATTAAGAAAATGCCATACTTAATTTACACCAAAAACGTAATACGGAGCAACAGTAGTGTTTATTCAGTTTAGGGTGTGGGTGTGTTGCACATAAAATAGACAAGAAAACACTCAATTAAAAAAAACGTAAATAAGTTATAGTTTTGTTACTTTAAATAGTCACGGACGTTCTGGTCGGTTTTAGGTCTACACATTCATAAAGCTGTAACGCTGTCAAAAATGATCAATTATTTAACCGTTTGAGGTTTTGGACGTCCAAACATCTATACTTGAAGGAAAAACACAGGAAAATAAACTGAAAGGTTTATTTTTAAGGGTTCATTTTACTGCCAAGTTCTGATTATCACCATATATTAAAAGAAGTTACATCTTCTCAATAGTGATGCAGTAGTGGTGACAAGTATCAATGAACGAACGAACGAACGAACGAACGAATGAATGAGTTCACCAGAAACATTTCTAGTGCAGACCTGGAGTGGATATTAACCAAAACAGCTTTCGTATTACCAGAGAACGAAACATAATTAGGACAAAGAATACGTTATGTAAACTGGCTAATCCAATTTGGTGTCTGTGACCCTGTCCAGTCACTATACACCCTTCTAAATGACATATACAATGTGCCCGCCGCCGAGGGTGCGCGTGGGCGTGTGTGCGCTTTTGTGTGCGTGCGCGTTACAGACACCCCATTTTTTTAAATACATAGTCTGGTCAATGATCACATGATAAACATTTCCCGAGATAGGGTCGATATAGGTTACATCAGTTTAGGACTAGCGTGTTTTCGCGAGACTGATTTTGGTCGATGTGTAACCGTATTTAAATCACTCAAAACAATTATGTTAATCTTTTCTTTGCACAACGTTGATTAATTGAGTATTGGCGATTTAGAATATGGGTATATTTTCTTCATCTTCAACTGACACGTGGCAAGCCTACATACTTACAAATAGACGTCGCCTTCTGTGAAAAAAGTGACCGAGTTGATAGTTATAACGACAGCTGTCATACATATTGAAATTGGCACAAACAGATCGATGATGCTCCCTGGACCGTACAACAGGTCCTGACTCTCCGATGAATCGATGGTACTAAGGGACCCATGACAACCATCGTCGACGGCCGTGTTGCTACTGATGTTACAGTTTGGGTTGTGGTCAACGTCTATAGTCAGATCCTGGCTGCGGTACTGATTTCGCTTCAAGAGGTCCAATTTCCCGTGCGACCGTATGGTCCCAATTTCAATTTCGGGTTCCTCGGTATCCTAGAAGTAATCAGTTTGTTGTTGGGAGTTAACTTGTGGAAATCATTTTTAAAATGGTATTGTAAAAACATGAAGATAGTCAACGATAATCCCGGTAACTTACAACCCCAGATGTATATATATATGTGACCTGCAGCACTCCGCGGGTCCCCAAACAAATTTAATTTCACTAAGGCAAACATAATATATTTAGAAGGTTTATTCACAGCGAACAACTGAGAAGTAGCGTCTTATGGCAGACTAACTAAAATTAACTTGAACCAAACATGGAAACGGCCGAAACTCAGAACTCTGATATCTGTCACGGATAAAACACACATTATTATTGACATGCCGTAACTAAATACCATATCCGATTTTCCTAACCAAACAGTAGCCTGTTCTCAGCCAAGGCATAATAAGAACAAACGGTAACATTTCAAACGTTGGAGAAATCAATATAGAGTCGAAGGGAGAACGAGGCTTGGCGCGAGCAGTACGATTTTCATAAGGGCTAGAAAAAAAAAGTGTTTGCGTTAATAAGACCATTAAATCAAATATCTTCAATCCCAAACAAAAGTACTATGCCGAGAGAACGTACAGGGAGCAGTAAAATGCTAGATGGGTGTGAAAATATTCAAGAAAATGTCACACCAAAACCCGTATCCAGGGAAGCCTTGGGAGAAAAGCAAAGAGATGCCCGGATGAAGCAAAATAAAGTAAACATTGACGACGATTGCAGCCAAACAAGTAAGGCAGAGCAGACAGGTAGGGCAAAAGGGACAGAGAAAACATCCGGTAAGTCCCATTTACCTACTGAATCACAGGACAAGGCACATACAAACAAGGGCAAAGCAACAAAAAGAAAGGGATCTATTCCGGCTTCGCGGGGTAAACAACGGCCCGAACGGGGTAGCGTTACGGAACTAACTCACAATGACATCGCCCGGCATAGTGACGATGACATAACAACATGTAAAGCATGCAATATCGATTTCACTGATGACGATGACAAACTGTTAATGTGTGAAAGATGTCTAGGATGGTTTTGTGGTAAATGTATAGATATGGATGAAACAGAGTACAACTACATGAGGAAAAAGAAGAACACGCACTGGTTCTGTGACGGTTGTGACAAAAATGCATTGACTGTTGTGAGAACTGATAGAACAATTGAACAGGAATGTGAAGCATACCTGTCAAAATACTCTGAGAGACTAAGCATTGCTGAAACCAAAATAAACACAAAAGCAGACAAGAAGACTGTAGAAGTGATCGTTCATGAAGGTCTCAGTACTGGCGGCAAATGTAGAACAACTGTCAAACAGCACAGCCACAGGTACATCCCTTGTTCATCATCCCATGAACCCAAACAGCCAGACAGAAGCAATCAGTGCAGAGGTAAATAAAGTGGTGGATGAGTATAGAAACAGGGAATGCAGAAAATATAATGTGATCGTTCAACAAATTTTGGGGACTTCCGGTGGTGAATTGATTTGAATTTGGTGCAGCAAACTTGCGAAAATATAAGGATATTTGATCAAGATAAGTGATATTATAGAGCGTATAGCATACATAACGTAATTATAGATATATATTAAGCAATAGTTTTTGTTAAAAGTTAGCTAGAGGGAGTAATCTAGGGTAGATTAAAAGTAGGCGATTTGCGAGCGATAATTGGGGACGTTAATGTAATCGGAACGTTGTTTACAAAGTAGGTCACTGGCGAAGTTAGAGTACCGTGAACGACAATAGAATAGCGTTATTTGAGATAATCGGTGTAGTTAGATTAGTAATTAAAACCTGAAATAACAATCTTTTAAAGTGTATAATAGTACACAGGAAACAGTCTTTGTAAAGACTACCTTGTATCTAAGCCTAACTTGAATACATTGTCATCGACATCGTAACTAGGTAAGGCACGGTGTGTCACTGTGTGTTAACAAATATAACTAACTATAACTTAAACAATCTGGTGTAAATTGTACACAGAAAAGTCTTTTTAAAGACTACATAAAAAAACTACTTTGAACATAAATAAATTCTGATATGGCACCTTGCAAGCGGCAACTCAGGGCAAAACGACACCTAGTTTGCAACGACTGCCAGAGCAGGGTGGATTTTGCGTTGTCTGGCTGTCCAAAATCATGGGCAGAGACCAAAGATGACGGATTCACATTTCGGTGTATGGGGTGTTTGAGGGTGGAATGTCTGATGAAGGAGGTGTGTAAGTTGACGGATATAGTGAAGGAGATGGAGGCGAGACTCAACATAGAAATAGATGGAGCAGAGAGGGATGGCGCGGAGAGAGTTGAGAATTCTACAACACGGAAGGAGCAGAGTTGTGACACGGAGACTGAAGAAAGGAGACTGAGAGGAAGGAAGGTGACCGGTGTGAAGGAACAAGACATTGAGAAAATAGAGGGACGGAGGAAAAGTGTTCGGCAGAGGAAAAGAAAACGGGCCAGTGGGGATAGATCAGCAGGTAGTCAGAATGTAGAGAACGAGGAGAGACACGACAGCGATACAGGTGGTGAAGAGGTAGATACCACAGAGGCAGTTGGTAAGACTGAGACAGAAGACTGATGGAAGAAGACAGAGTGTTCAGCAAAAAACAGAAAACATGACAGGCGTGAAGGTGACAGGGGAGAAAGTGACCGTAGTGAAGGAGGTAGCCGGGGAAAAGGGACGGGAGAGGAGAGAAGAAAATGTGATGGGAGGAAAGAAGAAGGGACGAAAGGAAGTGAGAGTAAATGTGCTAGAAGAGAAGATGACAGGAGGAAAGGGGACAAGAGAAAACGCGACAGGAAAGAAGGGAATGGAAGAGAATGTGACAGGAGAGAAGACGACAAGAGGAAAAGACAACAACCAGACATATGCAAACCGGAGGAGCTACTCCGAGGCAGTGATTGAGGGGGCAAGGAGAAAAGAGAGAGTGTTTATGGGCGATTCAATTCTGAGAAAAACAGACAAGACTATATGCGAGGGGAAGGACGTTGTTGTATGTCTACCGGGGGCTAGGATAGACCATGTGACCGAAAGGGTAGAGAAGGTATTGGGGCATGGCAAGGGAGGGTCTATACTAGTACACGTTGGGACAAACAATGCAGACAAGGAGGGAACAACTGGGATAGTTCAGAAGTACAGACATCTAATGAGGAAGCTAAAGAAGACAAGAGTGGAACAGGTTATTCTCTCAGGAATTTTGCCAGTAATGGGAGGATAGATACAGAAACTGTAAGAGGATGGCGATCAATGCACTAGTTGAGCAGATGTGTGAGGAAGAAGGCGTGGGATTCCTAGATTTATGGGGGTACTTTGTTGGGAGAGAAGATAAGTACATGAGAGATGGCCTCCATCTAAGTGGAAAGGGGGCAGCAGTATTCTCAGAGAATCTGCTGCGATCTGTTGACAGTGGGACAGGTTGCATCTATTTAAACTAAATTCGCAGGGGGGACTCGCAGAGAAGCCTGAAACTGGAGGCATACATAAAGGCAGCAAAAATAATTCAGCAAAGAACAGTCTGGAAAACTGTTCTGAAGCTGGGTATAAATGTGTTTGTTTAAATGCAAGGAGTATAGTAAACAAAAGAAATGAACTAAACATTATGGTAGAAGATATTGACCCTCACATAATAGGTATAACCGAATCATGGGCAACCACCGATATATCAGATGCCGAATTGGGACTGACAGGATATGTAATGTTTAGGAAAGATAGAATAGGAAGAAGGGGAGGTGGAGTTATTTTATATATTAAAGAATCTATCCAGGCTTATGAAATAAAATTAGACAGAGAAGCAGATTGCGAAGAAGCTGTTTGGTGTAACATAGTTACAGGAAACTCAACGTTAACGGTTGAATTAGTTTATCGAAGTCCAAACATAAGCATAGAAGAGAATGAAAAAATACAAAACGCTATAAGGGAAGTGAGCAAACGGGACTGTGTTATTATGGGGGATTTTAACCATGGGCATATAAAATGGAAATCTCTACAGAGTATGGGTAGTGAGGACTACAAGTTTTTAGTTTTAGTACAAGATAGTTTCCTTTCTCAACATGTGCTAGAACCAACCAGGGGAGAGAATGTGTTAGACTTAGTTTTGTCCTCACAGAATGAATTAGTTGACAATGTTAAATTATGTGAGCCTCTGGGAAGTAGTGATCACAGCCAGATACATTTTACCATCAAAGTAAAATCAGAAAGAAATAATAAAAAGCAGTTCAGGAGAAATTTCCACAAAGGAAGATATAAGGAAATGAGGAAATATTTAGCAAAGATAGACTGGAATAATACACTGAAGAATAAGACAGCAACAGAATGCTGGAATATCTTAAAGAATGAAATAGAGTGCATCGTAGATAAATTTGTTCCCTTCAAAAAACAAGGGAAACGGACCAGAAAGAAATACTTATCGAAAGAAGCCATTAGAAAAATTAAGTATAAACAAATGATGTGGAAGTCATATAGACGTACTGGAAATGACGAAGACTACAACATTTATAAAGAAGCACTAAACCAAGCTACAGCTGAAATTAGAAATTCAAAGAGAAGCTATGAACATAAATTAGCTTGTAATATAAAACATGACAGCAAGAGTTTTTATGCGTATGTTCGAAGCAAACAGAAAGTTCAGGATAAGGTCGGTCCTCTAGAAGATAGTGCTGGAAATATAATATCAGAAGGATTCTCAATGGCAGAAGACCTAAATGAGTATTTTAGTTCAGTGTTTACCAGAGAAGACACTAGTTCACTGCCAGTACCAGAGGTTAAGTTCAAGGGGGCAGAATCAGACTATTTAAGACAGTTAATTGTAACCCCAGAAATGGTAGCTAAGAAAATTAGGGCTATGAAGGAAAATAAATCACCTGGAGTGGATGGTATTCCACCCAAACTACTAGTGGAAATTGTAGAACAAATTAGTATACCGCTTGCAACAGTTTTCAACTTGTCATTAGAAGAGGGAGTGGTTCCTTTAGAATGGAAAGAAGCAAACATTATACCGTTATTTAAAAAAGGTTCGAGAAACAAGTCAAATAATTATAGACCAGTTAGTTTAACATCGGTGATTTGTAAATTATTAGAAAGACTAATTAAAGATCACATGGTGGATTTTCTTGTTAAACATAACTTGATAAACCCATCCCAACATGGGTTTCTAAAAGCGAGGTCATGCTTAACAAATATGTTATGTTTTTTGGAAGATATCACTAAGTGGGTAGATGATGGATCACCAGTAGATATCATCTACTTAGATTTTCAAAAAGCTTTCGACAAAGTGCCACATCAGAGATAACTGCTTAAACTAATAGCCCATGCCATAGGAAATGGTATAATTAACTGGATAGAAAAATGGCTGATTGACAGAAGACAACGGGTAGTTGTTGATGGGGAGGCTTCAAACTGGAAATCAGTTTTGAGTGGGGTTCCACAGGGATCAGTACTGGGACCTATATTATTCTTAATATATATAAACGATTTGGACGATGATATAGCTAGCAAGGTGTTGACATTTGCAGATGATACAAAAGTGTTTAGAAGGATTAAAAGTGATGGGGATAGACAGCATTTACAAGATGATCTAGACAGGTTGATCAAATGGTCTGAAAAGTGGCAAATGTTGTTCAATTTTGGGAAATGTAAATGCCTTCACACAGGACATGAGAACGAATATGTAGAATATACAATGGGGGAACTGTACTAAGTACTACTGTAAAAGAAAAAGACTTAGGGCTGACAATTAGTGCTGACATGAAGGTTTCAGAGCAGTGTGGAATTGCAGCTTCAAAGGGAAATCAAATCCTTGGATTGATTAGGCGAAATATAGCATATAAAGAAAAAGAACTAATAATACCACTGTACAAAACAATAGTTAGGCCTCATTTAGAATATTGTATACAAGCGTGGAGGCCATACCGCAAGAAGGACATAGATATGCTAGAAAGAGTACAGAGGAGAGCGACTAAAATGATACCAAAACTGAGGGATCTTAGTTATGAAAAACGCCTAAAAGAATGTGGTTTAACAACTCTAGAGACCAGGAGACTGAGAGGAGTTCAGATAGAAGTGTTTAAAATATTGAATGGTTATGAAAATATTGATAGAAATATGTTTTTTTCAGTTAAGAAAGATAGAAAGACTAGAGGACATGAAGTTACATTAGTAAAGGAGCAGTGTAGATTAGACGTGAGAAAGTTCTCATTTTCACAAAGGACTGTGAATGAATGGAACAGATTATCTGATGATTGTGTGGGTGCTAGTAGTGTGAATATATTTTAAAATAAAATCGACACATACCTCAGAAGGGCTGGATATATGTAGATAAAAGGGTTGGACTCTCGATAAGCCAAAGGGCTTCCTTGTCCACCTGCCATCTAGAGTTAATTATCTGGATGGCAATCTTGTTAAATCTTGTTAAATATGAAAGAATCAATCTCAGCCAACACAGAAGAGAGAAAACATCATGATATGATGTCTAGCAGATCTAGCAGCATGTATTGGCATCACAGACTTTACAGTGAAAGAATTCATTAGACTGGGTAAAAGAACAGAAAACAGAGACAGACTACTGAAAGTGACAGTCGACACCGTTGCCCAGAAGAGGTCCCTGCTTTCAAATGCTACTAAAGTTCAAGAGATCACCGAAAATGCTGCCTTCAAGAAAGTGTTCATAACACCTGACCTCACGTTTCAAGAACGAGAAAAGAACAGGAAATTGCGTGCTGAACTTGCCACAAGAAAGCATGAAGGTGAGACAGATCTTTTCATCAAAAATGGTCTCATCATCCAAAAAGAAAGAAGACCAAACAACAACCAAAATGTTCCACATGGTACAGCCAGACATGCAACACCACAATCAGAATGGGCAAGTAGCACTTCTGGAAACATGGGCAACACAACAACCCATGACCGAAGATCCACACATCAAGAAGCCAACCATCAGCCCTTTCGAGGAGCCCCCGAAGACGAAGGGAATACTTAATATAAAAAAAATGATGTTCCAAACCCTCAACACATGCACAATTTTTTTTACCAAAGCACCACAAGCACAAGGAGAGGAACAAAATGCACAAGTTATTGATAGTGAAGCACAGCACATAGACTGCAAAAAGACACTGAAATGTTGGTCAACAAATGCTGACACACTAACTAACAAAATGGATGAGCTGAAGACATTAATTGCTAGTGAGATGCCAGATATTATCACGGTAACCGAAGTCTGCCCAAAAGCCAGTGACACAACACTAACAAAACAAATGATTGACATAGATGGCTATGATGCTTTCCCAAACACCCTGGAAGGTAGAGGGGTTGTAATTTATGTGACAAAGTGGTTGAGAGCTATTCCAGAAGAGACCCTCACAGATGACATCTTCAATTAATCTGCCTGGTGTACAGTCAATCTAAAAAACAAGGACAAACTACTGATAGGGTTAGTATACCGTAGTACTAACAGTGACTCTGAAAACAAAGATACACTCCTTCAGTTGATCAAAACAGCCTGCAACAGTCGAGGTGTGACACATATCCTAATAACCGGAGACTTTAATATGAAAGACATTGATTGGGAGACATGGACAGTACCAGAACATTACACGTTAGAAACGGAACTACTTGAAACCCTGAGTGACTGCTTTCTACACCAACATGTCAATTTCCCCACCAGGTATCGACATAATCATAAAACAGAAGCCACCTCTAGGGAAAAGTTACCACATAATCATTGAGACAGAATGTCACTGCTACTGTGATACATTGAGTGAAGAGAAGGCAAGTTACCAGTTTGAGAAAGGCAACTGCACTGACATCAAGCGCAAACTCAGAGAAATAAACTGGAAGGAGATTCTGAATAACCTAAGTGTGGACAAGATGTGGCAAGAACTGAACAGCACACTCTCAGACCTGGTTGATAAACACATACCAAAGAAACAGACAGTAACAGGAAAGAGAGTTAAGCCTTTGTGGATGAACAGCGATGCAATGAGGAAAGTGAAAAAGAAGTACAACAGTTGGAAGAGATACACTGAGACAAAACAGTACAGAGACTATGTTGAATACTCACGTGTGAGAAACATTGCGACCAGTGCTGTAAGGAAAGCTAGAAAAGACTTTGAACGGAAGCTTGCGACAGAGGTCGGCAAAAACCCCAAGGTGTTCTGGCGTTATGTCCAAGATGGAAGAAAGGTTAGATCTGCCATGGGTGAATTTGATGATGATGGCACAACAGCAAAGACAGACCAAGAGAAAGCAGACACACTAAACAAATTTTTCACAAGTGCGTTCTCACATGAAGATCTGACGGAAATTCCGACACTCGAAGACAGACATAATGGAAACCTGCTGATCAGCATTGAAATCACAGCAGAAGAAGTCCTGGCTAAATTAACCAACTTAAAAACAAACAAGTCACCTGGTCCAGACAAATGTCACCCGTACGTTCTACATGAACTGAGAAATGAACTGGTGGAGCCCCTCCTTTTGATCTTCAACAGGTCATTGAAGGATGGAGTGCTCCCAGCTCAATGGAAGACAGCACACGTAACAGCCTTACACAAGAAGAACTCAAAAAGACATGCTTCCAACTACCGGCCAATCAGTTTGACATGCATAGCATGTAAGATTATGGAAAGCATTATTCGAGACCATCTCCTGACTCATATGACTATGAACAACATGTTCCACAAAGATCAGCATGGATTTAGACCAGGCAGGTCATGCACCACCCAACTCCTAGAAGTCATGGAGAATTGGACTACCACCATTGTCTCGGGCGGATGTGTAGACACAATATATCTTGACTTTGCGAAAGCCTTCGATACGGTGCCTAACAAAAGACTAGCAAAAAAACTAACTGCGTATGGCATCCAAGGAGAAGTGGCAGGGTGGATCGCAGCTTTCATAACGGGACGAAGACAAAGGGTAGTAGTAAATGGAAAGCTATCAGATTGGGCAGAGGTCACAAGTGGCATACCTCAGGGAAGTGTCCTTGGCCCCATTCTATTTATCCTGTTCATCAACGATCTACCAGATGGTATAAACAATGGACTCAAGATCTTCGCCGATGATACAAAAATATATCGAGATATAAGGTGTGAAATGGACAAAAAGCTATTACAAGAAGACATTAACAAAGTAACATCGTGGTCAGAGAAATGGCAGTTACATTTCAATCCATCAAAATGCAAACATCTGACTTTTGGCAAGCCGAAGGTTAACACCACATACACGATGACAAGTAAAGATGGGGAAGTGTCAGAAATCGACAGCACATCAGAAACAGAAAAAGATCTCGGTGTAACGTTCGACAGATCCCTAAAATTCCGACAGCATATTGGCACCATTGCAAAGAAGGCAAACCAGATGACAGGCCTCATCAAACACACGTTTAAACATCTGGACAGTAGCAGCTTCCGATTATTATATACAGCGCTAGTGAGACCACATCTCGACTATGCTGACTCCATCTGGAACCCGCACTACGCCGTAGACATCAACACCCTTGAAAGAGCACAACGGAGAGCAACCAAGCTGGTCCCAGAAATAAGAAACGTGAACTATGAAGACAGGCTGAAACATCTTAACTTATCAAGTCTGGCATACCGAAGAAGAAGAGGAGACCTGATCCAAGTCTACAGAATTATCAATGGCATCGACGACATCAATCAAGAGGACTTCTTCAAGATCACAACAAACCGCACACGAGGCCACAAAAAAAAATTATAAGACACCAAGCAGACTTGATATTAGGAAACACTCCTTCTCACAACGCATCTTCCTAGACTGGAACAACCTTTCTCAGCAAACAGTGAACGCTGAAAACATCCTCTCCTTCAAAACAAAACTCGACAAAGAATTGAAGATGGACAGGTTTAAATGTTAATAAAAGCACAAAATAACAAGACAAGCCACGTTCTCAATACCAAAATACGATGCATAAAGGCGGGTGTACACAAGGCTGTTGTGCCTTACTTTAAAACCCGAAGATCCAGGCAAGTTATCCAGGCAAGTTAACCTCATGGCTCACAAAATAGAAATACAGTCGTTTACTTAGAATATATGCCCCAGCCGTCATGTTGTTGCAACCAAGTGTAAACCAACCAATTACTAAAGCCTATGGCTATGCCTCTAGGGTAATACGGGATACGTTTAATAACATTAATCGCCACTATCAACTAAATCAATAGTGAATATCAGTATGACTGTATGTACAATCGTAATCACATACTCATCTTACTATATGACGTTAACTAATAAAGGTAAGACTCGAATGCTACTCATTGTAAGACATCCATTATGCAGCACTAACTCTTAAACATGGACCACTCTGCTTCGGGGTACTAATACCCCTCTGTTACTACTAACATTATGCACGGAAACTTAACACCACAGTGCGATATGTCACATTCTTTCTAACACAGTTTACATTTGACAACATATCCGCTAGGGTGATATGCTATAAACAAGCGCTAGCTTGCTGTTGTCGGCGCCTAACTTAAATGTGACAATCGGAGCATCCTGACACCAAGCCTATGAGTATTTATAAGTCAATACTGCAATAGTTACGCTATTAATTAATACACAGTACACATTCGAAAGAACGAATACAACGAACGGAGTGACATACCATCACAATGATGCGTTCCCAAACGTGCATGTCTCCCTGGCAATGCAAAACGAGATCGAGACAAAAGAACAAAGGTTTCCCACCGGAAAGAGAGGCCATGCGGGAAAAGGATGACAACAAAACTTCGTCTGCGCACCCTATAAAAGGGTTACAATTGTTTAACGTGTATTCACAGCATATCGTTATAATGGGAAATTACTGTAAAAGACTTGGACTATTGCCAGTCACATATCAGTCACAGGGTCGGTCACACACACACACACACACACACACACACACACACACACACACACACACACACACACACACACACACACACACACACACACACACACACACACACACACACACACACACACATTAATGCCGAATCATGGGAAGTTTTCGTAAGTTTGTTCCATGGAAAATGGTTAATGATTGATAACTGTGCCAAACACATTCATGAAACTATCAATATATCGGCTACCCAATCACTCAACTGCGGTGCAGATTATGTTAAAGTGTTAAACAGTTATGGTCAGCATACTTACACCATTTTCTGTGGCGTCGCTAGAATCATATGGTTCCGTGACAGCTGCGTCACCGCTACTCACTTCTTCTAGCTGCAAGTCACTGTTGCGCGACGTCATCACGCCAGTAGGGCCTATCTGACAGTGGCGTCACTTGGACCTCTTTCTAGTCACACTGCAGCATCCAATCAAACATTA
Source organism: Paraescarpia echinospica (assembly GCA_020002185.1). Classification (NCBI taxonomy): domain Eukaryota; kingdom Metazoa; phylum Annelida; class Polychaeta; order Sabellida; family Siboglinidae; genus Paraescarpia; species Paraescarpia echinospica. The sequence continues at coordinate 57,590,793 of CM034538.1, read as the reverse complement.
ATTTAGTCAAAAGAAAACGACGCTTTGCTGTTGGATTTCTCCAAGGCATTTGACACGGAGTCTCACCACCATCTGGCAACCAAACTTCACCACTACGGAGTACGAGGGAATACGATGGACTCAGTGGAAAGCGTCTTATAAGTACTCAGTAAGTGGTTCTCGAAGGCAAAAGGTCACCCTCGCTTAATGTCACCTCACGCGTCCCACAGGGCTTAGTTGAAGGACCATAGCTCTTCCTATGCTATAATTATTAATGTCCCACCAAACCAAATATCCTGAATTGCACGCCTATGGCTGTCTCCTGTACCTGCACATCAACTCACCAGGTGATGCAGGTACATTGCAAGATTACATCGACAGGCTACAGAAATGGGAGAAGGGCTGACTTGTGAGGTTTGGACTAATCTATCCATGGACAAGAATTGAAAGACGTCAATGGCACCAAGTACGTACCTTGACGAAACCATCGACAGAACAATACCATGGACTGAACAACAACGTGACAAAGAAGGCCGACAACGCCATGTATTTCCTATATATGCTCCCAAGCCATCAACGTATTTTGCTACCAGATGTTCGTAAGACTCATCGTGGAATATGCTTCGAGTGTATGGGATCCAGTTATAGAGAAGAAGATCAAATATGTGGATAACATTCAACGACAATTGCTCGTTTTGTGAAGAAGAGCGACTACCATCGCCGCAGCAGTGTGACAACCATGAACGAAAGTCTGGAATGGAAGACCCGATCGAATAAGTAGGCTGATGCCAAGCTTGTAACGCTTAGGAACAATGAAATAAGCACTCATTTAATGATTCGCAATCACTATAACAAATCGTGGAACAAACAGTTAGTTAGCAAACAAGCAGTTGATTTATTTATAAAGTACATCCTCTCCACGTCTGTAAAGAAATTCACATATGTATGATCACATGGGCTACATTAGGAGCGCCGATTACAGACCTTCTTATCTGCCTATATGCCTAAACTTCCCAAACGCTGTGTAGTCATAAATAGACTAACCAATGCCAATGCCATGGCCATTGCCAATGCTGCACCATCAGCTATCTGCAACGCTCCACGGCCTCCACCCAAGCTCGACAATATTCTCGGTCTAGCCACATACATGATGTGGCTTACAGAAACGGAGAGTTTATGTCGAGCAGCATTTAAGTTAGAAATAGAAGATCCGCGTGCTATTTATGTAGACCCTATACTAACGACCGGAAAATTCGTGTCAGGTCATAAATCGTGTCACTGTTAATTACCTCGTGTTCTAAAGGGGGTAAAGCTTTTTGGCCAACTTTACTACACTGTTCGATCTCGCACTGATTAACGTGACGCGCTGTGGTCATACGGTGATTTATACAGCGCAGATAAGACGCACGGTTTGATAAGGTTTTTGTTAAAACGGTAGAAACGATTAAATGCACGATTTGTGCCCCCACCACCGTACATACACGTGGTATCCTAGTTCAATACTCCCAGGCTCAACGTATGACACTGTAGACATGCATGTACATGCCCTATAGTTACCATGTCCATGGGTATTCCAGGAGTTTTCCAAAGAGTGAAACCCTATTAAAATCAGTGACACTGAATCAGATCTAGCAGCACAATGGCAATAGCAATGCGCCCGCCAACGCACAATTAAAATAAATAATTTAAACTTACGTTAAATGTCGTTGTGAAAGTCGAAAGTAGACTAGTCTAAAGTAAACAACGCAGGTCGTGCGCGCCCCGTAAACAGCTTCTTTCTACGAGTCAACATATGCGATGTTAACAATAAAAATACTTACGAAGTTACGTGTTTCAGCAGAAATGTAATATGTTTTTGTCCTCTGAATATTGAACTTCAGCATGACCTATGTTTACTTTCCGGTGTGCATATTACGTCATTGATTTCGACGTACAGCTGCTCCGCGTTGTATCGTTTGCGTACGTCACAATCAAAATGTTGCGCTTTATCTCCGTCAAGCTTTGTCTCTGCAACCTATGTTAATAACGGTTACATATATACGTAACGTGAATTACGTTACCAGGCCTACTGCAGCATGACACCTCATAAATCAAACATCCTCGCATACAGTTGTCACCATACGCGCGGGACCGGGGCGGGGGGGGGGGGCAGCTGCCCTCCTGGAATTTCTCCGGGAGGGGGCAGACATATCGTTCTGCCCCCAATAAAATGTGTGAATGTTTGTTTTTGTAGCGAACGTCAATGGCGGGTGGAAATGTAAATTTTATGAGACGATTAATGTATAATTGTGTCGACTGTGAAAGGTTTGTGCAATTGGAGCGGACGATATGGATGTCATCATTTCAGCCGAGACAGCGGAGAGAAGCTGGAGAAGGTAAATTGACAGCAGTAGAGCGACGTAATTTTTTTTATTTTCAACCGTGTTCAGATGTCATGAGTTCACAGCCGAGCAGCAGAGAAGGTGACGTTACAGTGGCGCAGCGGCGAAAAATTTCCAACAGAGACCGCAACAACAGGTCGTTCGGTACGGTATTTACAAGGCGGAACAGACGAGAAGTGAACAGTGAAAACGAAAATATATTCGGGTGATGGCGTGTTTAGCAATACAATTAAATTCGAATGATGACAACGGTGTAGTATTCGCGACACTCGAACGACGCACATGGTGTAGTGTCACTAGACCTTCGACTTCGTCAATGACAATGTCATTGCGTCTTAGTTCTCGCCAGTCCTTTCTAACACACATGATCAAATGCAGTTTTGAAGTCCAACAAATTGTGAGGCAGGTCTATATCATGTTTACGATGGTCAATATGTTTCTCGATTGAGTCTATGTTGAATGTTTGCTCCGTTGTGCCTCTTACTTTTAGGCCGGGAGCCTTCTTGTTCTTTTGCTTTGCCCTTAACTAGGTACATCACATTCCGCTAGGGGCAGCACCGTAAATTTGTCCCGCATTCTAGACCTGAAACCTGTGACGGTTTTGGACGCCATTGCTACTGCTCCCGCCGAGATTGGGGGATTCCCCAAAATCGCTTGGCAACATTATGCAAATGAATTTACGTCGTATTTTGATGATCACATGAACCAATGAAAGACTGATCTACGTCATAGCCAGTTTCGCGGGAGTTTTCCGAGCACGATAAGCGAGGTAGGTGGATTCTAACTTTGATGTTGTAAACAATCATTTAAAAATATGGTATAATAGATTTTCACCCCGTTAGTATCCTGTTTCTACCTTTTTTAAATACATATGCCTTCATATGATATGCATTTTATGGTTGTGGACCCCCGTGGGAGCGTGAAATCGCTCGTGGAAAAACAGGCCTGTCGCACGCTGTTCGGCGTTCAAAGTTGAAATGCGTAGTTTGTAGCCTGCGCGCGACCGGTTCAGCGGCACGTACGCCACGCTGGCGTTGCATAATTATGATGTACTGGCGCGCGCTATGCAAATCATAACATTTTTGCTATGCGGGTTAAACTGTATGCGTTTCAAGCAATCGTGAAAATAATCATAGTTTTAAACTGATTTACAAATGTAGCACTGGGCCTGAGAATGTGAGCGTAGTCGTAGACTGCATCGATCCAACATTCGTACGCCATTTCCTACGATGCAAAATCCACGCAATCCAAACTGTTTGCACCTAAATCCTAACATGTTCTGTGCACAAAAGTAACTATTGATATGTAAGTGTTGCATGGTATTAATTATTTTTCCAAATAACTGTGTGAAAATATTAGTTTTCTAATTTAAGGCCAGGCACGGCAGGCAAAAATGTTATTGCATATATCTGGCATTTAAATGGGATCGTGATTGGGTTACTTGTGCCACGTGGGCACTGACCTGCCACGTAATTGGCTGTTGTGAGGGATGGGCTAGGATCAATGGGTTTGACTCCATCTTGGAATCTTTGAAATTACCACCTACTGCAAGATTAAAACATTTAATATTAAATCCAGTGCCATCAGCACTTTTGTAATTATGTCCATTTAATTTAACATTTATTATTGTTTAAAATAAGAAATAGTAATTAAAATGTTGCCATGATATTTTAATTATTGTAATACAACAGTACTCAATGCCAGTTTTTTTAATATTTGTCTTAATATTTTTGTGTGTAAGATTACTTACACAAAAACAAAGTCCAGTGACACCAATTTAATTATTTTATTTTTGGAATACACTCTTATGTTTATTAACACTAGTGGTACTGCATTAATTTGTATCACACACATACATTAATACAGTTTTCCTCTATTTCATGTTGAAGGATTCTGCTGCAAATGTATGAAGAGTAACAGTACATTGACAGTGTCCTGTGAACATTGGCACGCTTCACTTGCATTGCTGTATGACACATTGAACGGATTTTATCTACATTCGACCAACAGTGTCCTGTGAACATTGGTACACTTCACTTGCATGGATATATGATATGAAACAGTGAACCGATTATATCTACACTAGTCGGCAATGTACTCTGTTCCTCCTTCTATAGTTCCCTGTATGTGCAGTGAAGTTGACAATAGTTATTGTACTTCTGCTGTTTCAGTTGTTTTCAATGTTTACTTGTCGGCTGCATACTGTGAACAACATGTTAACATTACTTCATGTTGATGTGAGACATTAATGAACAAAAGAATTAAGTATCATTGTTGTAGTACTGACCTTTGCATTGTACTGTGAACATTTCATGACATTGAACTATACAGGAAATTATACAGATCTTGGAATGCATAATAAATTATGTTAAATTCAAGCAATGCTGTTGTGTTTCTTCACAACAATGGTTGTGTCAGGGACACCTCAATGTTTACAAACAAGTCAAATAATGCCCAATGGTCAACAGTTAGTAGTTGAACTTTCATTTTGATCAACATACCATAATTATTAAGTAAAAATAAATTGGACATTAATAATATAGACAACATGGTTAGAGGTCAATTTTTTTTTATAAATTAATCATTAATGGTTCACACTTTAATATGCCATTTTATCTCCAAAATTATGGTTAATATGTAGATGTGATAAATTACAAGGATTTATAAAGTTACTAAGTCCATGTGTTACACTAAATAATTTAAGTAAGTAATTTGTCAACATAATTAAATCGGTGCTCATTCAAGGTCAATTATCTAGGTCGTATCAAGGTCATATGCTATTATGGTCAAGGTTAAACATTGAGTTACTTTTAATTTGATAGCACAACATACCATAATTATTAGTTTAAAATAAATTGCACATTCATACATGCAATTAGGTCAAAGGTCATTTTTTAAAAACAAGAGTTACCTCACTATTGTTCATGCTTTAATATGCTACTTTATAGTCAGTGTGTACATAAATGTTCCATTTCAACACTTTATAAACATACCAAGCCCATGTGTCACACAGAATCATTTAATTAGGTCACTTGTCAACATATATAGGTCAACGGTCATTAAAGGTCAAATAACTAGGTCACGTCAAGGTGACAGTACAAGGTCAACATTTTTGGGTCATAACATTTTACTTTACTTCAATATCTTACAATATACAGATTATGTAATGTTTTGCCTATATTCAGTGGCACATGGTGGCAGCACAGTCTGCACAAGCTCCAGATCACAAGAAATGGACATGAATCCTATAGACACAATGACCCTTTTTTCAGACACTAAAAAGTGGATTTACTTTGTTAATAATAGAGATAATTCAAAAAGGGTTGTAAACTACATAGCATACACTATCACATAGAAGTGATTAAATGATTATATATCAATTTTGAATTTTTTTGTAATGTACCTACCTTAACTTAAGTCGGTTGAGTATGATTCTAAGCATCATTTTGTTTAGATGGCTATTCACACGTATGGTTATATGTAACCCATTAATAGAACAGCGTATTTTCTTTCTTTGGTGTCGTTATTATAAGCGATATCGTCCGCTCTTCTGACCTAGTCTTGATCTCCAAAATATGTTGACATCGACTGCATCATGCTATTGCCTCCTCACCATGTTTGTTCGGTTCATCTGGAACACTGTCGACGTCGATAAATTTGTGAGTCTTCAACCTCTTCCACTACTGCTTGGGGATTGGGTGTATCATAATTTTCATCGGGAGGCAGTTTCTGATGAAGTTTGCAATTCATAGTTGTAGAGCACACGCACGTTGCAAAAAAACTTGCACACAATGAAACAATTGTGATTTTGTAACTTATATATACGAAGCAACGGAACGCATACAGTTATATGAATAATATATTTTTATTTCATACAAATGTCTTAAATATCACCATCATCTCTGCTTACCGGAACCAGTGTGACAGGTGAATCTTGAACAGGTAACAATTATTGTTAGGTGAATTAGTGTCCCTCCCATTGTGTCATGGAATGATCAGTTATATCCAGTTATATCATGTTACGTTCAGCACAGCTTGTTTGTTTTCTGCTAACATCTTAACATCTTTCCTCCACACAAGAACTGGTATTCACAGGATATCAATCAAACAGTGGATACACAGTACAAGGCAACAGCATATTGCTTATATCTATATCATAACTATAAACACAACCAGAAAATGATGTCTTTCTGAGACAACATTCAAATAAGACATGCTATGGTCACCATCACGCCAGCGCCAATTCATAGAAAATTACCGACCAAAGAAACATGATATAAGTCATTTAAGCATTCAAATTTTCACAAACTTCTGTCTATCAAGATTCTTAAAATGAGAATGTGACCTGTGCTGCCTATCACTGTTGCCATGCTGTGAATGTTTAGAAAATAATGTCTCGACATGCAATCTAAAAAGCATTAAGAAGAAATAATAGTCTTGCCAGTAAGCATAAGCCACTGTCTTATTTACTTCAAACTCATATCCAAGGATTTCTATATGCCCAACGTGTACTGGTTGTAGATGTCTACCCTAATCAAAACAGCACTGACTGGTCATAAAAACGTTACCTTACTGTACTGTCATCACTGGGTTCCTTACTTATGATGAATGATCATCATCACCTTGAGCGATTGATTCCTTAAAAATACATCACTAATTACTAAATTCCGCCTACATCATTATGCATGGTCTGGTACTATTAGTGGGCATACACTTGAATACATTAAAGAACAAAGAGGTACATTAAACATGCAATAGTATTACTATATTAAAGCTTCTGCACTGTTCTGAAATGATGCAGTGACTAAACTGAGCCTATATGTAGACCTGGTTGACAGCACATGCATCCATAAAAGGCTTTACAAAATGACGGGTTGTGAAGTAGAAGAGGAGCCCAACACCAATAGAAACAGGCAGGGCCGGCAGAGCTTTCCGGGAGATGGCCAGCAGCAGCAGCGTAAAGGACAGGCCCTGAAAGGATACAAATATTATGGTTAATTGTTATTACTGCCGACACAACTGACAAATTCAGAGTCTGATATTGCTATTATGAGCAAAGCTGTCAAGCTATGCTTGAGCAACAACGTTGACGGGTATACATTGACATTACTATCTGCCAGATCAACCCGTCTGCGTACTGAGAAGAAACTGGGTCTAAAAAATCAACACAAAATACAACAGAATGTCCGAGAGCTTAACTCTTACAGTGGCCATTTTAGTAAGTTTGTTGGGCCTGATAGGCAAAACATGGCGTAATGGATCTGCCTAGTAGACCTTATCACTGAGAGAGTTTCAACACCATGCATAGTTACAACTTTTTATCAGTTACTTCAAAACTAAACAATAGCTAAAGAGCATACAGTACATTATCATAATTATCAAGAAATATTATCTTCAAATATGAGCAACAAACTTTGCGCAATTCGCAACATGCTGATTATGTCTAGGTGATGACAGTTTATAAATAGTTGTTACAATCTTTCATTAATATCTTCACCAAACTTTCAGAATTTAAAATGGACATGGATATATGTTTAGTTTGTCTACAATCACATTTAAATTCAACTGTCCCTGTGTAACTACAACTTTTTCAACATGCGGTGATCAATTAATAATAATACGCCTGAAAATTATTTGTTACAAAAAAGAACACTTAGACAGATAAGGGCAGAACATACAGAGTGAATAAGTGAGGAAATTAACAAACAGAAGAAGATGGTAGAGGAAGAAGAAGACCAGAGTTAAGATAAGAGACAGTGTCGAGAGAGATTGCAAAAGGGCAGGGATAAACATAGGAGAGGGGGAGAAAATTGCAGATCGTCTGGCACTCACCCCACAAGAGACAAAGGAGAGGAAGCTTAGTGTACACTTACAATGAGAATGGCGACAAAGCAGGCTAGTGTTGTGTTCCAGTCTCCGTACGATGACGCCTTGCCAACGAGGACACTGTAGAAGATGAAGTCTCCCAGTCCAAGCTTCACTCCACCTGCAAACACGTCTCACCAGCTCAAAGATGTTCACAGCAAACCACAATGCTCTAAGAAAGTCAGTTTTTATAGACCCATAATGAATAAGATATGCCAGTCGCCAATCATTATTAAACAAGAAAAATTGGGCCAAGTGGCCCTGAAGTCCTTTGGACTAATACGTCTATATGTGACCCCGGCTGACCAAATGAGTGATAAGTCGGAAAAATGGTAATATTGTTTTCTTACATCCTTGTAAAGGTTTGGTAGAGTGCTTTACACGGTTTCAGAAATTATGACTGCTACAAAAATTGGCAAAGTTATGGAGCATTGAACATGGTAGGGGTCAAAAAGTGAAAATGAAGAAAACGGCTGTTGAAGTTTTACATTATATATGCAAATGGATTGCATGGAAATATTACATTCACAACATTCAAATGTGGCACACAATATGTAATATGTATGTTATGTTGCAATGATACACTGTAAGTACAAATGTGCTGCTACAAAGACTTATCAAGTTATGCCAGATTATGTCTTTATGTGTAAAACTAAGAGGACAGATTATTTGAGAGCAAATGGTAGACTCACTGTTTGACACAGTTTAAAACCTACAGGCAACTGTCCAGTTTAACAGGGGTCTAGTGGCTTAATGCTGTCTGTTGACACAAGCTACTGCCAGTGACCAATTACAGATTAGTTACAGTTTCCATCAAACAATAGCAGGCAGATAATCTTAGCTCCACAGCTGGGTGTAATACACAACAAGTGATAAATATATGATACACTTGAAATACAAATGTGCTGCTACAAAAATGTATGTGTCCTGCTGTCAGAACTTTGAAGGTGTTACTCACCTAACTTACAGGTCTTTGTCAGTAAGAATAATGGGATGATAATTTACACCAACGTTGTTTCCCGTAGAAGTCATTTTGTGCGATATATTAGCATTAGTCATGCCAATTCAAAAATTAGTGCTATATAATAGTAGTTTGTTAAAATGTAAACAAACTCAAAGACAGTTGCAGCTTAGCGTTAGCCTGTTCTGAAATATTTTAATGACAATGATATATTTCACATAATTATATAGGGAGCTAATGCAGAGGCCCATTATAATCCATAGCACTTCAAAATGAAGTATCTGAAAGTCACACTTCATATATTGAGTGACACATCTCATACTGTCTTTCTGGACTGTTGCAATGTCCAATAGTTTCCTATCACAACCCTCGTGTACAATACACCAAAGCTATATATTTCTAACACCACAACATATGTATTATCATTGGATAGGTAATTGAATAATCTTTCAGATGAACACAACTTGTAGCAGCAGAAAATGAAGCATACAAAAGTTACACCGCAAACAATGACATGCATTCTCAAAATGTGATTCATTCAAAAATTAGTGCTATATAATAGTAGTTTGTCAAAATGTAAACAAACTCAAAGACAGTTGCAGCTTACTGTCCACCAAGCAGTAGCAGAGCAGTTTTATAATAATAATCAACAAGTTAAGTGGCAGTGATCTTCCTTTTATCATTGATGTGATGTTTATTGTGAGCATGGCGGATAAATGGTTATCATACGTAAACAGGTACAGAAAGAAACTGACATTTTCTATAAAAAGAACACGTTTGCCTATCAATGGCATGTATTTCCTATTGTTGCCGTTTCTGCCGGGCAGAAACAGTTTCTGCCCGGCATAAATCAAATAACCCTGTAGGTAATTATTAATCAAATGTTTTTTGGTGAATCATAGTTACAGATCATTAAGGGTTATGATGGAAGTAAAATGTTTACATGTTTACTGTTCACTTATTGCACCACGTCTTGCATTTAGAGGAATAATTATAATAGAAAATAAAATGTTGTGGCACATATTTTTAAATACATGCATCGATGAGAAACCGGGAATTACTTTTCTGTGGCCTAAGAATAACTAATTTCAATTAACTTTCTGCTTATATAAAACAACTGCATAAAATATATATCCATATAAGACACAGACTCCGCATGTGACAGATGTTTTGGGAAGGGGAATAGTGTTCTATTTCTGGTACAAGGTGCTGTGTTTGTTGACCCAAGCCTCTGCAGTGAGCAATTACAGATTAGTCACACATTAACCAGCCAGCCACAGTGAGGTGTGACAGATGTTGTGGGAAAAGGGATTAGTTTAACAAAAGGACTGGAAGCCTGCTACAGGTACTGCTACAGTAGACCATTTAGTTAACAAATTTAGCATTTTGGGGGACATTTGGAGCCCTCAGAATGATTGAATCAAATACAGATTTCTTGTGTATAGTGGCACAACCATATGAAATGTCTATGCAAAATGTGAGAAAAAGTTACTTAAGAGTTTTTGAAAAAATAGGCAAAATGTGAAAATTTATAAGTTTTGGGGTCCTTTTTTGGGGGTCATTAGGTGCCCTTAGAATAATTCAATGAAATACAGATTTCTTGTGTACAGTGACACTACGACATGAAATGTATATGCAAAATTAGAGAAAAAGTTGCTGAACAGTTTTTAAAAAATAGGCAAAATGTTAAATTTTTACCAGTTTTGGGGTCCTTGGAGGCCCTAGGGAGCCCTTAGAATGATTCAATCAAATACAGATTTCTCGTGCATAGTGGCATTGCCCTAAGATATGTCTACGCTAAATTAGAGAAAAAGTTGCTGAACGGTTTCTGAGATACGGCAGCTAACGGCGGACGCAGAGTGATGGCAATAGTCCCTTGGACCTTCGGCCAAAGGACTAAAAAGGTATGTTCTTATATAGTGCAGTATCAAGTCTTTAGGACTACTCTAACCACATTACACTTTACTACCTGACAGACTTGTACAATCGAAGACCATCTTGACTTCTCTGGGAAGCATTCAGCCATGCTGCTATTAATACGTGAAGACTATTTGAACACAAATATCCACCACTCCATAGCCTATTGAATAGCGTTGTTCCCATGCCTACCATTTTTTTAAAAACAGAACAAGAAATTTGTTAGTTAACTGATGTAGCAATATTAATTAATTAATTAATAAAACAATATTAACTATTTTGTTGTGATCATAGTGTGTAACATGTCAACATTAATATATGTTGCAGATTTCGGCAATCAATATACATCTACCATTTGTGTAGATAAAAAAAATTATTTAAAAAGTCAAGAGTTAATAGAACAATTTGAATTGTTTTATATTCTTTAGACAGAACAAATAATAATTAATTAACTACCTGGTAAACAAGATAAATTAATTACTAGAAGAGGAATTATGTTATCACGTTCTTCAGCTGGAATGCAGAGAAAAATAATGTTCAATAGTATTAGTACCTACATTGTATAAGTAATTTACAAATATTTTTGACTACATAATGAAATCAATATGGGTAATTTAACTCTTGTTAAATAATCCTTTATTTAATCTCTAAACTGAATGAAACTATGCCGTGGTTTCCTTGAGATAGTCTGCACACTTTGACATAAACAAACATCACCTATTATATATTGTAATTTCAGATTTTTTTTTCCCCCTGAGTATCCTTCTGTCAACAATTGATGATCCAATGCATGCAAAAGTTTATATTACATTATTCATTCCATTTTAAACTGCATTTGATAGTTCATAATAGTAACAACTGAATAATACGTTGATGATGGCGGCTTTTGCGAACAATATTTTCATTGTTCAATACTCAGCAAACCAACTTTCCAAACAATTCGTTTCCAAACAATTGATAAAATAATTGTGACCGATTTATAAGATCAAACCACTGTGCAAACGTTTCCATACGAATTGTTTTAAACAGCATGTTGTGGTAGGTAGAGCAGATTTAACTGTGACCAGTAATTATATGCATTACGCAAATAGCCTATATGTCATGCTATTTTGCCAGAAAACATAGAAAGATAGACCCAAGTTGTCTTGGTAATTGTTTGAACAACCTGCACTGCACAAAACTATCAAATCTCTTTTACTTGGATTTTTTCACCGACCTCTGTCATGATAAAATGGTCATGTTGTCCCATCGGTTGCTGTGATTCAAAAGCGGTGAGTGGCACATCTTATACTTAGACCTTTGGAGCTGTATCCGGTCTGTGTTTACACTTCGCCTCCTGGTGGCACTGGTCATTTGAACACCAACTAAACTTTTATGGGGAGAAAGAGGTTTTGAACACGGATTCTCTGGATTGAGAATGCAACATTCTAACCACTGCGCTGTTCTGCTGATCAAACCTGAAAATTGTTTATTTGTTTGTTCAGACAAATTATTTAAATACTTTAGAGGTATGGCATCTAGATAGGAATTTTTTTTAAATGCACAATTAATGCAATGTTTTGTGCCCAAGATGTAGAGTATGTCTTATTGAATAAAATATATTGAAATTTGTTTCTGCCAGACCCCCCGTTTCCGTGGCAATAATCAAAGATGCCGCCGGAGAGGGAAAATATAGCATAATTTGTAAAAACATTGCAGCTACTCCAATAATGCAGTAATCAGTGTAATTCTTTCTAGTTCTTATTTACAACACATTATTCTATGCAATGATGAAGAGATTTTTATGTATTGGCATTATTTAGTATTTTTTAAAATATGTTTAAATTTTGTTGGTAAAAAATTTATATTTTTATTACGATCAGTATGTTCAGCATATAAAAAACAAATTAAAAATATATCCTCGTCATTGCATAGAGAAGTTAGCAAGGATCATGTCGGTCCAAATTTGATTAATGTAGCATCATTACTTCTAAAGATATGACGTTTCCAAATTAGAAAAACACATAGGTTTAAACGGCTGTCAAAGATTCCGTAATGGGATTTATCGCATCACAGAAGCACACTTTATCCATGAACATAAGTTACTTAGAGGTATGTAAATGTTATAAAAGAGATCTTGATTTATAGTAAACATAAAATGCTCTCTGAATATAGAAGAATCACATTTTGAGTATTTTTGTCAAAAAATGTCATTTTAGCTGCAGTGTCTCTCCTTAAATAATATGTTGAAAAGTTGTTCAGATTGATGTTATTTTAATCTAAGGTTCTACTTCTATTTTTTTCTTTTGTACATTTTGTTTCACCTATCTGGTATAGTGATTACTCACTTCATAACAATTAACATTATACATTACCATGGATGTACTAGTACGTATTATTAGATTCTCCATGTACAGCCCTGTATTGGGTAAACTAAAACACTCTTCATTTTCAATCCAGCATCCCCTATAAAATGGTTGCATGCTGTAATTTTCTAAAATTTATTTAGGGTAAAATCGTCAAAAAACTGTTAAATTATTATTAACTTGTCAAAAATCTGTGACAAAAATGGACTGTTTCTATATACTATAGCCTAATGCTATTAATATTTCTTCAAGCTGCCTGATCCAATGTTCAAAGTCGATTTCTTCAATAATTTTAACAAAAATTTGCACTCTTTCATTAAACTGACTGTGCATATTACTGAAACATAGCAAAGTGTATATACTTGTATATATATATATGTACGAACAAAGAATGTGCGTCGTGATCGGCTATCTTAATGGCGAAAGAAGCCGTAAAAGACAAACTATTCATCAATAGAATTGTATGATATCCAGTGTTGAGAATAGACACTATTACTGCGAGACTTATACCGTGCCATCTGAGAACATCTACCCACGTTCAGCCTCTTCTTTTTGCGACTCGTCATCCTCAGCATTGTCTTCACGGCGAGACCTAGGTGTCACCACCTGTACATTAGGAGTATTGCTCGCATTCTGCCGAACTTGTTCACGTCTCTGACTGCGCTGATTGGCTGCTTCTGCGGTGGTCTCTCGTGCTGTGAACCCGACGTCTTCATCTGTTTCAACTAAAACACAACAGAATCTGTTTAAGAAATGTTATATTTACTTGATGATTTCAGCAAATTAAACATTGCATTCTACGTTCTGTATCACCACAACTGGCTGTCATATGGATATTTGCACAATCGAGAATGTCAATTAAAACTGGGTACATTTTAAGATCTCGAAACATAATAGTAAACGGTTTTGCATTCAAATCCTCAGGTGAAGTTAAGAATGTAAATAGGGCGTCATGAAACTCTGATCATTTGGGCATCTTAAAACTTCATTAAATGGTCATCTGCCATATTTCTGAAAGGTCAGTTGCATGCAATGACCATGTCTTAATGCCAACCAAATTAGTTCCATCATAACCTAGGAAGAATCACATCACAATAGTAATAGAGCTATCATAATAGCAAAACTATGCCCAAAAGTCACCCCTCATTGACACCCACCTGCTGCTTGTTCAGCATCTTTGTTCTCTTCCACAACTGTCCACACCATTGTGGCTGTAACAATGACACATTCAACATAAACAGACACCACAACCATCCACACCATTGTGGCTGTAACAATGACACATTCAACATAAATAAACACCACAACCATCCACACCATTGTGGCTGTAACAATGACACATTCAACATAAACAGACACCACAACCATCCACACCATTGTGGCTGTAACAATGACACATTCAACATAAACAAACACCACAACCATCTACACCATTGTGGCTGTAACAATGACACATTCAACATAAACAAACGCCACCACCATTGTGGCTGTAACAATGACACATTCAATATAAACAAACGCCACCACCATTGTGGCTGTAACAATGACACATTCAATATAAACAAACGCCACCACCACCCACACCATTGTGGCTGTAACAATGACACATTCAACATAAACAAACGCCACCACCATTGTGGCTGTAACAATGACACATTCAATATAAACAAACGCCACAACCATCCACACCATTGTGGCTGTAACAATGACACATTCAATATAAACAAACGCCACCACCATTGTGGCTGTAACAATGACACATTCAATATAAACAAACGCCACCACCACCCACACCATTGTGGCTGTAACAATGACACATTCAACATAAACAAACGCCACCACCATTGTGGCTGTAACAATGACACATTCAATATAAACAAACGCCACAACCATCCACACCATTGTGGCTGTAACAATGACACATTCAACATAAACAAACGCCACAACCATCCACACCATTGTGGCTGTAACAATGACACATTCAACATAAACAAACGCCACAACCATCCACACCATTGTGGCTGTAACAATGACACATTCAACATAAACAAACGCCACAACCATCCACACCATTGTGGCTGTAACAATGACACATTCAACATAAACAAACACCACAACCATCCACACCATTGTGGCTGTAACAATGACACATTCAACATAAACAAACACCACCACCATCCACACCATTGTGGCTGTAACAATGACACATTCAACATAAACAAACGCCACCACCATTGTGGCTGTAACAATGACACATTCAATATAAACAAACGCCACCACCATTGTGGCTGTAACAATGACACATTCAATATAAACAAACGCCACAACCATCCACACCATTGTGGCTGTAACAATGACACATTCAACATAAACAAACGCCACCACCATCCACACCATTGTGGCTGTAACAATGACACATTCAACATAAACAAACGCCACAACCATCCACACCATTGTGGCTGTAACAATGACACATTCAACATAAACAAACGCCACCCACCACACCATTGTGGCTGTAACAATGACACATTCAATATAAACAAACGCCACCACCACCCACACCATTGTGGCTGTAACAATGACACATTCAACATAAACAAACATCACAACCATCCACACCATTGTGGCTGTAACAATGACACATTCAACATAAACAAACATCACAACCATCCACACCATTGTGGCTGTAACAATGACACATTCAACATAAACAAACGCCACCACCATCCACACCATTGTGGCTGTAACAATGACACATTCAACATAAACAAACGCCACAACCATCCACACCATTGTGGCTGTAACAATGACACATTCAACATAAACAAACGCCACAACCATCCACACCATTGTGGCTGTAACAATGACACATTCAACATAAACAAACGCCACAACCATCCACACCATTGTGGCTGTAACAATGACACATTCAACATAAACAAACGCCACAACCATCCACACCATTGTGGCTGTAACAATGACACATTCAACATAAACAAACGCCACCACCATCCACACCATTGTGGCTGTAACAATGACACATTCAACATAAACAAACGCCACCACCATCCACACCATTGTGGCTGTAACAATGACACATTCAACATAAATAAACACATAATATTGCTCTTCCAAAAGTTTCATTTAAATAAGAAACAACAAGACAGAAGACGTCAGTCATTCCAACATTAAAAATTACTCGCCATTTTACAGTGTCAGAACAACAACTAATGGTGTTTACAACTGTCAGTGTAAGTATTCACATACATCAATGTCTCTTACAAAAAGCATCAACACTAGTCTGTATACTTTACAAGATCTTGAACAAGATTGCCATCAAAATCACAACAGACCATCATGTGATTGCGATGCTATATAATTAGAAATATTAATTTTGTTACTACTGCTTAAGATCTCTTGAACAAGACTGCCATCAAAAGCATCACAGACCCTGATATGATTACAATGCTATGTAAATATTAACTGTATCACTGTTATTGAATATTACTAGAGACTGTAGGAGGAGTGTACTCACAGGAGTAGATGAGGGCAGGGAAGAGAGGCTCATCCCTCTCCTGGGCTATGTTTATGAGCACTCTCAGTGGGCCCATGGGACACAGCACTGCTATCAGGTCTGTAAGAAAGACACGACACCGAGATAAACTAAAGGCAAATTCTTATATAGCGCAGTATCCAGTCTTTTTAGAGTGCTCAAAGCACTTTACACTTTACTCCCTGGCAGACATGTTCAATCAAACACAACCTTGAATTCCCTGGGAAGCATTCTCCCACGCTGCAATTAATACACAAAGATTATTTGTACACAAATATCCACCATTGTCTGTAGCCACTAGCCAGGTACTCATTCATACAGCTGAGTGCATTGGAGCAACGTAGAGTGAAAGAAGTTGTTCAAGGTTCAAAACAGCAGCACAGGATACGAAGTCAGGCTCTCTTGATTACCAGTGCAATGAGCTAGCCATTGCGCCACTGCATTCCACAAACTACCTACTATTGTCGGACCAATACCAATGGCAACATAAACACAAGGTCCAGAATGTGACCATTTCCTCAAGGTTTATCAGTGAGTCATCATTACTTATGGTGTAATTATATACCTGATGTATAACAGAAAATTTACATTTGAACACACTTTTTTCAATTCCTACCTTTGTAAACATGCATGATCAACTACAACATTACAAGTCTGCAGGTCACCAGTACTGCTAGGCCGACCAAACAGTCTGTAAAAAGCTTTCTTCTCATCTCAAAACTGTAGCATTGGCCAGTGATATTGAGAGGCAGTGTAAAATGCTTTAGTATTATTACCATGCATTACCCTTCTCGATAACATGGGGCCGACTGGTTCTGGGAATCATTGTTACACGTTTGTAAAATTCCTGTGGATATCACCATGGCCAGTCTTTGTGTCTAACTGTAATCAAGATTGTGTGTGCGTGCATGTGTGTGTGTGTGCGTGCATGTGTGTGTACGCGTGTGTGTTTCCTCCTAGATGCACCTCGGGTGCAAAACATTCAGAGATTAATCTACAAACCATAGCTTTTTTTTTTTTAAATTCCTCATTCGTTCAGTATTTTTAACAGCTTTAGGATTGGTATCATATGTAAGACAGATATAAATTGATTGTTCATGTAACGTAAATTGATTATTTGTAATGTTGTACAAGGAGCGTTGATCAGCTGTGGACGCTTAACGTAACTTGTATTAGTGCAAAAAACTGTTTCAAATTCATTTCATAGTGGAGGACCATGGTTGATGGTGTATGCTCCCAGTGAGCAAACATGCCAAAGAAAGTAAGTATGAACATCTAGTATATGTTCTTGGTATAGTGGTTTAATGTGATATCTATCAGGCTAATGTGTCCCATTTTGTATAATAAGCATAGTTTTCTGACGTTCTTGTTCTGCTTAGTCAGCATCAGAGTTTCTGCTGGCTCTCAGTTTCTGCGGCATTTGACACTTTGCTGGATCTAACATTAAAAATGCCACTGGGAGTAAAGGACATCTACCTACAAACTTGCAACAAAGTTATTTGTTTCAAATTAAGATGAGGTAATCATGTTTTTGAGACAAATTTTGACAGCGAACATGGATCACGTGACTTTAGTTCACCATCTCAGTGATGGTGACGTAAACATCTGCAATATTACAATTTTGGTGAAAACTGGATATTAAGATTACGCTTTGTAGAAACTGAATACACCTATGTAATCGTCATCACAAGAAGGTCCACTCACCCCAGATGGAGATCATGCCTAGGACGACCCAGGTGGTCCAGTCAGGCATGTACTTAATGAATACCAGGGCCATGAGGGCACTGATGACTACAAGGTAGGCCTGTTGTAGCAGCAGCGGGCCCTTCCAGTGGATGCAGATGATGCCGACAACGCCAAAGTTCCACATGAACACGGTCAAAGTGATGTAGTCCATCGGCACATTGTACGCCCGCAACACCTCACTGGAATATAGGTCAGGTCAAAGGTTACGGGTGTCACAGACTACTGTCATTAGAGCCAGCAGGTTGGTTAAACTGAAAGTGCCACGTTGACTGTAGTTAATGTTTTTTTAATAAAGGTTGTTATCATTCCCTCTTGAAATCAGAAGCACATGTTTGAAACACAATACATCAATAACAAATTCCGGTTTGATGAAGCCTACTTAAAGTATGCAATTATTTAGTGTCATGCATTTTGCATAAGCCATATATCAAGCTCACACAGGGCAGACCGATCACGACACGAGGATGGAAAGGGTTGAAATGAGGATGGTAAGATGGATGTGTGGCGCATCACTCAGCGACAGACAGCCCAGTGCAGAGCTTAGAAGAAGAGAAGGAGTGGAGGCGATTGGGGATGTGATCAGAAGCAGGCTCAGGTGGTACGGGCATGTAGAATGAAAGGACGACGAGGACTGGGTGAAGGGCTGTACAAAGTTAGTGGTGGAAGGGACAGCTCAAGGCAGGCCATGGAAGACCTGGCAGAGCTCTGTGTCTGCAGACTTGATCAGGCACAGGTAATTGTTTGAATAGTCTCACTGTCCATTCAGTGAATAAGCTCCATTGGGAGTGTGGCAGTGGGTCCACCTGGCAGTGTACTGTGTTATGTAAGAGTACTGACTTTTATTACTTTTATCACCCATCCTATGCATGCAATACAAAGGGTATCCAGAGATGTTTAGTGTAGCTGGAAAGGTGTTCAGTGCTGAAAGATGCTGGTTAAGTGACAACTGGGATTATCCGTTTGGACTGCTCATGTTCCTGAAATGTAATAAATCCTCTGGACCAGACAGAGAACACTGGTTAACAACAACCACACAGGGCACACAAACTCAAATTAGTTACAGTACTTATGGTACCATGTATAATTATGGTTGTGTGTTCTTAGAAAACACTTATTAAATGTGTTAACACTGTTGTCACTCAATGAATTGCTATGTTTTTTGCCACAGAAAGTTAATTGTTATTTTAAGTAAAGTTAATTATTAATTTAATTGAAGTTAACTGAAATTAATTATTAATTTTATTAAAGCTAATTGTTAATTTATTTTAACTGAGAAACACGAGAGGTTAATTTAATTGACCTGATAAATATGTGAGATTAATTTAATTTACTTGCGAAATTTCTTAGTTTATTGTAGTTTAATTAATTAACTTTTCAAGTTAATTGTCCCATGACTGCTACTTACCCCAAGTACATGTAGGAAAAGAATGAGAGAAGAAGAAGAGTTGACATCAACAGCCACCCACTGATCACCTGAAAAGAATGAAAATGGTTAGCTTCATACAGCTTAATGCCCAGTCACGTTGACAGCTTATAACTCTTTACAATGCTATAATAGGAGGGTTCATTATAACACGAGCACAACTTTTTGAAGGCCTTTCATCCAAACAACCTGCATACCTACATTCTATGCTCTCCCTGAGAGCCTAGACAGCTTCAGTTGGCTGGTTCTAACCTACCTTTTGTTCCCATAATTAAATCAAACGCTGGAACACTAGCCTTCTCAGTTGCCGCAGCACCTACTTTGTGCAACTCACTTGCTATCAACATTAGATCAGTAGGAAGTAGTTTCATTTCATCATCGTCTAAAAACCTATCTTTTTTAATATTGCATATCTTCCTTAGCAACTTACTAATTCCATCCATCTGTTGACAACTTTTGCCCTGTAAATGATTATGATTAGTTTTGTAGCACCACTGAGCTAAGATTTTCCAAGGATATTGGTGCTAAAGGAGTAATTTTATTAATATTATTTGACTGGTTAAACAATGGCATTTGCAGAAAGGGTTAATACAAAATTTCAAGTCAGAAATATGCATTAACCCAAACAGGGGCATGTCTAACAAAGACTGAAAAAGAGAGTGAGCCGTGCCTTGTAGCATCTGTACTTGTAGAGAAGGATGAGTACGACGGTCATGACGACAATGACAGCGAGTAGGATGAGGGCATTCGCCACTGACTGCCACGCCATGGTGCCTGTGTCTGCATCCTCGTCATGGAATGGAGTGTAGAATCTACAACCATCATATACAAAACTGTAGTTTGTGACAACAACATTTATTCACAACGTTATCCTTTGTGTCAAAATATAGATGAATAACTACAAAACCATTACATTGATTAACAGATTAGGGCATTTGTATCAGACACAACATTCCCAAAATAATTAAATCCCCAACAATCATGCTTGATAAAATAAACAGCCATCCATGTTAATGCTTCATAAATTATGCACAAAATATGTAATTAGCAGATATGAATCCAGTGTTTCCCCTGGGTAAAACGATGGGCGAAGTGGTATGCGAGCGCCACAGGCACGAAGCATTGCTAGGAGGTCCGGGAGCATGCTCCCCGGAGATTTATAAAAAAAATAGCTTAAAAATGGTGCATTCTGAGGTGTTTTAACTTTTACTCTTGACTATAGAGGGGAAGATATAAAACAACAAGACACTACTTGTAAAAGTAATCATGATTGATAAAAGTCAGTAATCATGGTGTGGTGTAGTTTCCACTTGACCACTAGTTCTTGGTTGTGGTGATGTTTTTCTTGCCCTAACCCTAGGCCTTGTTACTGTGCTGACAGAGTCAGTAAAAAATGGGCTAAGTGGCCCTGAAGTCCTTCGGACTAATACGTCTATATGTGACCCCGGCTGACCAAATGAGTGATAAGTCGGAAAAATTGTAACATTGTTTTCTTACATCCTTGTAAAGGTTTGGTAGGGTGCTTTACACGGTTTCAAAAAATATGACTGCTACAAAAATTGGCAAAGTTATGGAGCATTGAACATGGTAGAGATCAAAAAGTGAAAATGAAGAAAACGGCTGTTGAAGTTTTACATTATATATGCAAATGGATTGCATGGAAATATTACATGCACAACATTCAAATGTGGCACACAGTATGTAATATGTATGTTATGTTGCAATGATACACTGGAAGTACAAATGTGCTGCTACAAAGACTTATCAAGTTATAACAAGATTTAACAAGATTGCCACCCAGAGAATTAACTCTAGGTGGCAGGTGGACAAGGAAGCCCTTTGGCTTATCGAGAGTCCGACCCTTTTATCTATGTGTATCCCGCCCGTCTGAGGTATGTGTCGATTTTATTTTTAAACATATTCACGCTACTAGCACCCACACAATCACCAGATAATCTGTTCCATTCATTTACAGTCCTTTGTGAAAATGAAAACTTTCTTATACCTAATCTACTCTGCTCCTTTGCTAATGGAACTTCATGTCCTCTAGTCCTTCTATCTTTCTTAATTGAAAAAAAATATTTCTATCAATATTTTCATAACCATTCAATATTTTAAACACTGATCTCCTCTCAATCTCCTGGTCTCTAGTGTTGTTAAACCGCATTTTTTTAGGCGTATTTTGTAACTAAGATCCCTCAGTTTTGGTATCATTTTAGTTGCTCTCCTCTGCACTCTTTCTAGCATATCTATGTCCTTCCTGCGATATGGCCTCCACGCTTGAATACAATATTCTAAATGAGGCCTAACTATTGTTTTGTACAACAGTATTATTAGCTCTTTTTCCTTATACGTTATGTTTCGCCTAATTAATCCAAGGATTTGATTTCCCTTTGAAGCTGCAATTCCGCACTGCTCTGAAACCTTCATATCAGTACTAATGGTTAACCCTAAGTCCTTTTCTTTTACAGTAGTACTTACTACAGTACCCCCCATTGTATATTCTACCTCTTCGTTCCCATGTCCTGTGTGGAGGCATTTATATTTCCCAAAATTGAACAGCATTTGCCACTTTTCAGATCAGTTATGCCAGATTATGTCTTCATGAGTAAAACTAAGAGGACAGATTATTTGAGAGCAAAAGGTAGACTCACTGTTTGACACAGTTTAAAACCTACAGGCAACTGTCCAGTTTAACAGGGGTCTAGTGGCTTAATGCTGTCTGTTAACACAAGCTACTGCCAGTGACCAATTACACTTAAGTCACAGTTTCCATCAAACAATAGCAGGCAGAGAATCTTAGCTCCACAGCTGGGTGTAATACACAACCAGAGCCACCACTGATTCATGGTCAAGTAGATTAGCTCAGTGCACCAACTAAGACAATACACAACACTGTGAGTGACAGTGTCCAGAGTGAGGCCTAAGCAGTGTCCTCATATCTGAATAGATCAATTAAACTTGCCAAGTGGGTGACATTCTGCACAAGTGTTCATTAATCCTTAGTGATTGTTCAGAACACCAGACTGACCACATACCTAAACAAAGCGAATGTAATAGGTGAAGAACAGGCAGTGTTCAGACAATATTGTTTGAATTGTATTTGTCTTGACGCAAAAGGCTTTATTGTGTCTCCCTGTGGTCTAAGATAATTTCATGCGGTATTAATGGTATTGTGTTGAAAGTTGTATACAACATATACAAAAATGCTAAATCATGTATAAATCAGGGCCAGGCTGTGTCAGCCTTCTTCTCATGTGATGTATAGGTATGGCAAGGAGAAAACTTGTGTCCTTTGTTATTTGCTATTTACCTGAATAATTTTGAACACTGTTAGTCACAATTATAACGGACTTGACATGGCAGCTGGTGAAATTTACAACAACCTTAGGGATGATGATGTAGAAAATGTATGTTCTGCTATATGCTGACGACACTAGAATGATTCAGTCAAATACAGATTTCTTGTTTGTGTATAGCGGAACTATGTCAACTCTTCTAATGGTTGACATTTGGTTGTTTCAGGTGTCAACTATATTGTGAATCTGTAATTATTAGTCTATATTGATACAATTGATTTACACAGTACCATGTCTACACAAGGCATGGCAAGCGTAAACAGAACAGTAGAATGCATTTGATATCAATAAAGTGTAAAACATTTCACTCTATAGTTGTCCAGAATATTAATTTTCTGTTTGTCACCTACAGGTGACAGAATATTAATTTTCTATGTTTGTCACCTACAGGTTTCTACAGACAATACATCTTTAACCAATAGACACCACAGTCACACCATTTTATAGTAATTAAATGAACATCAAAATAAACACAACTTGCAATTATAGAAAATCAATAGTTTTGAAGATAAAAAGTGTTAGGCAACTGTTCAGTCTAACAGGGGTCAAGTGTGTCTCTGCTTGGGCACTGTGACCAATTAAAGATTAGTCAAGGTCTCAATGGAACAGTAGCACTAGGCTGCAGAGATTAGTCATGGTGTTGAGTTTGTGGCTCATTAAATAAAATCTACTGTTGGGGGTGGTCTCAAGGGCCCTTCTCAAAACCACACCACTAGATAATGTAAAACTTTTGCACTTTGGGGGCCCCTTAGGTGCCCTTAGAATAATTCAATCAAATACAGATTTCTTGTATATAGTGGCAGCACCCTAAGATACATCTATGCAAAATTAGAAAAAAAAGTTGCTGAACAGTTTTTGAAAAAATAGACCAAATGTTACATTTTTACCAATTTGGGGGTCCTTGGAGGCCCTAGGGAGCCCTTAAAATGATTCAATCAGATACAGATTTCTTGTGCATAGTGGCAGTGCCCTAAGATGTGTCTATGCAAAATTAGAGAAAAAGTTGCTGAACAGTTTCTGAGATACGGCAGCTAATGGTGGACGGCAGACGCAGAGTGATGGCAATAGTCCCTTGGACCTTCAGCCAAAGGACTACAAAAAATAAAAGGTAAGTTCTTATATATAGCGCAGTATCCAGTCCTAAGGACTGTTCAAAGCGCTTTACACTTTATTCCCTGGCAGACCTGTTCAGTCGAACACCATCTCAACTTCTCTGGGAAGCATCCAGTGGTATCATCTGAAGACTCTTTCATCATCGCCTTCGTTAAATTGGTGGTTTATGTTCCAAAGATAATATTTTATTTTTTGCTAACATTCTGTGCAATCAATTAAACAGTCATTTCTGGAATGCCACAAAAGTATGTTTCTTTCTGTTTTCCTCTTTTATAGAACAGTGTAAGTTGTTTAGTATATTCAATTTATGTGCAAACATATCATTGTCTAACCCAAGTTATTGATAACCCATTAGTGTACACGGTTTTGGCCAATAGGCGTCTTTTATGAGATATGAACTTCGGTGGTATATATTCGTAAGTGATTCACTCAAATCAACTTTCCCAAAAGTTTGTTTGCAAAACGTTGTGGGAATATGTATTATATATTTAGCACAAAGATATCTTATGAATGACATTCCTTATTTTGTTAAAAAAAACCCGGCATAAAACATTTGTTGAATATACTTCTGGCCACTTGTGTCGAATGCGGACCCGCCTCGATTTTGCCGTTATAACTTGAGTTTTGCCTAACTTTGATACCTCAGTGAGATAGTTCCATCATTCAACATTATCCCATAAGAATATTGCATGTTACACCCATTTGAGGCTTAAATAGCGCCCCGATTTGTATCAACATTCGCTGCTGTATCGCTTATTTTACGCGAGCTGTGCGGTAACGCACGGCCACAGCAGTGCAGACAGGGTCACTATTTTGTCTTCAAAAGGGTCCCGATTGGGCTTCAAAAGGGTCTGGATTCGACACAAGTGCCGACTAGTGTTGTGACGTAGTGCTATCAGCTTGCATGGTTACTCCCACCACCGTCATAAACCACAAATTCAACATCAGCTACACCAGCATTCTGATTTAATGTGGGCACATACTGTAATAGTAAAATTTAGTGCAAAATGATGTTGTTACAATTGTGATTTTGCAAGAATATAAGTGACTTTGTGGGGTTATTTCATGCCACCTGCCGACGCTGAATATATCGCGAAAGAAAAAAAAAAGGGCATACGAAATAGCTACAAGGCGGCAATTACGGCATATTTTGGGTGAGGCGGCATAGAAAAACGGCGAGGCGGCCCGCCTCGCATGTCACATACCAGGGGAAACACTGTGAATCACCATGTAGTACGTCAAACTATTATATCTGTATGTCAAATTTTCTGTCTGTATTTTTGTAATAGACATTACAATATGAGAAATGTTTGTATCATATCATATACAATTTTTATGCAACGTTTAAAAAAATGTGTTAATTATATTTAGTAAGAACTATGTAATGTTACCAAATGAATGTTACTTAATGTACCATATTCACTCTAATTTGCATACAGTACGCTTGAAAAATATTTGAGACACTAAAACAAACTAAAATATGTCAAAAAATTGTCTCTATTAAGCGTACACCCAAATGAGCCAAGCTTAAATAGACACAACGTCGTTGCCGGCCAAGCTGGTCACTTGGTCACGTCAGTGACTTGGATGATGCAAGAGCAGACTTAACTGCACCTAGGTAATTCCACCCAACGTACAAAAGATTACTGTATAAGTAACGGTGTCCTACACAACCAACGTAATCCACTGTAAGTAATTAAGTTGTATGTTATCTGAAATTTTTAATCACTGACGTCTATATTAAAACTCAAAGTCGCAAACATTCCCGTATCAGGCCATATGTACAGCTTCATTTGGTGGATGTGGATGTTGCTAACCTGATTTCCAGGGGAACCGTTATTTGTCTTAAGTCAATTAAAATGGTCTCAATGCTTGTATCTGAAGATGCATCTACTTCCCCATTCGCCAAGATTTCGAGCAGCAAGCAAGCAGACTACGGCGTGTCCGGCATCGCTCACTGGCGAGCAAGTGGACGATGACGCCAGCAAGCGAATCCAGCATCGGTTGCTGGCAAGCAAGCGGGGCACTTGTGTCGAATCCGGACCCATCTCGATTTTGCCATTATAACTTCAGTTTTGCCTAACTTTGATACCTCAGTGCATTAGTTCCATCATTCGACATCATCTCAGGCATATTTACATTACGAAAATACGACCATGTTTATGCCAGTCTGCGCCGCTGTGGTCGTGCATACCAGGGCGCTATTTACGTCTCTAAAATGCGCTAAGACGCAATATTCCTAAATGTAAATATGCCTTGGATAATTTTTTATTTATACCCTTGCATTCTTATTGTAAGATAATAATTTTGTGACCATTAATTATTGTATTGTGTTTGTATTATCCCAGTTATTTTTATTCAATCAAGACAATATTTTTCGAACACTCATTTGCTCCGCTCAGCCACAACAAAACTGCCTATTATAAAAGAATAAATACTAACCGGTCCCTTACTACACAGCTAGCAGTTTATTCGCCAGGTGGTACCATCACCTTGCTGTTTGCGCGAGCTAATGGCATACGCCAAGTAAGCGTGTCGTCTGAGTTGGATACATTCACATTTCGATCAAATATACTACGTGTTTAGTACTATTAATGTAGGTTGCTTAGTGTTACCACCTATTTATATATTCATGTGTGGTCAAAAGGATACAGGAACGTTGCAAAGTCTCCAGATATGTATAAAAAATGTTATGTAAAAAGACTGTAAAACGTCGCAGTAATTTGATATCAGGGGAGAGGACATTGCATTACGGATTCCCGACTTCGCCAAAAATGGGGTGTACGCTAAATAGGGCATGTACGCTAATTAGAACGAATACAAAAAGTTAGTTTTGTTTGGTTAGTATTAATTGGCTGTGGTAGACTTAGTGTCACTGTGTGATAGAGATAGCATCGCCAAATGATGATGTGACTATTTTGAATAATTTCTTATTTGTAACTATTTTCACACCATTTCGTCATTGTGTAAAACATAACCTATACTTTATCTTAGTATTAAATTTACTAATATTTATAACATAATTATTAGTTGGTTAGTTACTGAGTTATCTTTATATAATTTGTCATGGTGGCCTGTACGTCAGTGATCATTCAAGTCTTAGTACGGGTTTTCATAGACCAGTCAACATTTACTTCAATTCTCGTGTATTAGAAATGTACTATTATGTTCATGGTAGCAGACACTAACAGTGCTCAGGTTTCTAACACAGGACAGTTGTGTCCTGCACCAGCAGATTAGGACAGAACATTTTCTTCCAAGGCCGGATATCTTTTCTCATCCCAAACTACGTCTTTCAAATTACACATAACTTTGAAGTTTACACAGTTGCTGAACATTTTATTGTAGTATAGAATTGTAATCTTATAGGCTATTCTTATAGGCTAAATTGATTTAATAAATTCTTCCTTTACAAACCAATTTAGTCTATACAATTAGAACTACAGTGTACATGACATTAAAATGTCCAACTGCTTAAACATACTATTTTGGGGCATTAAAGTTTTGGGGATGTTATCTTCAAAACTTTTTTGTTGACTATGTTGGGTTTCACGGTGACAATCACGCTACGTTTAAACTGACTTTGATACTCACAGATATGCATCCTTGACCGTGTAGAAGGTGACAGAACTGATGGTTGCCACGACAACGGCCATACACAGAGTGACGGGGATGAAGAGCATGATGACATGCTTCGCCCCATAGAGCAAGCTGTCATCGTCCATGTCTTCAGACTCTGTGTCTTGACTGTTTGGACGGTCCACCGGTGCGACAGGGCGCACCTGCACTGACCGTCTGTGTCCTCCAGTGTGGTCAGTCTACAGCAGTGGACATGTCACTGGTGGAGTTCATTCAGTAAAACGTACATGAGTAATAGTAGAACAGTCACACATGCACGTACGCAATGCACGTACGCAATGCACGCACGCAATGCACGCGCGCAATGCACGTACACAATGCACGCACGCACGCAATGCACGCATGCAATGCACGTACGCAATGCACACACGAAATGCAGGTACGAAATGCATGCACGCACACATTATACAGACACACAAATATATATCGTATTGTATTGTATTGAGTTTCAACAGGTCAAAAGACCCAGTAGCAGGACTGGCACAAAATAAGAAATAATAGTATTACGTATATAGTAAAACAATAAGAACAATATATATAATATATATATAAATACATATATGTAATAGATAAAAAACATATGTTGCATGTGCTACTTTACCAGTGCCTTACACTTTTATACCGATATACAATGCAGGTTATCCATTTAATATTTTATTGAAAATATACTACTTTATTAGCTCAATCAAGCATTTTATTGCATTTATGGTGTTATGACCTTGTTACAGCGCAATAACTTCAGGTAATAATGTCACAGCCATTGGTTTTCATTAGAGATTTGTGGGAGTCCAGTGGTAATATTTTTGATTATGCACTTTCTGTAACAACAATAATGGAGCCAATGTAGGCTAACAATTTAATTAAGGTATTTTGACCAACCAAAGTGAGCACGTCCAATCAGCCCATAAGCCAAGATGATGGCTGTACCTATGTTGGATGTGAGACTAGCTCCAGTGCACCGTGCACAAGAATTTGAAATAATTTCAAATAAGGAGTCCCGGACGTACGGATTCTCGGGAATATTTACGTCTGATCTAGCATCTCAATCACATAATTTTGCCTGCATGTCTACCAAATAGGTTTTTGGTATTATCATTATGTATAATATGTCAGAATAGTACCGAGTAGCATATATTCTGCCAAGCAGATAGCCTACATGAAATAATGAAGCAGTCATAATAATTTATTGCATTTTAATTATGAGCATTCGCCTTAGGCATCTTATAAAGCACCATACTGGAAGAGTTGACATGGACATTGGCAGCAAAATGAAAGAATCACGTTTCTGTGGTTAGTTCTAACTAATAATGTGAACATTTTGACAACTACAACATCACAACTGGAATGCAACCCAAGATAACAAATATTTCTGCTATTTTTCCACTGATGCAAAACAAAACAAGCACAACGATTCCACAAAACACGCAATAATACCCTCCAACGCAGAAGATTACCATTTCCATGACAACACCTCGCTGACACTGTCCTTTGGTTTCACATGCCGTGTATCTGTGAGCATTTACAGGGCTGTCAGCATTGAGCAGGTGAACCATCTGCTCAGCAGTGTGGTCCGCTAATGAACACATCGCCAGTGGTTCTCTGACGAGTATCAATCCAACCAACCATACACTCGATCACAAATCACTGCACATAACTCCACAGTATGCAGTAACACCATGGGGTATGAACACAATCCATTGTGGTGGTAATAAAGACACCAGAAAACATCCAGTTTCTAGCCAGCAGGCAGCCATCAACCATGGACAGTAAGTAGTAGTATGCCTGCAAGGAAGGGGATCAGCCAGATCTGTGACTAATACTGTACTGTCGAAGACTAGACCGCATATTGATTGCAAGCCTTGGTCTGCCAGGTGGCGTGTGTCTCATGCTAATGAAATCTTGCTGCGTGTGCACTGGATGAATGCTGTTTGCTGCAGTGCATCCATGGTGGATTCCTCGAAGAACCATTGTATGCATAAGCAATGGCATCATTATACATGAGAGACACATTCTGGGGAATTGCATTGACAACAGTTGTAATTTGTAGGTTCTTGTGTTACTAGTATTGATATTAAATTGTCAAATTCGTCTTTGTGATTACAATTTAACCAGTATGTCATAATTATGACAATATATTATTATTATACATGACTTAAACTAGGGTTTGCACAAGTGATTACTAAAAATCAAATAGGATGACATCATGCATACATTTCTCACAAATAACTAATCAATAAAACAATCATATAATAATAAAGCCTGCTATTTCTGCCAAATGTTCTCTTCTATTAATTATTTAAGGCCACACTCCACGTGAAATGACCAGTGCTTTTGACAAAAATATTAAAAAGTGTTTCTGCCAGATTCTGGTAGTTTTGCTTGTTTAAATACTATCAATAAAGTTCACTTTAAGTATAAAAATGACATGCTTCTAAATGACTTTAATTCGTGGATCAAGCATGTCGAAAAATCAATTTAATTATTCAATCTTTGATAGCTATTTTCTCAAACTATGTGTTTAGATTTGGAAGATGAATATATCTAATTACATATTGTAAAGTAATTGTAATCTACCTAATCACAACAGTTTCTGAGTGTTGTTTCCAGATTACTCTACTCTATACAACAGTTTCTGAGTGTTGTTTCCAGATTACTCTACTCTATACAACTGGTAAACACATTATTAAAATCTTCAAAAGACTGGAATTTAAATCAGTATTTGTTGCCATAAATTGATAAACAAGTTTTATGGGGATTACTAAAATATATAAAAACACAGCCAACTTTTTTACAAATGCACTGTTTATAACTTTTAATTCAATATATTATTTTCACTCAATAATAGTTATAAAACCCAGATAGGTAGGTAGCCTGGTGTCACCAACACTTAATTGTTTGTTTCCTACATATGATCCGCCACAGTGAACCCGGCATTAAGTCGCACAGGTTTATTCAGTACACAAGTAAAGAAAACTGTCGATGTCATGCCTCATCTATTTTTAGATTTGGGCAGAAAGACCCACCCTATAATCTCATCTCTCAATGTCTGGTTTAGTTTCTTCTACACATAATCCAAAATTAATATAATACAGGCATTCACGAACTCACAGATTAAGAAAGAATCTTGACAATATGAGTCAAAACAATCTCGTTTCCCAAAATGATTCTTTTTTAAAGTTCGCCTTAATTTTAGCAATAAATCATAAACTACTGACGTTATTTCAACAAATGAGGTACTATTTTCAACCTCATTATCTGTGGATTCCAAAAAGGTTGAAAAGTCCATTTCACAACTTTGTAACTTAATAGTATAGTGTTTCCCCTGGGTGAAATGATGGGCGAGGTGGTAGGGGTGGGGTACGCGAGCGTCAGAGGTGCGAAGCGTTGGTTGGGGTGTCCGGGGGCATGCTCCCCCGGAAATTTTTTAAAACTAGCTTTAAAATGGTGCATTCTGAGGTATGTTTTAACCTTTACTCTTGGGTATAGAGGGGAAGATATAAAACAAGACACTACTTGTAAATGTAGTAATCATGATTGATAAAAGTCAGTAATCATGACTGTTTCATCATGTTGAGGTGTGGTTTCCATTTTACCACTGCTACTCAGTAGAAGTGTGGTTTCCACTTGACCACTGGTACTTGGTTAGGGTTATGTTTTCTTGCAATAACCCTAGGCCTTGTTACCTCGCTGACAGAGTCAATCAAAAAGTAAACGGTAAGTTCTTATATAGCGCAGGACTGCTCAAAGCGCTTTACACTTTACTCCCTGGCAGACCTGTTCAGTCGAACACCATCTCGACTTCTCTGGGAAGCATCCAGTGGTATCATCTGAAGACTCTTTCATCATCACCTTTAAATTATTTTAATATCATAATATTATGGTAAATTGAGTTTATGTTCAAAAGATCATATTTTATTTGTTTGCTAGAATGCTATACAATTAATTAAAACAGTCATTTCTGGAATGCCACAAAAGTATGTTTCTATTAATCGCAAGACTGTTTCTCAAATTGTGTCCTTTTTACAAAACAGTATAATTTGTTTAGTACATCCAATTACTGTGCAAACATATCATTGTCTAACTAAAGTTACTGATAACCCGTTAGTATACACGGTTTTGAGAAGTAGGCATTTTTATGAGATGTGAACTTCGGTGGTTTATATTCGTAAGTATTTCACTCAAATCACCTTTCCCGAAAGTTTGTTTGCACAACTTTGTCGGAATATGTATTATATATTTAGCACAAAGATTTCTTACGAATCACATTCCTTATTTTGCTAAAACAAAACCGCATAGAACATGGTTTGTATCGACATACGCTGCTATATATCTGTGCAGTAACGCACGGCAGCAGCGGCAGACTAGCGCAAACCGGGTAGCTATTTGAGCTTCAACAGGGTCCGGATTCGATACAAATGCCGACTAGTGAATAGGATTAGGATGCACGGTTTTTATTTGGGCTTCAAAAGAGTCCGGATTCATTCGACACAAGTGTCGACAAGTGACGTAGTGCCATCAACCTGCACGGTTTTCACTCCCACCACCGTCATAAACCAAAACACAAGACAGTTACCATTTGGGCGCCATTTTACATGAATGTCTAGATTTCTAGTATGTCGAAACTCCGCAAGGTGTCACTATTGGAGACACCGGGGATCCCGCAGGAATATTCAGTGATTGGACAACTGACAAGTGATATCTTTCACGTTGTCCAGTGACGGCTAAATGATGTTGCTACAAATCTGCGATTTTGCAGGAATATAAGTGACTTTGTGGTGTCATTACGCGCCGCTCGCCGACGCTGAATATACCGTGAAAGAACGAAAAAAATGGGCGTATGAAATAGCTACGAGGCGGCAATTTTGGCACATTTTGGGCGAGGCGGCATAGAAAAACGGCGAGGCGGCCCGCCTCGCTTGTTATATACCAGGGGAAACACTGGTATAACTTAATTCCAGGTTCACTGCTGCTGGTCACATATGTCCAAAGCAACAGAGGACGACCCGAGTGGCCGACATGAGCGGAACTGGTGGTGCCACTTATCCATTGCACAGCTTTTTAATAACATAATAATTTACTTTATTAATACACTCATATTCAGAGTAAGACTGTTCAAGGATGTTGACAACTAATAGCTACTAAAATGTAGATAATATTATTAAACATATAAAAAGACTAGAACTGCATTAAATAAAAAATGTACTAAACATACCTCAGCTAAAAGTATTAAGACATAAAAATAATAAATAAATAAGTAGACAATAAAATATTAATGAGTAAATAATTAAAATAATAAGCTAGTATAATAGTACAAAATAATAGTAATAATAAATACTACAATGTGGAGAGTGAATGGTATAGAGAACTAGACAGCCATTCATTGTCAACAATCATGTTCAGAGTTCACCAGTCACTCAATCGAATTTATATCGCTTCAGTACGCCATATATTTTGGCCAACTATTTACTAATGTTTTAAAAATAAATTACAATTATTTTCTCGGCTGATCATCATTACGCCACTTTCACTTTCTGTGTTGTAAATGTTTAAATTATATGTACGCACTACTACACTGTGACATGTTTAAATCCTTGGCTGAGATAACAGAACTGGAGATTAGCATAATTTTTTAAGTGTAATTAAAAAATTATGCATCATTGATGCAAAGTTGTTAGTAATTTTATGTCTTCATGCTTCACAGCATGGCATTGTAATAGTTTTTCCCCGCATATCACTTTAATATAACAGTGTAATTCCACTTCAAAATTGAAAAGAATTGAAGAAAACGCATCACAGCATCAAATAGGTGCTGGGCATTTAAACCGGTCAAACATCAGATCAATCGGAATAATGAGATTTCACCAGAATCTTCCAAATGAGAACAAACTCTGAGTTGATATAACAGCAAAGGTGTTTGTCTTGTGGGCATCAGAAAACATACATCTCCCAAAAGAAATTTGTCTTGCTACCTTTGTCCATAATCATCTTTATATTTTACACTGCGAATATTGTTTTTTAAATGTAACATTTATGTTGTTGCTTTCCTCTCTTTATCCCTGAAGTCTCGAGTAAGGCTGGCCTCAATATTGATCCTTGAAAGAAGTTGAATTTTGTTTTCCTTCTTCTGTCATTGATCAACTCTTCACTGACACCACCTATATACACTCCCCTACCTCTGATAGTCTCTTTCCAAAGACACCAAATCTCTCTCACACAGTTTTCATATCTCAACGGCACAAACTAACTACTGTGCTGCCCTCTAGTGAATGATCTAGAGTAAGTGCTCTGGTTAATAGAATCACTTCGGGAAACAACTATTTGACTTAATTAGGCAGCTGATTCGTGCATTTTAAAGCTGCTTCCTTAGTCTGCTTGCCCATCAAGAATCAGGTTCTTTCATGTCCAAATGTGTAGTCTGTTTAATAAAAAATTTGTACTTAATTGTCTAAAAAAATTATTTTGGTCATTACATGTGGTAGCTTGTGAAAGCCAACTGCCCGGCCGGCATTTAACACCAATCTGTTGAATTTGCTGATTGGTCATGAGACAACAATGGAACATGCGCATCTCTTTTCTCCATTGGAATTGTGCCGTAGCCTTTCCCAAATACATCCTCAATCCTCATGATCAACAACTGTCTCTAGCTAGATTTGGCTTTTAGCCTTACTGATTCGGTGACACACGTGCTCACACAAAAATAGCAAACTTGTTATGTAAACAAACCGGCCATGAGTTGAGCCCATCCAAACTATGTTGAGACTGTGTTTGGCTTAATTGTCATTTCCCAACTTACGTCCTATAAGTAATTTTGAACTGACCAGGTCAAAATTATTTTTGTGTTAATTTCACCAAAATGAAACAAAATGCAAAAACAAACTAACAGAATAGTGACTATTTGGTAGGTTGAATTATTCAGTCCCACCCAAAATATATATTTGATTCCATTAAACTGCTGATTCTGTTACTTGGGTGTGTGACTAGTTACAGGTGTCCATCATTTATAAGGCTGTAAACAGGAAGCAAAAACATGACATTTTCTGGAAGTGTCCAAGGCACTCAAAACAAAGATCTGACAATGAGAAGCAATGCAAGAGGGTTAGACACATAACATGGAAAACT
Organism: Paraescarpia echinospica; assembly: GCA_020002185.1. Taxonomy (NCBI): domain Eukaryota; kingdom Metazoa; phylum Annelida; class Polychaeta; order Sabellida; family Siboglinidae; genus Paraescarpia; species Paraescarpia echinospica. The sequence goes on along the minus strand of CM034538.1, from coordinate 57,555,393 downwards.
GTTGAAAAAGAAATGCCACAGTCTGTGGCAGCTTCAAGAGTGGCTACTGCAGCACACTGCCTATAACATAATTTGAAAATAACCCTAAAGGTGTATTTGGGAAGTGGTTCAAGAGGGTGAGAACACCAAATGTATCTCCAGTTAGAAGCTGTCTTTTGGTTTTGGATAGGCTTCATACATGGATCCAGGGCGCCTGAGTGACATGTGCCCCCCAGACCTTTTTGAATGTGCCCCCATTATATGTCCCAATAGGTCTTTGGAATGTGCTCTCCCATTTAGGTTAAAAGAAGATGAAATTTGTTGGCAAGTTTTAAAGGATGCAATCTGTTTTTTTATGCTTTAAAAATGGGTGTCACATCTGTGTATTATGCATGTATTATTGTATAGGCATGTATCTACCAGAACATTTTTTGACTGGTATAAATTTTATTCAGCATAATAAAGGCATGAGGCCGGTGTCATGAAGCATACTTAAACTCTTAAAGTTACACAATTACTTAACATCATGTGTTTGTGTAAACTCCTATGTTCGCTTATTGAAAATAAGCCGCATCATTTATTAAGACAATCATCTTAGTGTTAAGAATGGTCTTAGCCACTTCATGAAACTGGCCCCTAGGCCCTAGTGTTAAAGCAAACTTAACCTTTCTACACTATAAGACATCCTACCTGGTCTGCTGCCTGGTGCTCAGCATCCTGCCTCCTCTCGGCCTGGACATTGTCATCTGTGCCTGGGTTCTCCATGTGGGTCGACATTAAACTTGTACTCTCATTTACGCCTTCATCACCGTCGTCACTGGTCTGGTCGTTGCTGGCGGTGTAGTCTGGCATATACCTGCACACGCAAAAAGTAAAGGTCAGTTCTTATATAGAGGAGTATCCAGTCCTTAGGAATGCTCAAAGCGCTTTACACTTCACTGCCTGATGGATCTGTTCAATCGAACACTATCTCGACTGTAATTAATGCGCAAAGACCATTATTACACTAATATCCACTACTGTCTATAGCCAGGTACTCATTCATGTACAGTTGAGTGAACTGGAGCAATGTAGAGTGAATGAACTTGATCAAGGTTCAAAACAGCGGCACACCTTTCGAACCCGGGTTCTCTTAACTGAGAGTCTGATGCTCTGGCTGCTGGGCTCCAGAAATACATCAAGTAACTGAGCAGCCAATATCACTGTCACAACTGGATGTTAGGACAACCTTCTTCTGTGTTCAGGGTATGTACGTTTGAGGGTTAGCATATCGGACTCCGTGGTGTGCACGCAGTGAATGCATAAATGCGGAAAAAAATTAAAACCAAACTGTGTCACTGAAATCTTGTGATTTAGTGGTCTTGGCCTACTTTAATAGCCGCTACTCTCTGTAGGCCTATAACTTATGAGAATTGAGCATACCTTCCCAAGGCAGTTATGTCAACATCTGTTTTTTATTGGTTATAACTGCCCTGATGCTTAACAGTCTTGCCAACATTTTTGCAGGACAGTCTGTTTTTTGTAGGCAAACTGTCAGTGTATATTTCACTAAAATCAACTTTTCTGACAATTTATTTGCATCAAATTTTATGAAAACTGTGTAGTGTAATGCTTGTCGACAAGCCCAGTTAGTATAGCAATCAGAGCTCAACATCAACAGTTGCCCGATTGTCCAGGGCAAGTAAAACTTACCACCGGGCAAGCTGGCATAGACCACCACTTCCCCAGACGGACAAGTAGAATTGACGCATGGACAAGCTAAGTCGGCGTAGCACTTGGCCGATCAAACATAGAAGCACTACTGACATTTTGACACTACCAGCAGGTAATAGTTATTTATTCTAATACCTTAAATTAAAACGCCATCACTCCGACGACAACGTAGATTTTTCATAATGTATAATGCCAATAGTCACCATGTCGTGAAGGCAGTACTTTAAGGTCGTTGTCGCCAGGGGCAGGCGTGTCGTTTGCAGAAAAAAAAAATTGGATGGAACGTTTACGGTCAACATGTTTGTAAGACCAGAAACGAGTGACCTGGTTAGTTAACCGCCAGACAAGTGGAATGTAGAAGCAGAAGCGAATGACAACTGGGACAAATTTTTCTTTCTAGAAAATGGAAAGGCATATCCCCGTGATTACACCTGTGGCACACACACAGACACAGTGTGGCACAGGGGCAACAACATCACAGAAACTTTTAAGAGTTATCAGATAGAAGAGACAGCTCTACCTGTTATTAAAAATATGGTAAAACAGCAGCAAGACATATTTATTTTATTTGTGTAAAAACACATGGATGTTGCATTTATTTGTGTAAAGACACATGGAAATGACATGTGTTTCAATTACTAATGTCGATTTCAGCGTCAGGGCAAATACAAATTTTGGTCGGGCAAGTAGAATGTCAGGGCCACTTGCCTACCATACCTGTCAAATATTATGGTTTAGCCGTAGTCACTAGTTTTATTGATAAAATGAAAACTACGCCCTGAATCTGCTTTGTAGAGATATGTGGTATATAAATAAATATGATTTGATGGATTTATGCAATTCGTGCAATGCCCTGGAAAAAAATCACCAACGCATTTTTGTGTTATGCGCAAGCGCAAACTTACTTACAGATCCCGCCATGTGTCGTATAGGGCATGTAGGCAGGCGCGAACATTTATCCACCACTGACGAGATGGTGACACTGGCGAACACACTTCACAGATAAATGTCTTATGCACCTGTACTTACAAACTTGTTGTTTATTACGTGCGTCAATGGGCATTTACGTGTAAAGATTATGGTTTTTACTGACAATGTATGGTTTTGTCTGTCATGACTATTGTTTTGTTTCAGAGGACTTGACAAGTATGATGTCAAGCCCTGGCAATGCCAATGCAGTGCCCAGTCATTAATTTGTAACGTTGCATGGTTTGGTCACTCTTGCAAATGGGTCACCCCTTTAATCAGATACATATATTGTTCACTAAGAGTATGACAGTCCTACTAATTTAAAATACTCAAAGAAATTTTCTTGCATTTTTCATTTGTATTTTTCTTCCAGTTTAGGTTTTGATCAATCCAGATACCTAGACATTTAAAGTGATCAACATTTTCTATTTTATTACCATGTAGAATAATGTCCATTTGGTTATGTAACTGACTTTGAGTGCGTTGAAATAACATGCATTTAGTTTGACCTATATTAAGTGAAAGTTTGTTGGCACTTATCCATTGAGAAATCTTTATGAGTTCAGTATTAACATTAATTGTGAAACTATTGAGGTCTTTATTTAGGCTTGTGTCATCAGCGAACAGTATGAAATTTGCAGTATTTAATAATAATGGCATATCATTTATATAAATCAAAAATTGTAATGGTCCTAGAATGGATCCCTGTGGGACACTACATGTTGTATTTTGATATTCAGACAATGTATCTTTATTTATAACAAATTGTTTTCTGTGTTCAAGATAGCTTTTAAAAAGTTTATGTGGGGCCCCTCTTATTCCATAATGCCATAATTTTCCAAGCAGAATATTGTGATCTAAAGTGTCAAATTAATTGCTTAAGTCTATGAATACAGTAAGTGCATAATGTTTTGTATTCATCATATCCAATACCAGCCCTCTAAGTTAAGTTTTTGTCTAGTAGCCAACTGGCTCCTACCTAATTTTTTAGGAACCAAATTTAAAAAGTAGGAGCCAAGTATTGTGTGTGCGACTGTGCGTATGTATGCAGTTGTGTTTTCAGTACCAATTTAATCCAAATTAACCAAAGACGTCTGTTTGAAATATAAATAAATAAAAAACATGATGTATGAATATGTGGCCAGATACTAACTTTATGCATTATAACACAGTACACTGGCAAATTAATAACAGTTTTATGTGGAATCCCTAAAATTACCAATAATTAACATTAAATATACATGTATGTATAGGGAGTCAGGGTCACTGATTTTCCATTTCAAAATTCTGCTTCAGAAAAAGACAAATTTTGTGTCAGATGATGCATTTTCCATGTCAAATGATGCAACTGGTGAAAAAGAAGCCCATTTCTGATCAGAAAAGTTATATTTTATTTCAAAGTACTTTGAGAAATAATACATTCTGTCAAATATTTAATTTTATCACAATGTTATGATCTATGCATCTGTATAATACTGTTTTACTGTGTGGTTAACTTTTCTAACAACATTTGTGCAATATTTGCAACACAGTAACAACAGTACATAATTAATTTAGATAATAAAATTAATAATTCCTCTCACACAATAACATAAATGACTGGTTGTTTCTAATGCAGCAGTGCTTAATATATAAGTTAACAAATGTAAATTACACAAGCAGTCATATTAACAGTTATGAATGTTGAAATCACTGATGCTGTTTCACTGACAATTTTGTTCACCTATTATGACGCCATCCAACGGAATTTGTGAAAACAACGACATGAGGACTATATCACTTTGAGTCAGTGTAACCTAGGTTGTTGTTATTCCTTCGAGTTTTGTATTCGAAACCGGAATATGTACACTTATGTGTGTTCTAACGATGTGACAACTAGCAACATGTCTTCCATGCGCTTATCGGACAGCCAGACAACGATCGCGAAACGGTTTACGTTAGCGCCTTCCACTCACATCCCTGTTTACTTCGGCGGCGAGGTACCACGGACGCCATGACACTTTGTAACAATTTGCCTTGTGCATTTTTAAAATCATGTGTCATAATTCCACCAAAATAAACGAATACCGTTGCAGAGTAATCATGTTTGTTTCAAAATATTGTCAATAAAGTCAGTATAGTTTAGAGTGTTTCCGACAAACGACAACAAGTTGTTTATGAAACGGCAAATAGCAATGCATGATCTGTTATTACAGACTTGTCGTGGTCGCCAGGGGGTGACCATACATGTGTCAATCGCCAAACAGAAAAAACAGTCGCATATATACCAAATCAGTCGCAACTTAGAGGGCTGAGTACTTGATGTTGATTTCATACTTTGAATGATATTAATTATTTCTGCACAAGTGGTTTCTTCAATGACAAAACTATTTGGCAATTGTTTCAGCATGTAATCTGTATAGCTATTTGTATAAGTAGTGATTTACGTTACTGTGATTTAAACTATTTAAATTTTTCGTAAAGTTTTGATCCAGGTTCTTTGCAAAACGGCATATTTCGTTAACTATGTCTATGACGAATATCCGCTATGACTAGTATGAGTAACCAACAGCCTGAACAGGATCACTATGCTAACACCACTGTCTAATTCTAATTAATTACATTGTAAGGAGCCACTGTTGGCTATGGTTTACGACGGGGCGGGTGAGTATGGGCCACAGGATAAGCAACTGAAATCGTTTATGGTTTCAGCCTGGACCTGCAACTCGTTTAGTTTATTCCAGTCTACTATTGTCTTTACAAAGTATGAGTTTTTGAATTAGTCGGGATGCAGGTACTGTGTAGCACCTGGTGTTATTGGTTGTTAGGTGTTATACAAAGTTTGAGGATATGTGATTTGGGAAATGTTTGGGTTTGGATGCATCTTTTATTTATTCTTTGGGGCCGAAAGTGTGTTTCTGCTGGGATGGGTGGAATAGATCCCTCAACAATTTTGTACATGAATTAAATTGTAGGTCCCGACGTCTGCTTTGTAGGGTATTGAGTTTTAGGTCTATTAATATGTTTGTGATCGATCCTTCATGTCTGGAGTGGTAGTTGCCGGTAATGAAATGAGCAGTGCGGTGTTGGATATGTTCTAGTTTAACTATATCCCCCTGATGGTATGGGTCCCACACTATGGCGTACTCTAACTTCTAAGGCAATTCGTACAAAGGCAATATATGCGGTCCGTTTGTTGTTTATACTAATTATACGACAGTGTCGTATGTTACGCCTTAGGAAACCAAGTCACAAATGTGGAGTTTGCATTTTTAGTTACTGGTGTTGCGATGTAGGAGTGTCATTTAACTTAAAGGAAATAAAAATAAGGCATTAGCTAAAATCCTTTTTCCATGTGTACACAAAGTTTAACATTGTATGTAACATTTGACAACACTAAACAAATACAGAAAAATACATTTTCTACCATAAATTCGATTTTAAGCCCGTCTGTGAAGCGATTCCCGCGGAAAATAAAATTTTAATGAGCTAGGCGATCACGTGGTATCGTGACGTCACTTATGACACACACTCGCATCAGGCCGACCCTTTCCATGCATTCAGAGCATGTTTACAAGGATAGCTTTTGGGTCGAAACGAGCGTCAGAACGAGTTATTGTGCAATATTCCGACGTAATACAAACAGTAGTCATCATAGAGTAACAAACATTTATCTTACGGTTCCACACGAATCGAATTTTATTCAAAACAACGAATACGAATGGACCTACAAGAAGTCGACTAGGTTTCACCGAGCTTGGCCTTGGGCTCGTTTTCATAATAATTATATCGAATGCAACCAACGGGAGATAATCTACACCAATAAACATACATAGCAAACATATATTGTATCCAGCTACATAAAGTAACGTGTATAATCTTATAATATCACTAGAATATCGATATATGAAGAAGTTGGTTACCTCTCTTTTATTTTACAATCGGGCGACGCCGGTTCAATCCTGACAGCATGCAAACCTTTGATTTTCTTTACACTTTTTTTGTTTATGTTTTCACGAAGTAATATAAACAAAATCATTTTATACTATAATGCACTGTTTGTAAATATTTTAAATTTTTATAGTAACTATTTATTTGCCACAAAAATGAAAATATGGTCATTATATAACGATGTTTCTAAATTGCATTTATCCAGACAGATCTCAATCTGTTTTCACATATATAATTACAATATATTACCGTACAATATATTTACAATTAATAAATTATATATCCATTACATTATATTTGTTTGGATAAATAAAATTTAGAAACATTGTTATATAATGACCATATTTTCATTTTTGTGGCAAATAAATAGTTACTATAAAAATATTTACAAACAGTGCATTATAGTATAAAATGATTTTGTTTATATTACTTCGTGAAAACATAAACAAAAAAAGTGTAAAGAAAATCAAAGGTTTGCATGCTGTCAGGATTGAACCGGCGTTGCCCGATTGTAAAATAAACAAGAGGTAACCAACGCGCCTACCCACTGAGCTAGCGGGACCAACGGAAACTCTCTGACTGGTTTAAGTTGTTATGATAAATTGTACAACTCCTTCATATATCGATATTCTAGTGATATTATGAGATTATACACGTTACTTTATGTAGCTGGATACAATATATGTTTGCTATGTATGTTTATTGGTGTAGATTATCTCCCGTTGGTTGCATTCGATATAATTATTCTGAAAACGAGCCCAAGCTCGGCGAAACCTAGACCTAGTCGACTTGTACGTTTTAGGTCCATTCGCATTCGTTGTTTTGAATAAAATTCGATTCATGTGGAGCCGTAAGATAAATATTTGTTCCTCTATGATGACTAGTGTTTGTATTACGTCAAAATAATGCACAATAACTCGTTCTGACGCTCGTTTCGACCCAAAAGCTATACTTGTAAACATGCTCTGAATGCATGGAAAGGGTCGGCCTGATGCGAGTTCGAGTCATAAGTGACGTCACATCTCGGCATCCCGAAAAGCGCGCCAAAAATATGCATATTCGAAAATGTCCGGATGCACAGCATAAAATGTGGAATTTCTAATTCATTGAATTTTTTAATTTTTGTTTGGCTTGGTGGACGTGGAAATAGATAGCAGGATGTAATATAACATGAATTCGAGCAATAGATGTTTTTATTCCCTTTAAGTTTAACTTAAGGTCGTCGGAGATAGAGATACTAAGTGGCAGTGTACGTTTTTGTTTAGGTTAACACCTACGTCGATACTAATATCGGTTTACAAATTACAGCGATATGCAGAAAATACGATTTACCTGGTGACAGCCACATTCTGGCACTGTGACTGTGAGTCGTGACTGCCAATCCCAAAACTGGCATTGGCAAAGCCAAAACAATCGAGTTTTATTGGGAAGTAGTTACTAAGTCTAAGAGGTACATAACTGTAACTATAAAACACAATTCTTACCGTGACTCTCTACTACTGAATCCAATAACGACCTCCTACATGCGTTATTTCAATATACACCAAGCTATGCGGATGTAAATCGTATGAATCGTTTATTATCGCCCGAAACGAAAACTAAAGCAAAATGGAGGTATGCCACGTGATATGCTCGAGCCTGGTACCGCCCTCTAGGGGAAAAAAAGTAGTTACATTAATAATCGTTAGAGGGCGAAACTGGGTTTTAAAACCGCGTAATCTAATCAAGATTGCAGAGGATCTGGAATAGTATAGCTGTAGGCGATCGGTAGAACTACCTATCGGACCGATTTAAATACCCCCGGCCGCCCCCCTACGCACACCCAAATGTTATATCATTTGAAAGCTCTACATCTCCCCGTCCCAACGAGGCTTGTCGCAAAGCATCTACGTGGTGCAGTAAACGTGAATCCAAGGTCAAACAAGGTCACCATCAAATGATGAATTGTCGAAATTGTGCGCTTCCGCAATCGTTTGGACATTACAATGGTCGCATATCTACTTTAGTTAATTACAAGATGGCCAAGTCATACATTTTTTGAAAACTTATTTTCTCCCCGCCAAACTGAGGTACGACACGGATGTGTTACCTGATATGGTACGAGTGGAGCTAAGGCCGAAAAAGGTCACCGTGAAATGATGAACATTCGATTTTGTTTGCAATACAACGAAAGTAATTAAGTTACAATGACCCTGTAACTACTTCATTTATATGTACGAGTCATATACTTTGTGAAATGAAAGAACCATTTCTCCCCGTCAAAATGAGATACGACATGGAGCTGTCAGTTGATGGAGTAGGTGTGGAGCGACGATCAAATAGAGTCACCGTCAAGTGATAAATGTTCGAAATTGTGTCATCCCGCAAACGTCATACAATTTAAATGGTTGCGTATACAATGTATCTACCTTACTTGTCTATTCATGGCAATGTCGTATGTGTATCAATACGTGATATAACGGGGAGCTATCAAGTGGTGCAGTAGGTGTGGAGTGAAGGTTGAACAAGGCAGGGCGTTTTTTATTGAATTTTCACTGGGGGAAAGGCTCAAAAGGGTAAAAAGGGCAGTTTACGCATACATTAATGATTATGTTCATAACCCTTAGGCATGTATGGAAGCTTAATATAATGTGTCATTATCTTTGCATCCACATAGTTGCGGGGCCTACAGTGACGAATGACGACTGCATCTTGGTATGAAAATAAGCGTTACACATATATCCTAGAAACATGTTTTATTACAACCAATACACGCAGTAGCCATAGAAACATGAGACGTGTCATGCAAGTCAGAACGTTTGACAGTTGTCTCAATTTGACAATAGACGACTTCCATTTCGCGAGTGAAATTCCTAACGAATTCACGCTGTCCGTAGATGTATATCCCAGTATGGAGCTCAGCATCTTCTTGTCTTCTCCAAGAATCTGACGACAGCGGGTCGAGGGTCAGAGTAGGCGATGCCCACACTATTCAGTGCCACCATGAGTCGTGCGTTTCTCGACTGGTGCGGTGATTATCGACCACAAGGTTGTGGTGGCTCACGATCCTTTCGATCTGCATAGATTGTGGACTCCTACCAGCCAAGCCAGATATGTCAACACCTTCTGAACTGAACCTGTTGTGACTGGCAGAAGTCTGACAGTCAACTTACAACCGAGATCACAGCCACCAGGCAGGAATGGCACATTCATCATGTTTTCCCTCTACTCGGCTTCCCCGTCCGCAAAGTCAGATGCCTCATCTGGGAAAAGGCGCCCGACGACGCGCACACCATGCTCAACGAATGATCTCAGACTGCGTGACATCACTAACTCCTTCATGTCTTTGATGACGTCCTCATGCTCCGGGTGCATGCGTTCGGACAGATATTCGTACGATGCTTGCACGCCCTCCAACCTAATTGCTCGTCTGTCGCGGCGGTTTGTACAAACGAACTGGTTATTACACTTTCGTTGTGTTAGGTCCTCTTTTGTGTTATCGGTTGGAAAACTCACTTTCTTCCCGGGAATGGTCCATCCCTCATCAGGTTCAACATCTTGATTGCCGCATCAGTCACAGTGAGCAGATCGCTGATGATCAAATCACTCCTTTGCAACTTCTGTTGGAGTGTTTCAAATATCTCTAGGATTTCGTCCATCAGTGCGGTGATCAACGTTTGTTGGTAGTTCCAGATTCTCAGGAATCATTTGGCTTTAGCCTTCTTCTTTCTGTCGCTGGTAGTTTCTGGCGCCTGCATCTGTTCACACACCGTAATGCAGGCTGGTAGGTTATTCAGCACAGCATCCAGCTCGTGCTGGGCAAACCTGACATCGTGGTGCCAAACTGTTTGACATTCCTGGCCTGCGCTGACAACATCTTCATCCTTCTAGGCGTTCGGAAGAATCGTACGAGTCCCAGTAGATTGGACTTCCAGATTCCCAACTCAGGTACGGTGCTGACGACCGACTCAATGGCTAAATCAGAACGGTGTGCAGCACACCAGAATGTTGCCAAAACCTCTCTGCATTTGGTCAGCAAGCAGACGTCATAATCCACCTTGTTTGCCGCCTCGCCGTCAGTGGTGACACCAACCAGCTTCGTGTATTTACCTCCTGTCAGATCCAGAGCTTTGTTCACCGCTTCAAGTAGTCCAGGGGCACCGTTCTTCTCTGGCGAATGCATGACAACTGCTACTTTAGAGTTTTGTTTTATTATACTCCAGTGCAAATTAAACCAAACACACTAAAACGAATAAAAAGTAAGCCCTACAAGGGGCTGGTTTGGGAGAATGGGGGCACACTGGGTGGAAAGTAGGTCTGACTGGGAGGGGGATAAACGAAAGGGCTGGAGTGGGGGACAATGCCCCCATTTTGTACGTTAAAAAACGCCCTGAAACAAGGTCACCATCAAACGACGATTGTTCAAAACTATGCCACTCCGCAAAAGTTTTACACTTGCAGTGGTTGTGTAGCTACTTCATGTACGTACACTAGGCCACTTTACATACCATTTGAAAGCGTATTGTATCCCCGTCAAAATAAGGTATGGCACGGCGTTGTCAAGTGGTGCTCTAACTGTGGAGTGCATGTTAAACAAGGTCAACGTCGAAATAGTAGGATAGCCAACATTTGATGTTATACTCTTTTAACTGCATTTTTGTTAATGGCTGGAATTCATGCTAGATCCATCACACACGGGATAAGAATACAGGTGTATGTGGATGCCACCCTAGATTTTGAAGGTTATTAAATTTGAATGTCACAAAGCAAATATTTTATCGTTTGCACATTTTATATATATCTTATTAACCATCTATTTTTATTTCATGTGTGTCTATATCTTTGTATTTTAGTTATTTATTATTATTTTATTATTTACTTGTATTGTATGTACATATGGACTTTTGTCTGAAATAAAATTTATGGAATAATCTAACATAAATACGTGATCTTCTCAAATACGTCTATCGCGTACACCAAAGTTGTTTACACACCCAATTATTCGTTGTAAGCCTGTTTGCATATATTCCTGGTGATATTGTTTATTACTGTACATGCATTTGGTCATTAACATGACGTCAAATTCAAAGAACTTGCCCAAAATGTAGTTAGGATGTTAAAAAAGAGGTGGCAATCGATTAGAACCCTATTCGCAACACAGTCGACCAACTGCCAGATTTTTTGAGAAACGAGACAATTTAATATCTCAAGGAGGAATCAAAATGTCAGGATCTAGTTGACATACGTGGAAACTATGGAGATTATGCTGGGCATCATCAGGGCTGAGACGATTGGCAGCTATATGGAATCTTTCGCTGCAATTACACATTGGCTAACCATCTACGATCATATAAACTATGCCCTCCCAATGGAAAACAGTCTCTCTGGCAGATGTGAAGCATCCCGAGAAGACAGCACCAGAGGTTTGTGTCTTATTCATTAAAGGAAACTTTATTTTGAAGAAAACCAAAAGCCCTTCAATCAAATTCCAGCTGATCACCCAACTGAATTGATGTATAGATTATACTACAAGATGTACCACGAACAACTTGTGTGCAACCGTCGATGATACGCAGTGACGCAAGACGCAATTTCAGCACTCGTATGTGTCAACAATGGCATCAGTGGTGCGTTATTCCAGGACACAGTTGTTGTTAATTGCCGCCAATGCAACCAGGTCTACCAGATCTCCGGTGACCTGCTGTGTGAATCTTCTCCTTCATCAAATGTGCATCTTCAAGCGTTCGTCTACGAGACGTAAACACCGTGGCGGTCGTAAAGTCGCAAAACAGATCGGGACAATAATTCACTACGCAAGAGTACCGACGTTGCCACAACCAAGCCGAAATGTACACAATTTAATAACTTTACCACTGAATAAACAGGTACAACGCGATCAAGGCGTACGAGTATGCTACGTTAACGCACAGTCGTGTCGGAACAAAACACTCGCCATTGCGGATCATATACTTGAAAACCATCTCGATATGATGGCGATATGCGAAACGTGGTTGAAGCCTTCGAGCGACGCCAGTGTGATTACAGACATTGTACCAAACGGATATTCCATCAAGCACACGCCTCGCTCTACCGGCAAAGGGGGCGGTGTCGCTATTATCCATAAATCCGAAATCGTTTTACACAAACAGAATACAGATGCGTTTCGATCGTTTGAACACATCGAGTGCCGGCTGAAAACACGTACGTCATCCATGAGAATTGTTGTCATTTACCGCCCGCCACCATCAGTGAAAAATGGCTTGTCAACTACTGTGTTTTTTGAAGAATGGGACCGTTTCATCGACCAGCATGCTATAAAACCTGGACCTCTGATTATCATGGGAGATTTAAACTTTCATATTGACAACGCTGCAAATGTTGATGCACGGCGACTGATCATTTCTGTGAATGCCACAGGAATGGTGTTGCATGTTCGCGGGCCAACCCACAGGAAGGGACACACGTTGGATGTACTCATGACCCGCAGCACGGACGAACACCTTGTTCGAAATGTTACCGTTGCGGACATGGGCATTTCTGACCACTTTGCGGTGAGTTTCAACATAGACATTGTTCAACGTCGCACTGGTTTGATGAAAATCAAATATCGCAAGTTACGCACCATTGATGCAGTGTCTTTTCGACAAGATATTCCATTGTTCCGCTCGGATGATCTTGACTTGCTGAACGTAGAAGAACTGGTTGATCAGTACGATCATATGCTGGTCAGCTTAGTTGATTCGCACGCGCCTGTGCAAGAAAAGCATATCCGATTACGGCAAGACACAGCGTGGTATACCGATGATCTACGGGCTGCGAAACGAGAGAAATGGCAGAGAGAAAGATCCTGGAGAAAATCCAAACTAGAGGTGCATAGACAATTGTACGCTGATCAGTGCAAGAGAGTGAATGCACTACTTACCCAAACAAAATCTGCCTACTATTCCAGCATAATCCGTAACACAGGCAAGAACCAGCAACGACTGTTCCGAATTGTAAACTGTCTACTGCATCACAAAATGGGAACTGTACTCCCTACCCATACGTCAGAAGCTGAAATGGCGAGTGTATTTTCAGACTATTTTTCTGAAAAGATCAGCATCATTTGTCGTGAGTTGTCTACCAGCTCTGACAGAGCAAATGGTGACAAAAATGTGGATACCAACAACATCTGCTGCACATCAGAGCTGTCTTCCTTCTCCCTACCAACGCCAGGCGAAATCAAGAAGATCATCATGGATGCACCGCCTAAATCGTGCGACCTAGACCCTGCTCCTACCTGGCTAGTGAGAGAATCGATCGATGAACTTCTGCCCATTTTGTCGCACATAGTTGTGGCATCTCTGCAGTCGTCTGTTGTTCCAGATCAATACAAGACTGGCTGCATCTCGCCATTAATCAAGAAGGCTGGACTAAATCCAGAATATTTGCAGAACTACCGACCTGTATCGAATCTGGCATTTCTCTCTAAAGTAATCGAGCGCGTTGTAGCAAAACAGCTGAACATCCACATGCAAGAGAACAACTTGCACGACCAATTTCAATCGGCATATCGCCATGATCACTCAACTGAAACGGCTCTGCTTAAAGTACACAATGACATTCTGTCTGCAGTAGACCGTGGCTGTGTTGTTGTGTTGGTTATGCTTGACTTGATCGCCGCTTTCGACACCATTGACTAGGACATTCTATTGAGCAGACTCACTCACAGATTCGGTGTCACTGGCGCTGCGCTTGAATGGTTCAGATCTTACTTGTCCAGTCGGCATCAAGTCGTTCGTATTGGAAGTGTCAAATCCTCCCCAACTGCTGTGCCGTTTGGCGTGCCGCAAGGCTCTGTGCTTGGGCCGTTGCTTTTTACGGCATATATCTCACTGCTCGGCGACATCTTCAAGAAATTCAGGGTGGACTATCATTTTTATGCAGACGACACGCAACTTTACGTCTCGTTTTGTCCTGGCGGAGATGACCAAGTGAATTCAATAGACAATCTGTGTAATTGCCTTGAGCATATAGGGGAATGGTTGCGGTCCAATTCACTGAAGCTAAACGACCAGAAGACGGATGTTGTGGTATTCGGCACCAAGCACAAGTTGCCACTGATGAAGGATATCCGCATAATCATTGGTGATGCAACTCTGAGCGCATCATCTAATGTTCGTAACCTTGGCGTCATATTCGACTCATCCCTCGGCATGGCGAACCATGTCTGTGCCATCTGCCGAACAGTCTACATGCACCTACACAACATTAGCCGTATCAGACGTTACATTACCTTAGATGCGACGAAATCATTAGTCCACGCCTTCGTCATGTCCAGACTGGATTATGGGAATGCGCTGCTTGCTGGACTACCACTTGAACATTTGAATAAACTCCAACGCATTCAAAACATGGCAGCAAGAATCATTACTTTTACACCTCGCAGAGATCACATTACCCCAATCATGAAAGAACTGCACTGGCTACCTGTGAAATGTCGAATCGAATTCAAGATTCTTATGCATGTGTATCGATGTCTGAACGGCACCGGACCATTGTACCTGGAGAACATGCTGAAGACACAGTGCTCTGCAGGGCGCACACGTTCGTCCCAACAATATCTGCTACACGTGCCGCGAACGAAGCTTGTTAGTTTTGGTGATCGTGCATTCGAAGTGATAGGACCTCGATTATGGAATCTGCTGCCGTTTCACATAAAATGTAGTGGAAACCTAACACTGTTCAAACGGACTCTGAAAACACACATGTTCAAAGCGGAATACTGTTGACATTTTACTTTCTTTGACATTTTACTCCTAAACTTATATTTTATTTATCTACCCACGATTGCATATATGTAAATATTATATATATTATTTATTCTATATATACTTAAAGTATCTTATATATCTTAATAATGTTTAAATAAGAGCTTTATATATACATATTTTTATTTATCTATTTTTAGTAATTAAATAAAATTGTTCTGTTTTTATAATTATTATATCAAATTTGTATTTTATATCTACTGTGCACATACCTTTGCTAAATTTTAATGTTTTATACATTAGCTTCTTGTACAGCGCTCTGAGCATTTTATTGGAAATTGCGCTCTATAAAAAAAAAAATATTATTATTATTATAATGGCATCATCGGCCTTACCAGGGACGATCAAGCCTGGAATGTGTTTTGCGTCACATGGTCAGAACGATTACGAATGTCACAGTACTCAAGATCCACCCTATTCAATATGGAAGACGACGCGGAAGAGAACCTGTTCAACTGCTCTGATGGTATCCGCCACGGATGAAGCATGGAAGCGTGACGCTGATGACCCAAAGAAGCTTGTCACACAGTTCTTGGTGTGTTCAGAGAAACTGATGGTGAATATGGAAACACTGACTTACAGGTGGGAGCGATCGATGGTCACGAACGCAAGAGTGGGGGTCTTTTCACCACTGTTTTGCTCCCTGTCGACGGAGTTGCTTTCCTGTCAAGCGTGTATATACCAGCAATATCGTCGCTGACTCCATACAGGAGCCTACAGCAGAAACGGGATTGACCCACATAATACCGACATGCCTTTATTACGCATGGCAACGGAATACTCTGCTTCAACTGACGTGGTCAATAGTTACTTATCTAACAACTAAATACCAAGACACATAGTAGGTTATCATCACCATGAAGCAACGACTGGATGAAGAAACTACAGCGCACCGAGGAAGCAACGTTCATAAACCTTTGCAACTACACAATGTACGAAACATTATCTAAGTTGACAGAAAGCTGTTAAAACAATAGTTCAACTGTGTCACTACCGAACGACCAGTGGAAATAAATGGTGAATACCATGAAGCTTTAGGTATCCCCAGACCTCTGTCTATAGCCACAATCGGAGGAGACATGAATTCAACACCACAGGTATAGTTGCCCAGTGTCTTGGTACGGCTGGACTTTGTACACCCTTGGAACTTCCAGAAACAATCTAAAAGATTTACACAACCTGCGAATGGTAACCTACTCAGCTTCCACGCACTAACAGGAATTCGACATCAGCCTTTTGTGGTCATGGAAAGACATCGAGCTTGCAAACTTTCCAGAACGAACCAGCTCCTTGTCAAGGCAATTGGTCACGATGGGGAATTTGCATGGGCTGGATATGTTGTGTCACCTATTTTATGGTACTCGCTCGTGAGTAGCAAACCGTCGATCCTGTCAGAATCCAACTCTTTGGGTCTGACGATGCTACCCCACCCTCCACCCTACAACTTCGTATTACACACGCTAATCGCCACGCAAAGATTTGGTGACAGGCAGATTGTGAATATATAGCTATATCATCTGATATCGACACATATACGAAGAAGGAATTAGAATGCCTGTGTGAACGGGGTTATCCCCTATTGTAGATGTCACTCAAAATACAGGGCGGCTCGGCGAACTGGATCGATAGTTTTTTGTAATGCCGATGATACCATTATGCATCCTGCATGTGCTAGTAACTGGCTCAGTTGCCTGATCAGCAGGCACTTGGCGGAAGCGCCTTTTGTTTTTTTCACAATAAAGCCTTTAATGAATACTGCACGAGCCCCTGGTTCTGTCTTCTCGGGGTGTTTCACATCTGCCAGAGAGACTGCGAATGTTTAAAAATAAAATCGACATATACCTCAGAAGGGCGGGATAAACGTAGATAAAATGGTTGGACTCTTGATAAACCAAAAGGCTTCCTTATCCACCTGCCATCTAGAGTTAATTCTCTGGGTGGCAAACTTGTTAAATTTTGTTATAAGCTTCACAAACTAGTGCAGTTTGTCAGCAGATCACTTGTACTATCTGTCTTTCTATATGGCCATGAGACGTGAACACTCCATGCTCATGCAGAAAAAAAAGTCATCGAGACCAAATGCTTGAGGAAGCTGCTCCACATCTCCTACATGGAGCGTGTGTGTGTGTGTGTGTGTGTGTGTGTGTGTGTGTGTGTGTGTGCGTGTGTGTGTGCGTGTGCTGAGCAAGATCAAATCCCTGCATTGTGGGCTCACAAGAACTGCATCTAGCAACTGTCAAGAGAAGAAAACTGGCATGGTTTGGGTTAAGGAGAAGCTGAAGTGGCGGGGCTGCGCACCGCCGTCACTTCAGCTTCGGCCCCACTGATGTCGAAGCAGCAGAGAAGCTGACGTTACGGCGGTGCGGCGGCGAACCATTTTCAACGGCACACCCTCCCCCTCCGTCTACAGATGTTATGATCCGACAGTGCGACAGGCGGTGTCGTACTGAAGCTCCGGCTCAGCCAACCCAATTTGAATTTTAGTTCGCGGCCACCAGGTTTTTTTTGCCGAGCGTCAACGAGGGTGCAATTGTAGGTTTTTGCCCCCCCCCCAGACTACCCTATCTGGCACCGCCCCTGAATAACACAATGAGCATAACAGACACGATGACCATTAGGCCTCCACCACCAACAATAACGAATTGTTTATAGAAGCCTCTATAATTGTTACCTTGCCTGTGATTTTGTAAATTAATTAAGCGATGATGACGTTTTACAATTATCAGGATTCTGACTTGGAAACTTTCTGACAAAAAGCTGGTGGTGAATACCCTATTCACTTGAGAAAGCTTTCACAGTCCACATCCCAATGTATATCTGTGGAGGACTAACATTTCTGCAAGGATCAACATTAAAACAAATATACAAATTATATTGGATCTCGCTCATGACCTGCGATGGGCTGTGGCTGTGACAAAACCTTGCATCTCAAAGCTTATCAGGAAGATGTAACTTCAACCATACATAAATACTTTCATCTGTGTACATATAAAGTATCGCTTTTGATGCGTTAACTTTAATGGTTCAAGGAGCCAAGGTATAGTTAATGTTATATTTTACTAATAATATATATATTAATTATGATCAAATGTTCATTAAAAATAAATTTCTTTTGTTTCGTTTTGTTTACAAATTGAGGGGTAATTACGGTTTGGTTCGCTCAACGGGTAAGAGTGCCAAGAAGATTAAAAACCGCTGCTCTAGCGACTGCTCGACTGCGCTCTGTTCGTTGACTGACCGCCATCCGTGAATGCAGGTAGCGCATCCTACCGTCACACCTGTGATTCTTTGACCGAAGGCCTATAAACTGTGGCCACTACACGGTTCAACAGGAACCCCAACAGCGCTGCCGACAGATACAGTGAAGATTTATTATTGATATCATCGGATCACGGACGTCGAGTTCTTTGTTAAAATCGGCATAAATAGCATTAAAGTCATGTAGGTAAACGCCCCGTTACTTCGGGCGCCTGGCATGAATGAGTGAGCACGTGACTTTGGACTCTTGAGATATGTTATAAACGAGGGGAGAAGCTTTCTAAATTGACGATGTCTAAAAGTGATACACGAGAGGAGAGGCTTTCTATAGTTCAATGCGCCCTATTTAAAGTGATATGTCATAGACGCGATGAGATATTCTATTTAAAATGACATGTTACAGACGAGAGGAGAGCTTCTACATAAAGCGCTGCGTTATACAGGAGAGCAGATGCTTTCTAAAATGATGCGTTATGCAGGAGAGTAGAGACTTTCTAAAGTGATGCGTTATACAGGAGAGTAGAGACTTTCTAAAATGATGCGTTATACAGGAGAGTAAATGCTTTCTAAAGTGATACGTTATACAGGAGAGTAAATGCTTTCTACAGGAGAGTAGAGGCTTTCTATAGTGATACATTATACAGGAGAGTAGAGACTTTCTAAATTTGCTGCATTATACAGGAGAGTAGACTTTCTAAAATGATGCGTTATACAGGAGAGTAGAGGCTTTCTAAAGTGATGCGTTATAAAGGAGAGTAGAGTATTTCTATAGTGATACGTTATACAGGAGAGTAGAGACTTTCTAAAGTGATGCGTTATACAGGAAAGTAGAGATTTTCTAGTGATGCGTCATACAGGAGAGTAGAGACTTTCTAAAGTGATGCGTGATACATTACAGTATAAGCTATGGGCTGGCGGGCTGGCGGGCGGGCGGGCGGGCGGGCGGGCGGGCGGGCGGGCGGGCGGGCGGGCGGGCGGGCGGGCGGGCGGGCGAGCGGGCCGTCGGGGATGTGGGCGCGTGTGTGCGATTTTCAAAGACAATCAGACGGAGGCTAGTTTAACTTTTTGTGAAGGAAATATAAAGGTTTTGCTTTTAGGACTTGTTCCACTTACATTTCTATGGACACATAAATGTAAGGTGGGCTCGTGAACTATGACATTTAATTACAAATACAAAATCTTTGACTATGATTCATTTTCAGGAAAAAATATAACACTAAAATGTCATCGAAACGGCTATGGCTATCAGTTATCGGCGTATTTCAAAGAAATTGTACAACAACAAGGGACACACTTAGCCGGTCGACACGTGATTGGGACATTTATTTATACCTAGTGCATATGTCACTACAAACGACCGTGCGGTTTGGAGGGCCATGGTCGCCAATGCCTGTGGCATACATGACACTTACAAGAAGAAGATATGTAAAGTGCATAGCTTGTGTGAAGTGGGACTATGATGTTAGCGTCGGTTAGCTGAAAAAAACCTTGCGAACATTGACAAGTTGTCTGGTGATGATCCTTCCTAACTGAGAGTTAGTTTAAGGCCACGTTACACCTTCCCAGCTAACAAAACTCGTTTGGCCAATTAAATTAAACATGACTACTTTACACATCTAGCCTCACTCACAATCACATAACATGGAAACACATAAACACACTTTTCACATTTATATTTAGGAACGTACCTTTAATGGCACACATATAAATGTGTTTTGTTTGATAAATATCAATTGACGGCGATTTCGATCTATCGGCTTTGTCACGATGACGGAAACCCCGTACGAATGACGGAGAGTTGACATGCATGCGCGGGAGTTTAGAAGCAACAGCCTTTACCTTAACGAGCACAGTCGCTGCCATTCCTAAATTCCGCAGAACATAATATGCAGATCCACTGTATGTCAATCTCGATCGCGCTTTCGTTGTAACATATATAGCACACTCGCACGCACGCGCGCGAGCACGCACGCACACACCCACACAATGTGTGCACTATTTAATTAACTAAGTAATTCAAACAAAATGAGCATAGCATGCAAAGTAATCCCCCTTCAGGAACACGTCCCTAAATAATTAAGCTGTAGGAAATATAGCGAAGATGCCAATCACATTATGGAAACAGAGACTTTCCAAACAGCATATAACTTGTGGTTAAAAGCGTATGTGAAGGGGGCAGATATACGAGAGACTACGTTCGTGAATCAACCCACGACACGTCAACTTCTTTGTCAAATTACAAAACAAGGTAAGTAGTAAAACAGCCCACCCAACGTTCTAACGGGTGATGCGAGCACGGTAACCCCGGTAATAACAAAGACATCGCACCAATATGAATAGCATGCAGGAGAACATAATCATTCACACTGATGAAGATCAAGTACCCCAGGAACCATAGGTCCATCCAAAGAAATGACGTTAACTACGTCAATAAAGAGGATACTCACGCAGCTACGCGGGTTTTTAAACCTTATATAAAGCGATACAAAGATAACGTTAAATTTTATAGTAATATAATTAGTAATTAAATTACTATCTAAACTACAAAATGTCTTACAAATTGTATTGCAAATTAGATTAGTAATTAAATAAATAACGAAATTAGTAATTAATTAAAATGTAACGTAATTAAATTACTGAATAGTCTGAAAACGTTGTGCTAAATATTCAATGGTTTAGTGTGTGCAAAAACACCCCCATTATTATTTACAAAGGGAGTGCTCTTTGTCCCGCAAAATGGGGGTGATGGCTTTTTACTACCCCTCCAAGTGCAAATGTTTAGGCCTAAATATCTGATATCTGTTGAAAATTGTTCGTCGCCGGATCGGCGTAACTTCATCTTGTTGTTACCTGAACGGAGGCACATTTCAAAGGGTCTAGGGGCACGGTCATGTGGGCCCATTCAAAAAGGTCTACGGGCACGCCAAATTCAATAGGTCTAGGGGGCACATGTCACCCAGGTCCCCCTGGATCCGACTATGCCAGGTAAATAATGAATTAGCATTTACGTGTACTTTTGCTATGTGTGTATTACAATAATAGGCATATATGGGTAGCCTAAAAACGGAAATATGGGTAACTTTTTGTTGTGCTTCTTTTGCAGAAAGCAAACATAACCAACATGATTTGGCATATTTTGATTGGTAGATAGCGCCAGTAAAAGTAGCATCCCCTGAGATAGGTGAGGGTGCGCCCTATACACCTGTCTGAACGTCATGATTCGAAACGACCTGTTTCCGAGAAGAATGTTGTTAATCGTCACACAGACACTGTGAACATCGCTTAATACAATCACCCCGTCCCACAGTTATTTGATTAAATAATTGTTTCCGCTGTAAGTCCTCAGTATAGTACCTGAAGGTCTAGTGGCCAACATAAGAAAATCCAGAAGACGATCAATTAAGTAGAACCCGATATTTGTTTGGCAAAAAAGAGTGACACGTATTACATATGGAGCAAAAGCTCAAGACCATACAAACAACTTGTTTGTCGATCTTAAAGCTATGAAGTTTTTTTAATTATATTGAGTATAAAACGGCTATCACAATGTACAAGGTGAAATATAATTTACTTCCGAAAAACACTCTAAACTGTTTTCACTTGAATAACGAATGTTGGTGTGTAACAAGATAGATAGATGTATTTAAATAATTGTACGTTCGTACAACTTTGAATGTGTGTGTCTAATATTGGAATCAAACTGTGGAATAGTTTACCTGAAGATTTAAGAAAGTGTCAGCATATTTGTATGTTTAAAAAAAGTACAAATCATCTATAATTGACAGATATACAGCACTTTTGTAATCGTGGTACTATGCGGAGAAATGAAGACCCATAAGAATATCAAAAACCAAAATTAATATAAACTTATTATATTGTAGGCACCGTGTACACTAATTTTTGATTGGTAAATCTTGTATTGTATACATATTGTATTTACATCGCAAGCACCTAAAATGGTTGGGGGTGAACCACTGATAAGTATTGTACTTCTGTTCACCCCCTTTCCACATTCAACATTGTATTTGTTTAATTGTGATGTGTAATGTAAATGTTGGAAATAAATGATTTACTTACTTACTTACTTTTATTGACGTAGGTTCAAACGTCTAAGTAGCAAGTCAACGTCAGACTCAGAACTTGAAAAAACGAATTAAGTAAGTTGCTATTTTACTTATGAACAACGTGGAGCCTGGAAGAACAACTCCAACGTCAGAGCCTGAAAAACGGCCTAGATTTCCACTCGATCGAGCCACACTTTGATACCGCGACGTCAGGGTAAGCGTGACAGGAGTGTCTGCCGGCTACCCCCTCCTGCGTCCGGGTGTCTCGTCACAGCAATAGACCACGTTGTCAGTGGTCGGGCGCGTCTATTTGCGTCAAACGCACGTGTGCCCGTTCGAGCGTTGACGCCGATGACGCCAAAAACAGCGACATCCGAATAATTTTTACTCCCGCGATAGAGACGCTGGCGTTTGGATCTCTCGCTGCGGATCGACGGGTTGACACCGCAGTGTCGCCGGGCACACTATAACCACCGTGGTCACGTGGGACGCATATCGTTCTGGCGCAGATGGGGAGTTCGGTAACTGCAGCAGTGGAAAGGTGAGTGTCTGATGTTTTGTCGCCCTAGTGCTAACATTGTCACTATTGCATGTTGATGGTGAGGCATTCAGCATCAAAGCGTCATGTTACATACAAGTTCTTCAAATTTAGGCTAAGTCGTAATTTAGGAAGCCAGGAAATTGGAAGGGTTCCCACTAGGCTCTAGGACAGTGACAGACCCTGATTTTTAACTGGAGACGGCGGCAACCCTAACGTGTGAGTTCTTGTCACGCGAGGCAATGATGAAAGTAGTGTAGCAAAGTGCTGAAAAATTCCGTGCATGTGAACATAATTTAATTTAATTATACGGTCAATGACAGCCACTTAAAGTTCAACTTTGGAGTTTTGGAGGATCAGACTCGGAGGATGTGTTGTTGTCAGTGTTGATTACTTGATACGTGGGGGGGTGTGGGGGGCACTACCCTTACATGTTGGTAGGGGTGTGCAGCCGAAGGTCACATACCCCTACCCTTGATAAGGGCATCCAATATCAAAAAGTATACTCTTGTCCCTTGATCTAGGGACAAATTTAAGAAAGACAATGTTTAAGTAGATATTTAATTCATATAAACAGAAACATACTTCTCGTGGCCGAATTTCCCGCGAAAATTGCACCAAGTAGTTGCCGATATATACCGAAATATATGCGGTAGGTAACCACGAATGCTGCAATAAAAACCTAGCCTTCTTCTAGGGAGAGTTCCTCGAAATGATTTTGTCTATGGAACTTCTGTGTAATGTTGGCCCTTGATTTAGGAAGCCTCGGTAAAAAAACGACCCTTGAAGTTGGCACACCCACAGTACTGTTAGTATAGGCAGTGCCCCCCGGACTTGATAGCAGTGTTATGACGCCACTTAGTTGTATACAGTTAACTTCATGAGTCCAGCCATGTTACACATTTAACCCATAGGCAACTAGCATGTGTGGGATCTTTTACTACCCCTGGCATAGACATCAGATCAGGTAGAAAGGATCAACAGTAAATAGTCTCTTCCACAAGACACAGGCAGTGTGGGGTAAAAAAATTGACAAAATTTCAAAACAGTGGTCAATAGTAGGATTCAAACCTGTCTAGCCCATGCCATGGCATGGAGTGTACAAAAGTCATGGTCACAACTATCAATACACTAGAGTGACAGATGTCTGACAAACCTAAGCCCATCCCTGGCACCAGATCCCTGTGAGCAGTTTTGATTTACGACTGATCAGCCTTTTGTTTAGACCAACCTCTCTACCTGGAACCTCCCATAAATGTTATTTGGTTTCAGCTGGCCCATTCTAGCTGTACATAGCTGGCACTATGTGTTGGGTATTACATGTTCTTTTTCAGCCAGTCTGTCAAATAGAGTTAAAATTGACAAAGACATTTGTGAAGACACTATTTAAACCACAGCATATTATGCAAAATGTTGCAGCAAATTCATCAAGGCATTGACTGCCCTGGCTTAAGTGAACTGGTAGAAATTGTGTTTGTTTTATAACTTCTATGTATCATATGTCAATATTAATGACAGACCTGTGTGAATCACTCAATTTTGGTAATCAAGACGTTTGCAAATTAGCACATTCTAACAGGGGCATAGCTAGCCGTACGCACCTACGCACGTACGCACCTACGCACGTGCTTCCACATCAATATGTCAAACCAAAAATTCCATTTAAGACAGTGGTTGCTGGAAGCCCTGATCAAGTTGTTCCCCTTGGCAAAGAAAATGTCAGCACTGACTTGTAACAATTTATCAATACTTTGATGACACAGGATGAAGTTACTAGAAGCAGGCAGTCTTTCTACGAAGCTGCTGCTGTTGGTATATGGCCTGGCAGGCAAGTCGGTATTGAGGCAAAGCATATAATTTATGTCATAATTGACTTGTATCAATTTATTAATGTTTGACTACCTCTATGGGGTGAAACTAACAGAAGCATGCAGCCACTATGAAGTCAGTAAGGTGATAGCATACAAGCCCTTGTGGTAGCATTGATGTAACCTCACATCAGCAAGGGAAATCGACAAGTTAGGTTTTTTAATATTTAAATTGTCAAATAACTGTTGATGTAGCTGATATTGTTATTGTTAATGATTAGATAGCTGGTGGGCGAGTGAGAGAAGTGGTGGTCAAGTGGGAGAAGTGGTGGTCAAGGGTGAAGAACATGGGAGACTCATTGATGAAGAGGATTAGGCTTTCTCACTGTAAACGTCGATAATGACACATAGCTTAGCAACTTAGATCTAGCTTTGGAAAATTGGAAAGCCAATGTCCGACAATAATAAACATGCCTTTCTTGAAGCTAACTGGATTAATTAATTTGACCATCAATGTGGACACAAATTATTGAAATGATAAGTGTATTTTAATAGATGTGAGAAAATTTGCTTTAAATCTTTCCCAGAAGGTATCTGCAATGGATGAAGCATCTTCTCGCATGGTCGCATCCCCAGTGAAAGTCTTGGATTTGTTAAAGCCGCCAGCACAACTGGTGAAGCTTTGGCCACAAAGTATATAGTTCCACAGAAAGAATATGGAGTTTTGGTAACAAAGACATGCACTCAGTGATCTGAAAGAGCAGCCAAAATGGCATCCAGCATAGAGTGCATGCTGCATTCACTTTGTGACACAAGATGGTCCAGTCATACAAATGCACGGTACACATTGAAGTCTGCCTTCTCTGTTGTAGTCACTGTCCTGGAATGTTTCTAAGATGCATTGGGACGACAAACCCAAAAGTTAATTTTCTATCAAAAAATTTGACTTCATCATAATAGTAGTGACCATGTAGTGAACATGTCCACCATAGTCTGCTTCCTCAGTCACCTACAGGTCAAACAATGAATTCTTGTACAGGCAGCCAATGATGCACCCTCTGTTGTATAAGAGCTGCAGCAGAATGTGTTGTTTGATAGTAGAACTTGCAGGAAAATTTGAGAAAGATACACGTGTTATCCAGGCTGCAGTAACTGTTGCTCAGCTACTCTATAAGTTCATATCTTCTTTTTATCAGAGATTATAATAATAATAATAAACTTCTATAGCGCTTATATCGCCAGGATTGTGAGCGCTCAGAGGCGCAACATACAAGAATCATTGGGCAAAATCGTTAATGTGGACAAGCAAGAGTTGTCATTAAAGCAAGGGACTGCTGAAGGTTATGGTGGGAATGCAATTTCAAATAAATAAGTCTTCAGTTTTCTATGAAAGGTAGCTATAGTCTCAGATGACTTTAAAAGTGACAGGGAGTAGATTCCAGATTTTAGGTGCAACTACAGAAAAAGCCAATATTAATATTGGTTTTCGGAACAAAAAGTTGTGAAACTGATGATCTGAGATTCCTGGGGATATCGGAAAAACAGAGGAAACTAAACAAATAGGATGGGTGCTGTGTAGAAAGGGCACGATATGTGATAGTGGCTAACTTGAATTGTATTCGATATGCAACTGGAAGCCAGTGTAACTGTTTAAGTAGGGGGCAGTGATAATGAGAAACGAGGAGCTTTTTGTACCACACGTGCTAAACAATTCTGTACACGTTGGAGTTTGGCTAAGTCCTTTTTTGCAATGTTGTTTAGTAGTGAGTTGCAGTAGTCAAGGTAACTGCTAATTAGAGCAACTGATATTGTTTTAGCAGTAGATAAAGACTAATGATGCCGAATTCGACGGAAATCACGTATATGGTAGAAATAGGATTTACATACTTGAGAAATGTTCTGGTGAAAGCTGAAATCACTATCAAAGACAACACGTAGATTACGAACAGTATCTGATGGTGATGTATCATTACCAAGCAATTTAACTGGAAATTAGTTAACAACCTTGTTTCGTTGTTGTTTTGTGCCAATAATAATTAGATCACCTTTACCTTGATTTAGCTTCAATTTACTTGCTTCCATCTACAGCAAGATGAGACAGTCATTTAAAGTTGATAGAAATGTCTGTGCATCCGTTGGTGAAAGTGATATATACACCTGTGTGTCATCAGCATACAAGTGATGATTTATATTATAATTACATTTGATGCATGTTATATAATAATAATAATAAGATAACTTATTCTGTGTAGGAGTCATGTGTTGTTCTCCATCGTCCCAGTGCCCTTTTTATGTTTTATTTCGGCTCCGAAATGCACCCATTTGTAATTGGATACACAGTTTCGGACTGCCCTCTACATAGACGTCAGGATGTAGTGAATATTGGTGTGGGGCTGAGAGGGGATGAGGGGGGGCACAAGCTTGGAACCTAGGGCACGTTGGGGACCAAGGGCACCATGTATTTATGCCTAGCTATGCGCCTGTCTAAGTTACACCGAAGTGGCTACTGAATTTTATATTTTATCATATAGACCTGTACGAAATTTGTGCATGCTTCAGTAGTGATCAATTTGAAACTAAAAATGTTTTTCTATTTATTATAATTTAAGAAGAGGAACATGATGAAGATATGCCGTTCTGTTTATTGGGACACCTTTGTTGATTAGCCATACGTTATCTAGATAGCGACATCACACAGTTGTGTAAAGGACAATGTGTTTGAGGTGGAGCCTTAGTTCAATAGCCAGTCATACATAGGTTAGACAGTGACATCACAAAGTTGTGTAAAGTTGCTCTGTATTTAACTCTGTTATATGCGCCTTATTAGACTAGAGATAGCCACAGAACTAAGACTCAAGATCTAACAGAACTACTGTTGATGCTTACTAACAAACAACAGCTGTCGCAGGAATACCCGCTTAAAAGGAACAACTTCGAAATTCCCATTCTGGCCTGCACTGTTTTAGTTACTTAGGTTGAATGTAGTAAATAATAATTATGCTTGCCAGTATATAAACATGGTTTGTCTACTCGCAATAATCGTAATAATAACATCGAATGTTTGAGTGGATCCATAGTAATATTTGAGTTTTTTCATGGGGGAATATAACTATTTACAAATTAGACTAAGTCCAGAAGCAACTAAACAGATTCTAGAAACAAATACATTTAAAACATCTTAAACTGCTTGGTTTCTTGATGAAAATGTTCATAAAGTTGGAAGAAGAAATCAGATTAAGATTTCTTCTGAATATAGGGTATCACATCAGGAATGTTCAATTTCCTCACTGACATTTGTAAATACAGTAAAACGTCATAAAATAGGTGCGTTTTTTTCAGAACCATAATATAAATCAATTAGCTACAAAAAGGTTTATATTCAATTAGCAAGTCACTTTTTAGAACTACCTGTAAACACAGAGCATAAATCAAATTGCTCTTTGGTGCTCCATAAACAGACTGTCCTTATTCATGCAGTTGTTACTTAACTGAAGACATTGTATAGAAAGAGAAAATGGAGAAAGAAGAAACAAAAAAAATGATGAGGATACAAAACTTGAAAATATTGAGTCTCTCTTCAGGAAGATTTATTCCTTGATGTAGGAAAGGGTTCTCTCAAGGGTGGGGAGTAACGATCAATAACATTTAAAAGCTAGGAAGATGATGCCAATAATTATAGGTGAATGTCTTTATAACGTTTGCAGGGAGAGGTGCCAGGTACATGAAAAATGACCAGATGACACAGAAAAGCCAGCGGGGCATAGTTTGATGGATGCGAAATGGTCACTGTTTGTGTCTAGGACAAATGCGCTTTGACAAAATGTGTTTCAACAACATGTTTGGCTGGTAAAAAGATAAATTTCACTAATATAAAAATTAATACATTTGGTCAAATTATTTTAAGTCCAATTTCCTGATGCTTCTAGCATTTATGCACTGTCCAGATCTATGCTGTGTTCAGGCACTGTCCTAGGATCTGGAGATGTTTTGACATATTTTGAAATGCCAACTGTAGATGCAGTTTGGATAGAAATATTTATGTTATGACATCAGGAAGCTACCTTGGATTAATTACACTTTATTGCTGCACCAACTCTGGAATATGCTCCCTCTTAGTGTTAGTTGAAAATATTACAAAATTCCGTCGTCATTTAAAAACTTATCTTTACAACCTTGCTTATCCACCGTAGCTCCCTAGCGCCTTGACCCATTTGTTGACAACTGGAATACTGCTTATGGATTTTGAGATTGACCAATCCTATTGTTTTGATGCACCTCTGAGCTTGGTTTCCAAGGATTTAGGTGCAATAGAAGTTATCTTATTATTATTATTATTATTAAAATCACAAGAGAAGTTATTTTGTTTGCATACTGCTATAAATACAACGGTGAACCTATACATTGACCAAGAACAAACAAACATTATGTTTAGAAGGTGACGATCCCTGATGAGCTATGCATGACTAATGTAACCCAAACATGTATTTGTACATGCAAATATAGTTGCATATATTGCAATGCTACACAAATACAGTACATTATACAGAGTTGACATCCTGTTACTAATGTTAGCATGCAGTGCACACACAAATCTTCCAAATATTTGCACAACAGATTCATTTTCTATTGTCTGAAGGTGGCATTGCTTGCTGTCTTTATATTTCAATAAATCATTACACTATAGTCAATCTATAATAATTAAACGATAAGCATTTGCACAAAATACTTCATACATTACATGACATGTACCAGGTAATCTTTGCAATCTCGAATATGTGTACACATGAGTTTGGGACTTTGCTGTGACTGCCAAGCATTATGTGACACATTTCCGTGAATTATGCAGACTTATTCTCAAAGTAACTATGAGACATTTTTATTCTATTCATTAAAAATACAGTGAAAGATTTCAATCACACCTGCTACATGTTGAGAAGATTTACATAACATTATGGGATTAGCCTTTAATGTTTTATGGTATTCTTGCATAACACAGAACTAGGACCTGTGCTTTTTCTAATTTATATTAATGACATAGTGAATTCTAGTTCTCTAAACTTGCTATCCTTTGCAGATGATACCACTGTTTACCATTCAGGATATGATATTGAACATTTAGTTATAAAAGTGAATCAAGAACTAAAACAATTATACAATTGGTTGTGTGCTAACAAATTGTGCTTGAACGTCAAAAAGACACAATTCTGTGTTTTTAGTCCTGTAAATTCAAACTACGAGGTAAACAATAGCATTAAAATAAATAATGAAGTCATCAACCAGGTTGGCAAGTATAAAAATGACGAATCTGTAAAATTCCTGGGATTGTATATAGATAAGCACCTAACATGGAAAGAACACATCAACATAATTAGTTCCAAAATATCTAGAGCTATTTTTGCAGTAAATAGAGTGAAATATTTCTTACCATATAAGTCATTAAAATCATTATATTACACTTTAATTCACAGCCATATAACATATGGTATACAAGCATGGGGCAATGGAAACAAAGAAAATATAAATTTTACAAAAACGTGCTTTAAGAATAATTAATAAAAAAGGATATAGGAGGCATACTGATCCTTTATTTAAGTCTGACAAAATACTAAAAATGTCAGATGTATATAAACTACAGGTCTCACTATTTATGTATGACTTTAAACATGATTTATTACCCAAGTCATTTAAAAAATTTGCGATCAAAAAGACTTTAGACAAAGGTATAAGAATAACCAGACTATGCAACCTCCTTGTTAAAGAGACACCTAGAACACATTTTTTGTCTAAGCTACCAAAACATAATTTCACAAGAATCTGGAACAATATAAACGAAAAAATAAGAAACACTAAACACAGGTTAAAGTTTAGACGCGTGTTGTGTGACTTCTACTTAAACGCATATCTTCGTCTAGTGAATTGTATAAATCCTAGATGTTCAGAATGTAATGAAACTGATTAAATGAAACTCTACCTTTGTTTGTAAGTCTATTACCGTTCTTACACTACGTTGTTAACCAAGTACAAATGTTTGGATCGCCTTTCTATTCACTTACATATACTTCAATTGATCATACTTCTCAGTTCGTTGTCATATATCACCAACAACAGCACATACTATATGTTAAATAATACTTCGGTTTAATATTATCTAGTACGGAGGTGGGTTGGTGATGAATTTGAGTGAGTTGTTTAACATGATTTTGATGATTGTTGTGATTGTAATCATAGAGTAATGATAATCAAATGGTGTCACTGGAAGACGGCTTTTAGCCAAGTGACATCCATGCAATGTAGCACATTTTCATTTGTATGACATATATATGTTAACTGTATGTTACGTTGTTACGTTGTAAATAAAGTTACTTACTTACTTTAAAAAAAAAATGCAAAGCAGCTACTTTGTGTGTGTGTATTTGACCCATAAAAATTGGTCCTAAGATGTTGACTTAAGTAAACTGCTGTATGACTCGGAACACTGCATGTGGTTGCAGTCTTGAGTTAAGTTAGAATTAGACCAGATGTCAGCATTACATCAAGCTGTTTCATCTTAGCTACTATTAGATCCATCTGGTTGTATAGCCTTTTAAAAGTGTCCCCAGCACTAAGTTGGTTGTATTTAGTTAGTTTTACATTGTTTTTATACTCTGAATGATTTGTAGAGAAATTGTTGAGAACCTATCAGACTGTTAAGTGCTGTAAATTTAATGAAGCACACATACAGACTAAAGGAGAGAAAAAATTACCTCTGTACTGTATTCATTTCTTAGTCAGAACAAATTAAATGAGCAGCTTTTGACAAAAAACATTTAAAACTAGAAATGGTAGATGAATTGTTATACTTTTACACAATGCTTCATCAACTGTCAAACCTGCTCATCCCAACCTCAGTGTGACACATCTTAGAAACATTCAGCCATGCTGTAATTACTGCACAAAATATATTCATGTAATCCTATCAAGTATCTAACCAAGTACTCATCTCGTTTGAAGTGGAGTCAAGTCTAGCCCCACAAAACTGGAGTGATTGATGGAGATGATGAAGTATTCCTGTAACTCTGGTGTATTATGACGTGTATTATGACGTGTATTATGACGGGACACTTGCTCACTGGGGGGAGGGTTCTTGTCATGTGGTGTCAAGATTTAACAAGATTGCCATCCAGAAAATTAACTCTAGATGGCAGGTGGACAAGGAAGCCTTTTGGCTTATCCGAGAGTCCAATACTTTTTATTTACATGTATCCCGCCTTTTTAAGGTATGTGTCGATTTTATTTTAAGATATATTCACGCTACTAGCACCAACACAATCAGCAGATAAACTGTTCCATTCATTTACAGTCTATTGTGAAAATGAGAACTTTTTTATATCTAATCTACACAGCTCTGTAACTAATGTAACTTCATATTCCCTGTCTGTCAGCAAAACTACTTATTATCACAGAGTTAATCCTAATCTGTCTGTCTATCTGCTGTCTGTCTGTTTGCCTCAGTCTGTATGATCTGTCTGTATGGCCTGTCTTTCTGTATCAGTGTAGAGTGTATGTCTGTCTCTGTCTGTGTCTGTCTGTCTGTCTGTCTGTCTGTCTGTCTGTCTGTCTGTCTGTGTCTGTCTGTCTGTCTGCGTCTATCTATAGTCTTTATGGTCTGTGTTTGTTTGTCTGTCTGTTTGTCTGTCTGTCTCTATCTGTCTGTATGTCTGCGTGTGTGGTCTGCGAGTGTGGTCTGCGGGTGTGTGTGTGTGTGTATGTATGTGTGTGTGTGTGTTTATGTGTGTATGTGTGTGTGTGGTCTGTGTGCGTGGTCTGCGTGTGTGGTCTGCATGTGTGTGTGTGTGGTCTGCGTGTGGTCTGCGTGGTGGCCTGCCTGCCTGCCTGCCTGCCTGCCTGCCTGCCTGCCTGCCTGCCTGCCTGCCTGCCTGCCTGCCTTACCCACTCTGACTCACATTCTTGGTCGTAGAGTTAGGGTACACTTGGATCATTGTAATGTTACGTATTGAAGAATCTCTTAGAAAATTATGCATTTTTGTATTGCTGACTAATACAGTGCAGTACATGTAAATCCTTTTTTGCCTATAGTGTTGAACAGGTCAACCCCTAATGGAATAACCTGGCTGAGTGAGTACCTCGTGTAGCTCCTTTTGACTTTCCGAAATTATAAAACGACTATTTAGTGTCTCATCTGAGAGATTCATATTTCCAGCTTGCTATCGCTTATGTTACAAATCAGTCGGCATAAAATGGTTAGTCATCAGGGCCTCTTAAGGAAGATAGCATCATTCTGTATAAGTTAGAGTTGAATTCTTATTATCCATTTATGCGAGTGAACAAAAGATGATTTGATTCCTCTGCGAGTAAGCTTCCAATATGTTATTGTGCCCCACCCATTTTTTTAAACTACCTATGTTATGATTGGGTTTTGGGTGAATAAATTTGCTTAACAGTTTTGTGGTGTTGGGTGGTCCGGGGGCTATAGATCTGGTACTTTTGAAAATGTGTGGCTTATCCAGCCATATGAAGTATAGATTATAATTTTCAACCGTCCCTGAGTACTTACTGACCCTGACACAGTAGAAGATTACAGGCTATTTCCATCAAGCTGTCTCACCCAGTCCAGTTGTTATGCAAAGTTGGCTCCCACAAAAAATATGCTGGTAGCAGGCCATATGTCACTTGTCATGTGTTTTCATAGATCACCGGCATCAAAGCCAGCCTGTTGCTGTGACTTATTAATCATAGTCATCCACTAATCCCATCCAAATAAAGATATCATGTATCTAGAGAGGGGGTGGGGGGTAGGGGGATGGGGTAGAGTGTGTGTGTGTGTGTGTGTGTGTGTGTGGTCTGCACGCGTGCATGCGTGTGTGTGTGTGTGTGTGTGTGTGTGTGTGTGTGTGTGTGTGTGTGTGTGTGTGTGAACTGGAGCGAAGTAGAGTGAACAAACTTGCCTAAGGCTCGAAATGGCAGCACATGATTCAAACCCGGCTTCTCTTGATTGAGAATCCAATGCTCTAACCACTGTGTCACTGTGCCCCAGTGCCAGGCCTGGGGTATTAATAATATTATGTAATAGTAATAGTAATAAATACAAATATTGAAGTAATAGTAATAGGTTGAGCAAAAACTCAGTGTAATAATAATAGGAAGCAATGTAATAGTAATTGACCTATTACTTTTATATTACTTTTGAACATTTAAACCAAATTTCAATTACTTAATAATTCCATTTGATTAGGTTGTAGATTCCACTATATGTATTTGTACTTGAGCCAATAATTAACTGTCCACCAAGCACCAAGCAGCAGTAGAGCAATGTGGTTTAATTAGACTGTAATTATTAGACTGTTATGTGGCATTGACTATTGCTTTTGTCTTTCATTCTAGTATGGTATTTAAATAAAAAAAAATCTTACCTTAAGTCAATGTAGTTAGTAGATTGCATTAAATATGGTATACTATGTAGATATTTTGTTGTAAATATTTATAATTTTTATACTTTATAATACTTCCCTAATGATGATGATGATGAAAGTACTTGACATTCTAAAATATTATTTCAAATACTTTGTGCATGAGTATCGATAAATGGCAAGTTAGATTTTTTATTCACCTGTCTTGTTTATCTTCTTGAGACTGACTGTGAGTCAAACAATTGTACTTATTGTATTTATGCATAATAACAGTGCATTGTACCATAAAACGTTCCGATGAAAAATTTAATAGTACTTGCTTCAAATGTAATAGTAATAGAAAGAATTCAGCATGTAATAGTAATAGGAAGGAAACAAAGTAATAGTAATAGATTACATTGCAATGTAATTGACCCTAGGCCGGTGCCCCACATAAGTGCTGGACTAAGTCTCACTGGGAAGCACCTTGCTGTCAATGGTGGAACAATGCACATTCTCCTGGTTTGGCCGCATCACTCGCCACAACACCTGGGGTAAGACCACATTAAAATTTTATATAGGCGGCCATTATAACGTTTCCTTCATTTCCTGCTAAATTTGACGAACAATTTTCTTGAAAATTTCACAGCATATTTAATCTCCATTGACACAAGTACTGTGGAAAACTCGTAAAATTCTCATACCTCAGTTTTCAGAAAAATTCACCCAAACCTGACACCCCTCAATTTCGCCCCAATCTGGTGACGGATTTTGAAATATTGGTGCGTTCTGCAAAATAGCCACTGTGCGAATACGCGAGCGACTAACGTATGTTTATTGCTACCTCGTGAAAGATCTAATGTAGTAGTACATTCAGTATTTACTGGACTGACATGTGCCATGCCAAAGTGCTCGAACAAAATTCACACATGACACCAAAATGGTATTTTCAAGGGCACTCTTTCGGTGGGTAATGGCGGACGAATCCTTAATGTGGTCTTACCCACCTCAAAACCATCCTGCAAGGCTCCCTGCAGGGCAAGAGAAGACCGGGAGTCCAGAAGAAAAACTGTCAGGACAACGTAACAGGATGGTCCAATCTATCAATAACTTTGTGTAGGTCCTGTTACACACGTATAACAATGACATGAGACATCCTGGAACATGGCACACCCTGTGAACATCCCAGTCAAGTGTGGAAAATTATAATATCCACACATCTGGATTCTGGAGTAATTGCCACTTACTATGCCAAAGAAGACTGACCTTTCATATTCATAAATAATATAGTAATATAAATGTCACCAACTTCATAATGTTGGTAAAAAGGTCATTAGCTGTCACTTGTATTGCAACCTGTGTAGTTACCTGTCTTATACAGCACCTGTCTGCTTTTATCTGTGGTACTGTAGAATGAGAATGAGCCAAAGCGTGACAGTCATCGCTGTCTTGTGCAGATGTTCCTGAATACTAATTGTCTGGTCTCTAGAAGTTCAAGTGCCTATACTGGGATGACTGCTTGCATCAAGTATCTGTTCACATCAAACTTGTCTCTGTTACCTAGTGGATGTACAGTGGACTAGTGAAATCATTATGATTCACTTGGATCTTGAACTATTGTGTTTTAAGTTCTGTCAATTCGCTGATATGAATAATATTTAAATATAATGTAATTATGTAAATGACTAAGACAATTGAAAAACAACCCAGCTTTTGCCTAAATTGGCATTCCACACTGTCCACATTGTCTGGAACAGTGTTTCCCCCCATAAAGATACTAACGAATAGGCTAGAGAAGACACATGACAAAAACCAACCACAAGAGCAAGCAGGATTTATAAGCAGGTACTCACCGACAGACCACATACACGTCGTTAACCAACTGAATGAGAAGTGCTTGTTTTTACCCCAATCCATGTTTTGGGGTGTTTCGGTCCAATTTCAAGTAACACTTTTTGTTTGCATTTGTTAATCATATTTTTAATTGTTTTTATTTATTGGTTTAATACGTTTGTAATGATATGTATACTGGTCTATTAAGCCACACATTAATGATGGAGTTTAATTAATCAATTAAGTAATTAATCAATTAATTAGTAATATGTTTCTTATATAGCACTCCGTCCCAAAGTTGTTGTGGGATTTCATTAACATCTTAACTAAGATCACACGAATGTCACTTATACCCCAAACAGTGAATGGTATAGCATTCAAACTTGATTATAACTAGGAGAGTTCATAAATGCCCTACCTGTAATCTTATAATACATCATTTTTTAAACATCAGCATTGTCATCGTCTTTACTGTCGGATAGCTGTACAAGAGTTGGGCCTTTTGAGCACTATCCTTGACATTTGCAGTGGACGCTACAGGCAAGACGCGTCTTTGAACTGTTGCAAGAGACACACAAATTATCTTGGTGCTTGCAAGAGCAACGGATCTCTTGTAGAAGATGGTCCGGTGCTGGTTCTTTGTTTGTGATGACGGGCACTACAGAGTGTGCATCACAGTGGAAACCATACTTCTTTCTGTCCAATACCGTCTTCAGATTAACCCAAGCAGAAACCCGAGTAAAAGGAAGTAGCATGCTCAACTTGTTGGCGGCATTCTTTCAATGGCAACATACTTTGATGAAATTATGTGCATATATCGTAGGACGTCGATAATTACATTCAAGTTGCTTTTGGTGTAAAGCGAAACCATATACCGCTCCCCAGCTGTTGCTATGTCGGTGCTCGATGCAGTGTAACTGCCGATTATAGCAACGGATGTTCTCAGCTATGTTGAAGATCCTAGAACTTTCATGTGTTTGACTTTGCCAATACCGTAGATAGCTGACTTTGTGTCACAGCCAGACATAGTGTGTGCAAATGGCAAGTAATTACACAACTCCTTTCCGAGAGTATGTTGACCAGCGCTGATACTGATTAGTCTTTGCTTGGTTTGCATGGTAAAGCAGGATTACAAACAGATCTGTATCATGACAACGGACGCGTACTTTCTCATGGGATTCTGCCACATCTAGGGTACACTTAGCAGTTGTAGTATCCGCATCTCCTTTCTCGCCAGCGTGACGCACATCGATACCGTCTTTCAGCGGGTAAGTAAAGAGGAGATTAATGAGTTGCTGTTTGTTGTGCTTGTTTGAAAGAAAACTACTTTTGTCTGAAGGCACTGGAGTGTTACGTCCAACCAACACATCAGCAGAAAGGACCAATTTACGTCGCTTCTGTTCGGGTTCCTTGGACATGAGCACTTTGTCGAACACTACGAAACAGGCCCTATCATGTGCTGTCAAGTGTAGAACATACATCACATAAGATTTTGCTCTGATATCAAGCAGTGTGTAACACTGCTGATGTTGTAAAAGCACTGTCATTTTCTGCATTGAGATTGAGAACATTCGTAGCTGTTGTGTTGATGCGTGGAATTGATTTTCCTGGGAGAAAAGCAGCCATACAGTTCTGATGGCATTTGGCTTCAACAGCGCATACATCTCCAGCAAATTCAATGCTCTTACATCAGTAGCCGTGATGTCATGTCTTTTGTCAAATGCACCCATTATGGTGTCTTGTATGATGGACGTCTTATCTTGCCCAACAATTTCTATATTGCATATCCGACTACCTCGTTTGGGATGACGATAGACATCTTCGGCATTGAGTTCTATAGCATACAGTGAGTTTGATAATCGTAACCTCTCTCGAGGTCGTACGAGTTGGCATACATTCTGATGCAACAACCTGGTTTGTTGCTTGAGATGATTTAATGAAATTTTTTGAGGCAGTGTAAGTCTTTCTACATTTTTCATGGACATAATGACCACCTGGATTATTGAATTGTTTAACCAACCCATCATCTCGTAGTTTTGACACCGCCACCAATTAATCTAACCCTTTCTTTCTAAGTTTAGCCATTAAGCCACCATCATCTTCTTAACAAATGACATTTTCTCCATATTAGCGATCCGTTCCTGAAAAAGTTGTATGAAAATTGTCTAGGCAATCTTCATAATAATATGACTATGTGTACGATAATTATGGGTAATATGTTCAACAACAATTGCTAACTTTAAATTATATAATTACTCAAACATATATTTCGGATTTAAAATGCTATCTTATTAACTATGAATTTTTCATCAACCAAGATCTACCGTTACGCCTTGGCTACAAAATTATGAACAATATCATGTTTGGCTTTCCATACCACACATTTTCAGATTGCTTAAGCATAAACGCATAAGAATCCGTAACAATCATTACAGAAATTTATTATAACTTTTCTAACAATCTGTAAGCAAATAATTACAATAGCTGTTATTTATTTAGAATATAGATCCATTGCGTAACATGTCTTAGGGGGTTTACGAAAACGGGTAGTTCATAAAAGTACTATGAATTTTGGTCCAATTAATATATATGTGATATCGCTCGTGTTAGATTTTAAAACATTGGCTTTCGATACGCAATGGCAAGATCTAATCTCGTGGCAAACACTTGATTTCTTATACTAGCGAGTTAATGGCTGCATAAAATACAAATCAACACAAGTATCCTAACCGTTAGCTTGCTGGCCAGTGGAAGTCATTGCACCAAAACTCATTTGCATCTATGTATGGACAGCCAATAAAAAGAAAATGTTAAAAAAGTGACTATTGTTCATGAAAAAAATCAAGGTTCCCAGGGTTGATTTTTTTTCTGGAAGTACAGGAAACACTACTGATCATCTTAAAAGAAAAATTGGCTTTTTAACCAAAATGTCCGGGTTTGGTAAAAAATGTGCTGATTTCTACTGGACTAAGGAGATGGCTGATGAAAGTGAAAATCAAGGTCTGAAGATGGACATTTAAAAGACAAAAGTGATGCTAGAAAATGACACACCAGTATATATCAACACCACGCATATAGAGAACGTTGAAAGCTACGTCTATCTGGGACAGGGATACAACATCAGAAACAAAAACCAAGACAAGGAGATTCAAAGAAGAATCACCGCCGGGTGGACAGCATTCACCAAACACTGCGACATCTTCAACTCATGCGTACTTCCAGCGATTACATACAATGCGGAAACATAGGCACTCACCATCCAGGCAAAGAACAAGCTAGCAGCCGCACAAACAAAGATGGAAAGAAGTATGTTAAACATCACATATCGGGAGAGAAAAACAAACATCTGGGTAAGAGAGAAGACAAAGGTCATAGACGTGATAGAACAAATCAAAAGACAGAAAAATGGACCTGGGCGGGCACATCAGCAGACTATGAGATAACCGATGGACATCACGTATCACAACCTCGAGACCTTACGAAGGGAAATGATCTAGAGGAAGACTGGCGAGATGGTGGAGAGACGAACTAGACGGATACTGGAAGGGCACCATCTGGCAGAGGATAGCGCAAAACAGGCAGATTTGGAAACGACATGGTGAGGCCTTCGCCCGACCACGGGACACTATGGCTGCACAATGATGATGATGAATATTGTGAACTGATGGTCACCCACATGAATCTAGTCATGAATCTTGGCAGTCAATTGCAAAGCTTGTGATTTATCGATGAAAGTAGGTGACTTAAAGTTTCCAGTTTGGAGAGAGAAGACCCATCCTTGTTATGTTCATGGATGACAGCACACACACACTGTGTGCTGACATGAGGCATTAGTAAATGCCAGACAACAAGAACACAATGGAAGGAAATGATACCATCATTGTATCCTGCTTTGAGGCTGTGCGGTTAACGTTTCCTTTGCTCTGTTGTATTTTGAGTCACGATGTTCATGCTGCCTTCAGGATGTGCACACTATATTTTAAGGTATGTGTGATGTCACATAGTAATTGCACAGATTGCGCCTGGTATATAGTGTCATCCTGTCACCTGATTGTCGTTATTGTCATACTGTCAACTGTAATCTGTATTGTCATACTATAGGCGCCTGGTATATAGCGTCATCCTGTCACCCCATTGTCTGTATTGTCATACTGTCAACTGTAACCTGTATTGTCATACTATAGGCGCCTGGTATATAGTGTCATCCTGTCACCCCATTGTCTGTATTGTCATACTGTAATCTGTATTGTCATACTATAGGCGCCTGGTATATAGTGTCATCCTGCCACCCCATTGTCTGTATTGTCATACTGTCAACTGTAACCTGTATTGTCATACTATAGGCGCCTGGTATATAGTGTCATCCTGTCACCCCATTGTCAGTATTGTCATACTGTCATCTGTAATCTGTATTGTCATACTATAGGCGCCTGGTATATAGTGTCATCCTGTCACCCCATTGTCTATTGTCATACTGTCATCTGTAATCTGTATTGTCATACTATAGGCGCCTGGTATATAGTGTCATCCTGTCACCCCATTGTCTGTATTGTCATACTGTCATCTGTAATCTGTATTGTCATACTATAGGCGCCTGGTATATAGTGTCATCCTGTCACCCCATTGTCTATTGTCATACTGTCATCTGTAATCTGTATTGTCATACTATAGGCGCCTGGTATATAGTGTCATCCTGTCATGTAAATGTATAATTTCATGTGCTCTCAGTCATATAATGAAGAGAACAACTGATGCTATCAATCTCTTGTTCTCACCTTCCTGGTTCTGTTGTGATCTTTCTGTTGGTTTCCTCCCCTGCTCCCATTCAGCAGCTCGTTCTCTTCACTGTGTGTCTTCCTCAGTTGTGATGACCAACAGTTTTGGTACATCTCGAGCTATCTCTAGCCAAACTTTCTAGGTCACCTATCTTTATTTTATGGTGTTTTACCTAGTTTGTGATGATTCAGTGGTAATTTTCTTCATTTCAGGTTGCCTTTGAACTACATTTTTTCCAGCCTCCTGATCTGGTCTTCTTGTTGGTGTCAGTCTAAGGACATGACCCAAATGTGAGCAGTTTTTTTTCCAATAAATTATTAGTGACTTCTATGGCTCTGCTTTCACCTTTTTATGGCTTCCTCATTCCATCTTAAGTTTACAAGTAAGCTGCAAACATTTGCTAGTTTCTGTCATCTATAGGCCCCAGGTCTAATGTATTGTTATGTTTTGTTTACGTGTGCCCCTATTGCCCCTGTTCTGTTTACTCTGGCTGAAGCATAGTGAGCAGGAAGATACCAGCCTATAATTTACCAGTTGATAGGGCACCAGCCCAGGGGGTGAATGAAGTGCTGTTATCATAATGATGCTATCCCCTTCTTTGACCCCTGGGTCTATTTGTTTGCACTAAGCTCTCTCATCAATGACCATCATTATGTCCAGTGTGTTGATCTGCCTGATTATATATCACTGTGTAATAACCAGGCTGCAGAACATTAACATTGACAGCATTCTCACTATTTATTGAGAACCTATTTCTGCCAACACAGTCTGTGAAATTTGGGAGATGTAGGGGAATTAATGCATACATGTACAGTTGGGGTAAGCCAGCCATCTTGGATGTCTATGTCCATATGTGGCCATTTGTGTCATCAGTCCAATGTCTATGTCTAACTGTGGCCATTTGTGTCACCAGTCCATTGTCTAGGTCCACCTGTGACCATTTGTGCCACCAGTCCACTGTCTAGGTCCAACTGTGGCCATTTGTGTCATCAGTCAATTGTATAGGTCGTCATGTCATCATTTGTGTCACCAGTCCACTATCTAAGTCCACACATGGCCATTTGTGTCACCAGTCCACTGTCTAGGTCCATCTGTGGCCATTTGTGTCACCAGTCCACTGTCTATGTCCGTTTGTGGCCATTTGTGTCACCAGTCCACTGTCTAGGTCCATATGTGGCCATTTGCGTCACCAGTCCACTCTCTAGGTCCACCTGCACTATTTGTGTCACCAGTCCACTGTTTAGGTCCATATGTGGCCATTTGTGTCATCAGTCCACTCTCTAGGTCCACCTGCACTATTTGCGTCACCAGTCCACTCTCTAGGTCCACCTACAGTATTTGTGTGATCAGGGAACCATTTCATTAGTTCTTATATGAGTTCACAAGCTCAATTTTAGTCTTTAATGTCGATTTCATTCCTTAGCTATTTGATCTTGTAGTCTGAAAGCTGTGAACACCAAGACACATCATTGGACATTTTAGCTGGTGTGTCACAGAAATTATGTCCTCTGGTGCCAACGGCTTTTTGAATTTTGAAAAACCGTAGATTTCGCAATGGATTCTCCTGATGATCTCATTGCCGTTGTCAAAACGAGCCCCTGCTCACTCTCCGTTCACTGTCCATGTCATATTTCACAACATGAGATTAATTTCTGCTAGTCACAGAAATGTAGCATGTTTTTATGCTGACGTTGACATGTGTTGACAAGAAATGGATGGATGAATAGCGTTCTCTTTGTGACGTAGGAGCCTGACGTCAGAACACTACCCATGGAGATGGTCGATTTTCTTATGCTTTGACCTTTAGAAAGTGTCCCCATGCTTGCTTTGCCATTGGCCAGCCTCTGGGCTGACAATTGTCCTGATTTAGAGACTACAGCATTGTTGAACTTTTAACTCAAAAACACAGTTTTTATTATGTAATTTTCTTGCCTTATCCTGCAGGACAAATCTCTGCAGATTCGACATCTATTCTAGGAGACATGGTTGTTCAGTCACCATTTCAACTTTTCTATGAAGTATTCAGCCACATTGCAATTCCTGAATAAAAGGTATTCATTAACACGTTTTTATTCTTGAAATTCCATTGATTTATTTATAATCTAGGGAATGCAAAATTTGCATTACAATGATATGATGAGTTTAAGGATTTAATAAAATAAACTATATTATGCGGATCGTACATGCCTTGCAATCTTGACAGGTACTTGTTCAAAGTATGAGTGAAAAGTTAGTGATATGAAGCACTGTATTAATTTATTAAAAACAGAAACATACGCAAGTAAGCATGGTGATATCTTCCCGCAATCTGGACGTAATGAAGAGTTGTCTTGTTAGGGATGTTTTGTTCCACTGTTGTTTGGGCGGATCTATCAGAACTGATTATGATATCAACTGTAAACATGACTTTTGGGTTAATTGTAAACATGACTTTTATGTTAATTTAATTACAAACATGACTTGGAATGTGTCTCAATCTAAGTGCAGCAAGGACAGTGATTATATTAAAATAATGGAAGCAAAAGTATATATATATAATCTTTTTTCTCCATTATTTTAATATAATTTATACATAATTATTGTAGTGTACTAAGTACTACTAACATGCTATACAATATCAAAGCTGACATTAAAAAAAAAAAAATCACAATTGCCAACTATAGTATTTTGGGCCTTTTCTTTCCTATGTGATTCTGCTAAATCTATCTGTAAAACTGTTCACATGTTTTATAGGTGCTTTACTGTACGTGGTCTTTGGCCTTTAAGTTGCTGTATTTAGCTCCTACGAGTCCTATGAAAAGTGCTAAATTCTGTGCCATCTACGTAGGCTTTGTGTTTTTGCAGCTTGCTTTGACGTTGGTGTTAGTTGACGGAAAGTAATCGGTTATTTTGGACACCAGCTTGGCGTGTACATGCTTGATTTTTGTGACGTGTGTTTGTGCACATGCAGGGTGTGTGTTTGGGGGTGGGGGGTAGGTGGTGGGGGGGGCAGATGGTGTTTCGCCAACAGATGAATATTTTCTTGAAC
The DNA here is from genome assembly GCA_020002185.1 of Paraescarpia echinospica. NCBI lineage: Eukaryota > Metazoa > Annelida > Polychaeta > Sabellida > Siboglinidae > Paraescarpia > Paraescarpia echinospica. Next base: position 57,511,322 of record CM034538.1, on the reverse strand, counting down.
GTATTATATGTTGCTTCTCAAAGAAGGGGATCGGTCTAATAATTGAGCAGGACATGGTGCTGAGTCCTCATTGACTGTTACTGAAATAGAAATTTTGACATATTAAAAAGGTGTATTTTGAAATGTCCCAGTGCACACCTAAGAATACAGCCCCTTGAGGACAGTTGGGCAACCCTGGCACTTACACAGAGGGGTACAGGGCAGGATTTAAACCATCAATATTGCTAATATACCACTGCATTAAAATCATTCCTATTTAACTGATTAGTTTGTCTTCCCACTTCTGAATTGCAAATTGGCAAACTGCACAACAATACAGAAAAAAGCACTTTGAAATAAGTTTGTGAGTCCATCCAGTCCTGACCAGCCGTATAAACAAATCAGGTTAGACAGCTCTGTTCCCCTTGGGAGTTATGGTACTGATAGTGACAATGAGCTATTACTTACTTAGTTAATCCTGTTCCCTCTGATAAGAGCTCAGGGGTAAAACGAAGCTCCTCCATTGCACTCTGTTGTTAGCAGTCTTGTTTGTTTCCTTCCAAGTGCTACCAAACTTCTTTAATTCCTCAGTTCTGGATCTCCTCAAGGTGTTTTATAGGTGGTCTGTTTTTCTTTTTCTTTGTGGGTTGCAATCAAGAGCTTGTTTTGTAACTGTTGTTGCGTTTTTTCGAAGGTATTAATTGGACACTTTTTACACAGTATTACATATCCTGGGGGCATTAGACTCCACTGTGCCTGTAGTGTTAGATGCACGAGAGTATACTGGCTTGACCCATTAGCCTCCACTGTGCCTGTAGTGTTAGATGCACGAGAGTATACTGGCTTGACCCATTAGCCTCCACTGTGCCTGTAGTGTTAGATGCACGAGAGTATACTGGCTTGACCCATTAGCCTCCACTGTGCCTGTAGTGTTAGATGCACGAGAGTATACTGGCTTGACCCATTAGCCTCCACTGTGCCTGTAGTGTTAGATGCACGAGAGTATACTGGCTTGACCCATTAGCCTCCACTGTGCCTGTAGTGTTAGATGCACGAGAGTATACTGGCTTGACCCATTAGCCTCCACTGTGCCTGTAGTGTTAGATGCACGAGAGTATACTGGCTTGACCCATTAGCCTCCACTGTGCCTGTAGTGTTAGATGCACGAGAGTATACTGGCTTGACCCATTAGCCTCCACTGTGCCTGTAGTGTTAGATGCACGAGAGTATACTGGCTTGACCCATTAGCCTCCACTGTGCCTGTAGTGTTAGATGCACGAGAGTATACTGGCTAGACCCATTAGCCTCCACTGTGCCTGTAGTGTTAGATGGACGAGAGTATACTGGCTTGACCCATTAGCCTCCACTGTGTCTGTAGTGTTAGATGCACGAGAGTATACTGGCTTGACCCATTAGCCTCCACTGTGTCTGTAGTGTTAGATGCACGAGAGTATACTGGCTTGACCCATTAGCATCCACTGTGCCTGTAGTGTTAGATGCACGAGAGTATTCTGGCTTGACCCATTAGCCTCCACTGTGCCTGTAGTGTTAGATGCACGAGAGTATACTGGCTTGACCCATTAGCCTCCACTGTGCCTGTAGTGTTAGATGCACGAGAGTATACTGGCTTGACCCATTAGCCTCCACTGTGCCTGTAGCGTTAGATGCACGAGAGTATACTGGCTTGACCCATTAGCCTCCACTGTGCCTGTAGTGTTAGATGCACGAGAGTATACTGGCTTGACCCATTAGCCTCCACTGTGCCTGTAGTGTTAGATGCACGAGAGTATACTGGCTTGACCCATTAGCCTCCACTGTGTCTGTAGTGTTAGATGCACGAGGGTATACTGGCTTGACCCATTAGCCTCCACTGTGCCTGTATCGTTAGATGCACGAGAGTATACTGGCTTGACCCATTAGCCTCCACTGTGCCTGTAGTGTTAGATGCACGAGAGTATACTGGCTTGACCCATTAGCCTCCACTGTGCCTGTATCGTTAGATGCACGAGAGTATACTGGCTTGACCCATTAGCCTCCACTGTGCCTGTAGTGTTAGATGCACGAGAGTATACTGGCTTGACCCATTAGCCTCCACTGTGCCTGTAGTGTTAGATGCACGAGAGTATACTGGCTTGACCCATTAGCCTCCACTGTGCCTGTAGTGTTAGATGCACGAGAGTATACTGGCTTGACCCATTAGCCTCCACTGTGCCTGTATCGTTAGATGCACGAGAGTATACTGGCTTGACCCATTAGCCTCCAGTGTGCCTGTAGTGTTAGATGCACGAGAGTATACTGGCTTGACCCATTAGCCTCCACTGTGCCTGTAGTGTTAGATGTACGAGAGTATACTGGCTTGACCCATGGGTGTGTTTTGTCAATTTATACTCTACCACTGCAATAGGTGAATTGGGCAAATATTATCCAGATGTGTAAATAGCTGGAACTATCAATACCAGTGTTGACATTTCAAAGTTTCAACTTGACACTGTTGCTATGGTGACAGTAAACATTATCCACTGGTGACATTGGTGTAGGTCAGCGAAGTGACATGTAAAGATGGTGACACTGTTATTGTGGCATCATGTCGGGTGGTAGTTGGCAGACGTAACCGTGTGTAAATAACACTTGAAAAAACCTTCATGTGACAACAATGGGCCGATGTGACAACAATGGGCCGATGTGACAAAAATGAGCCGATGTGACAACAATGGGCCGATGTGACAACAGTGAGACCGAAGGCAGGCTGGCCATAAGGTTTGTGTCACGCTGAGTTGGGGACATTCTTATTACAAAGGTGCATGACTTCATCAAAATATTTGTACAGTGAATAGGATTTGCCAGTGGCGAGATATTTATCTTGTTATCTTACATGTAGATAACATAAATACATGTCAGAGACCAACATGTGAATTGTTTTGATTTGTAGACGGTGGAACAGGCTGGCTGTGTCAATTAAGTGACTTTTTAGCAGCATTCGAGAAATATGAATGTGGAATTGGTATGCAGTATTGGTATGTGCATGAACTAAACTACCAAAGGATTGGTTTCGGATTACTACTGCATGCTGTGTAAGTAGGTGTTGCTTTTGTTGTTAGAGGAATATTGTTGACTGGTTGATTAGTTCATGTGATATCCGTGGGATATATACAGAATGTTAATGTTCCACATGTATCCAAGCGTGGCAGTGTTTTGTGGCTAGACTGGTGCTGAGAGACGTAGCACTAACAGTGGCTATTCTGAGGAAGAGATCTGATTTAGACAATGGCTTGTAGTGTACACAGTATGCAGGAATTCTACTGTGGATTCTGGTTCTGATTAGATGAGGGGACACATGTTCTAAGACGTTTCAACAGGAATCACATCTAGACTGGGAAGATGATGAATATGACGCCATATGACTAGCTAATAGCATACAATAGCAAAGTTCACAGGTCTTTATAGTCACCAATGCAGTTCACATTCAGCTTTGGGTCATGCTTGCTGTGGCCCAGAATGCCTGAGCCATGATCTTGTGGTCCCCCATGCATACACACCTGTGTCATTATGCTCCACTAAATGAGGCATAACCAATTAGACATACTGTCAGTGACCAATAAGTTTGCTAAATGTATTTTTCTTAATATTGTAATTGTTGTCTGAGAACTGGAAGTTTACTACTTACAACACAAAATTATACCCTTTTGGCATAAACAGTTAGCTAGGACACATTATACCTTGGGGGGGAGTGGGGACATACCCCACCTTCCCCTACCAATCTTAATCCATGGATCTCAAGTTTTATCACAGTTCCTGGTCAAACAATAGATGCGGGATTTGTTATGAAGAGTTTATCAGCTGACAAGTCGCTAACATGTTTACTGATTTACTGATTAACCAGGAAGTATGATAAGACTGCATATTTCTGGATTTGATTGATGTGGCTAATGCGATACTGGTTACCCAATGCATTATGCATATTATGCATACACAGCTTATGTAGAGTAGCTGGGTATGTGAAGGGTGGGTAAATAGGGTAAGCTTCTTATCGAAAATACCCTCATTGAGTCATTCTCATTAGCCATGTTCTTAGTTTCTGAAGATGCACTTTGATGAACTGATGTATTCATGTAATTATATAATTATGATGACTCGTTATTGTGGTTACTATTAATATTATTTATAGGCATTCATGTTTACAATCATACAATAATTAACATAATAAAAGCAAATACATTTTATCAAAAAAATGATACTAGTAATATAAGTAAGTAGATTTAATAACAAGGTTTTCAATAGCCTGGTGGTAATAAAGGTCGTGCATTTCAGGTAATTATGTATGACTTGTAATAATGTTGCACACATGTATTATTCTACCTATATTACAGTCAAGACACAGCAAATGAAAGCCACACTTCTGAGAATTGTAATTATTAGTAGCTCAGTAAAGACAAATCAGATCTGAAGTAGACCATTCTGAGAACTAATTACCAGCAGTTCAGTAAAGACAACATTGGGAAAGAATGAGTCACTATATACAGTAGAATGGTAAATAGTATAATATATTTCGTACTCTATCTTTAAAGCGAGGTTCCTGTTCCATTACCTGGAACCAGCCAGTGGTTCCTGTGGTACCATGAGTGAGTTATATTAGCATGAATTTAGCAGAATCAGTTGACTTGAATGTGGGACCAACATGAATGCACCAAACATCAAAGGGTCTTGTGGTTGTACCTCCCCAGCCTATGCAATATTGTCATTAGCAGACCTGCCTACCATTCCGGATTGTCCGGAATCATTCCGGAAACACACCTCAAATTACGGTATTACGGCGAGTTTTCCCGAACATTCTGTAAGGCGCCGTGAGCAACGATTGTTGGAACGGCGCAATATAAATGTCACGATTTGATTTGATTTGATGAAAATATTACGGATTCTTTCTTTATCACAATGATCGTCAATCACTTCCGTGTTCCTCAAATTTAGCTTCCACTATATTCAACAGGTGGCAGCATATATATGCAGATTGTCGTAACGTGGTTTTTCATTCGCTGCTTCTGGTTGTAATCTGACCAATAGGAAACGGCGTTACGATAAATTAACATTTCCGCGCTCCAACAAAAAGAAGTCTTGTGGGATGAAATGATGGTGGAGATCGAAATGGCACAACACCACCAGCCAACTGTATGGACAGTGGACACAACTAGTCGCGGCACTTGTGTAGAATCTGGACCCACCTCGATTTTGCCATTATAACTTGAGTTTTGCCTAACTTTGATACCTCAGGCTCAGTGCGTTAGTTCTGTTATTCAACATTATCCAATGCATATTTACTTTTAAGAATATTGCGTCTTAGAGCACTTTTGAGGCATAAATAGCGCCCTGGTTTGCACCAACATACGCCTCTATATTGCCCATTTTATGTTACGATGCGGTAACGCACGACCGCAGCGGTGCAGACTAGCGCAAACTTTGAAAGCAAACCGGGTCGCTATTTGGACTTCAAAAATGTGCTAAGTCTAAGACACAATATTTTCGTAATATAAATAAGCCTGGGATAATGTTGAATGAAGGAACTACGCAAGTGCCCTAGTCGCAACAGTGTGCAGTGTAAAATTTGACATGCATTCAACTTGCACCTGGTGATTCTGAACTTAGAATTTGGAGACTACCATGCATTGTGCACTCTGATGATCGTGTTTCTCTCTACAGTGAAGTTTACAATGTAAATCTCTGAGTGGTATTTGTTATTTGCTGTTTATTACATAATCTGGCTGTAATGTGGAATTTTGCTTGAGTCAGCAGCTGTTTTTGAAAGTTACATAAAATCAGAACTACAATGGTTAGTATTAAACAACACACAATTATTGAGGTTCTTTCAGTTGCTTAAAGTTTGACTTGAAAAGACAGTAAAACAGTTCTAGTCTTTGTAAATTAGCTATGCCAATAGTGTATAGATGCATTTACATTAGAGTTACTCTTCTTCACGTTTTATTTCCCCCAATGCTGGTTATGAACATCTACCTTACCTTGTTAACTGAATGCTTCAAAACACCTGACAGTTTATTAGAGACAAGTATGTTTTGGGTAAAACTATAATCATAGTCACAGTATTAAAGTATTACTGACAGTGGTGTTCTTTTCCTGACAATATCTGACACGGTTCTGAACTATTACTAAAAGCAGGCCTATATTCCTGAAAATCAGTGTAAATGGGAAGACGGATTACTGACAGGAAGTTTTTGGGGTAGGCAGGTCTGCATTAGAGCATTTTTAGAATCTGAATGTTTTGTTTACAATTTGAACACTGCAAGTGAAACATTCAAATTGTGATTATTGTTCAGGGCTTATTAAATGCAATCTGTCAGGAAGTAAACCTTCAACATAATTATTTGAGTATTAAGAATATTAAAAAAATGAGGAGCAGACAGCCTCAGTTTAATAGAAAGTACATAGCACTGCGGTTGTTGTGGCTGTCGGTAATGATTGTATCAGTTAGAGCAGACAGCCTCAGTTTAATAGAAAGTACATAGCACTGCGGTTGTTGTGGCTGTCGGTAATGACTGTATCAGTTAGAGCAGACAACCTCAGTTTAATAGAAAGTACATAGCACTGCGGTTGTTGTGGCTGTCGGTAATGACTGTATCAGTTAGAGCAGACAACCTCAGTTTAATAGAAAGTACATAGCACTGCGGTTGTTGTGGCTGTCGGTAATGACTGTATCAGTTAGAGCAGACAGCCTCAGTTTAATAGAAAGTACATAGCACTGCGGTTGTTGTGGCTGTCGGTAATGACTGTATCAGTTAGAGCAGACAACCTCAGTTTAATAGAAAGTACATAGCACTGCGGTTGTTGTGGCTGTCGGTAATGACTGTATCAGTTAGAGCAGACAGCCTCAGTTTAATAGAAAGTACATAGCACTGCGGTTGTTGTGGCTGTCGGTAATGACTGTATCAGTTAGAGCAGACAACCTCAGTTTAATAGAAAGTACATAGCACTGCGGTTGTTGTGGCTGTCGGTAATGACTGTATCAGTTAGAGCAGACAGCCTCAGTTTAATAGAAAGTACATAGCACTGCGGTTGTTGTGGCTGTCGGTAATGACTGTATCAGTTAGAGCAGACAACCTCAGTTTAATAGAAAGTACATAGCATTGCGGTTGTTGTGGCTGTCGGTAATGACTGTATCAGTTAGAGCAGACAACCTCAGTTTAATAGAAAGTACATAGCACTGCGGTTGTTGTGGCTGTCGGCAATGACTGTATCAGTTAGAGCAGACAGCCTCAGTTTAATAGAAAGTACATAGCAATGCGGTTGTTGTGGCTGTCGGCAATGACTGTATCAGTTAGAGCAGACAGCCTCAGTTTAATAGAAAGTACATAGCACTGCGGTTGTTGTGGCTGTCGGCAATGACTGTATCAGTTAGAGCAGACAGCCTCAGTTTAATAGAAAGTACATAGCACTGCGGTTGTTGTGGCTGTCGGCAATGACTGTATCAGTTAGAGCAGACAGCCTCAGTTTAATAGAAAGTACATAGCACTGCGGTTGTTGTGGCTGTCGGCAGAAATGGTTTGTGTGTACATATTACCTAAGAAAAGATTGGCATGTGTGAAATGTTATTTGGATCCTCCCTCTGACTGATTGACATACAAGCTTACTGTAATCCTGAGGACATGGTGTTATTTTCTTGTAAACCCATTGTATAATTATGATACAATACTTTCATGCGTGGCTTAACTGGAACTTTGGCAAATTTCCAGTTAGTTAAGTCAAGTGCTATTGTTGCTAAAAAAAAATCGCTGCGCTCCATTACATAGTCACATCACCCCGGCTAAAAGATCATAAGTGCCGGTATATTCCCATGAATACTGCATACAGGTAAACATTGCACACGAATAGACATGACATGATCCAGTTCATGCATGGTCCATGCATTAAAATACAATGTAACACTAAATTTTGGCAGTTGTTCTGCTTAGCAAATTGACATATCCCCTTTCAGAGCAGTGTTTCCCCTGGGTAAATTGATGGGCGAAGTGGTAGGGGAGGGCTACGCGAGTGCCGGAGGCATGAAGCATTCCAGGGGCTCCTTCGGATATTTTTATTAAACCTAGCTTAAAAATTGTGTTTTCTGAGGTGTGTTTTAACCAGTACTCTTGAATATAGAGGGGAAGATAAATGTGTTTATTGCACTACTTGTAAAAGTTGTAATCATGATTGACAGAAGTCAATAATCATGATTGCTTCAAGTTGAGGTGTGGTTTCCACTTGACCACTGATACTCAGTTGAGGTGTGATTTCCACTTGACCACTGATACTTGGTTGGGGTGATGTTTTTCTTGCCTTGTCACCACATTGACAGGGTCAGTGACAGTGGTATCATCTGAAGACCCTTTCCCCCATCATCACCTTTAAATGATTATCATATCATAATATTGTGATGTTAAATTGGTGGCTTCTGTTCCACAGATTATACTTTATTTGTTGCTGGCATGCTATGTAATTAATTAAACAGTCATTTCTGGAATGCCACAAGTGTTTCTAATAAAAAACTAATAATCGCCAGAACGTTTCTCAAATTGTGTACAAACAGTGTTGGGACCCTAAAATCGGAGAAAAAGTTCAGTGTGTAATCGAGGAAAATAATAAGTACGATAAACATGCTGTTGTTCTGATGAAAGATGAGACCATTGTAGGACATGTACCTGCAGAACATAGCAAAATCTTCAAGTTATTTTGAAATGTATAGGGATTTCATGGGAAGGTATGACTTTGAAATAGTGGGGTGCTCCTTTATTAGAGTGTGCGCCATTATTAGAATGAACACGGTATTATTAAAGATTCAAATAATTCACTAGCAATTGTTGCAAGAGCAATAGGTCTGTAGTTATTGTTATCAGACAAATGACCAGCTTTGTTTTTAATTATTGGAACTATTATTGTGACCATCATAGCATCAGGTAAAAACCCACGTACCCAGGTATTAACAAACTGCTGAATAGCAGTGACATGTAAACGTGCAGTTTTTCATTAGCATACTTAAAATGTTCATTACTTACACAGTCATAACCAGGAGCTTTTCCTGTAGGCATCGCCTGAATTATTTCTTCTATTTTTTTAACATCAGTGTTCATTCATTTGATCATTAAATTGCATATTGCTGCAATACATGTCAATCTTTTTAGTATGTGTTGGAGAGCCAGGTACAGAATTAAGTAGAGACTGGTAATGATGAAGCCACATATTCTATACATTTTCAGCACCACATGCTCCACCAACATTTCTAGGATTTGGCAGCCTGGCATTGTTCATTTATTTTTTATCTTTCCAGAAGTTTTTAAAGTCATTACTACCGGTACTTAGTTTTGAAGCAAGTCGTTCGACTTTAAGGGCTTCAGAATTTTTTTCACAGACTTTTTTATTATGTTTAAACTGAGCATGTTTAATTTTCATTATGTCATACAAAGGACCATGTCGGGGACTCCCTGCAGACCGCCATATGAGAAAAGACTCTAGCAGTCTGGTGGGAGTCTCTGACCATATCATTCCAACCAAGAACGGCGTGCTTCGAAGACATGTTATGTGCCTTAATGAATGCCCAGAATCCATGACGTTTTGGTAAAGGACACTTTGGCCATGGACAGTTGGGCAACATACATTTTGGTAACAAGACATTTCGGTAATAGGACATTTCAGTAAAACAATTGAAAATAATCAGAATTTGTTGGTCATTTTTAAAGAAAATTAGAGGAAGGGAACATGGCTTCCAAGGCAACAGCAGTCAGTCATGGGGATATGGGTTAGGCAAATTTGTGTGTTAGAAGGAGCAGGTTAGAGTGTTCAATTGCTACAGCCAATCAGTGGCTAGGTGCACACATTTAAATCCAGACACACATAAGGACATCTTTAAAAATGACCAAATAATTCTGATTATTTTCAATAGTTTTACCGAAATGTCCTATTACCAAAATGTCTGATTACCAAAATGTCCTGTTACCGAAATGTCCTGTTACCAAAATGTCTGTTGCCCAACTGTCCATGGCCAAAATGCCCTTTACCAAAACGTCTGGCTACCGTGCCTTAGTTGGTATTACTTCAGAGGCATCCCTGAGTGAATTAATAATGTCTTCATAAAATGTGCATAGCAGTAACTGATGGGCTTCATTATTACAATTCGGGTCAGTACAGCTTAAAACATCATGAGGTACACCAATGGCAGATAAAAGCACACTGGTTTGAGGGTAATAGTTGTAAAGGTCATGGTGAGTGGCAGCCCCCCACATAGGACAAGGTTGTCGAATTTACTCCTGAGTGGATGCTTCAGAAGTAGGTAATAAATTGACAGATATGGTAAAGCATAAAGGTAGGTTGTCACATAAGTAGAAATTTTGCACAAGTTGTATCTGCGTGAAATCCTGTTAAGAAGTATTCAGCAGATAAAAGTGGAACAGGAGCGCATTTGATAGAATTGCCAGTAGTTATGGTATGTGGTTTATATTTAAAAGAGGATGGCTTAGACATACTAGAGAAGGCCGACTTGGACGTGTATTGAGAAAGTGGGACGGCTTATATATGTACAAAGCAGCTATTGAAAATAGCATTTTGTGAATGATTGTAGCTGTGCTATCGTGCCATACTACTTAGTAAGCAGCATGGGGTCTAGATATGTCCATCATCATCCAGGTCTTTTAGGATTGGTCACTGCTTTCTTGACCAGTGGCTAGTATATTGGTCAACAGGAAATGTCCACTACTGTGTGTGTGACCATGCATGACCATAGGTGGCTGGACTTCACAGGTGAGAGGTGTAAACTCGTTAGTGCCTACTTGTTTACCTGGTGCATAAAGTCTGGTCTGTGTAAGGACAGGATGGCAGTGTTTTATAATCATGCTGTTAGCGGACTTGTTTGCGTTAGACAGTAGGTCATGTTAATTACATGTTCAAATCAGGTCAGTAAACTTGAGTATGACATTAAGTGTTCAGAAATGTGCTGATATTACTTAAAATGCACATTGTTGTTGATGGAATCTACCCTGGTTTGATATGATGTAGCCCTGAAGCAGGGTTACTAACATTAATGTTGATGGAATCCACTTTAGGTTTTCTATGGAGTGGAGCAAGCACAATGCAGCAGTGGTCAGAGCATTGGACTCTTAATCAAGAGAACCAAGGTTTCAATCCTGTGCTGCTGTTTCAAACCTTGGGCAAATTCGTCCACTCTATGTTGCAAAAGTTCAGTCAGCTGTATGAATGAGTACCTGACTGTAGACAGTGGTGGACATTTGTGTATGAATAGTCTATGTGCATTAATTGCAGCATGGCTGACCACTTCCCAGATAAGTCGAGATGGTGTTCGATTAAACAGGTCTGCCAGGGAGTAAAGTGTAAAGCACTCTGAGCAGTCCTAAGGACTGGACACTGTGCCATATCAAAACTTACCTATACTTTCTTTTATGCAAAAACCTACAGTTATAACTATAGTATTTAGACAAGGTTGAAGAGAGCTTGTAGTTACTGAGTAGTTACCTATGTGCGTAATCCTATGCTCTCATTGGTAATAGGAAATGACCCAGAAGGATGTACAGAGCTGTACTTTGGAAGTGGGTACTGGGACCGTGGTTAGAAGGTTTACATTTCCTTGTGTTGTTTGTATACATGTACATCTGGATTGTTCAAATTGTACACAAAACATTCAATTTATATTTATAAACAGCCCTTATTGTTTAAATATTGGCACTTATTGTTTTATTGGACTAAGTACAACTGATAGGACACTTACTGCTAATAATAGAGAGTGTCTGCAAGCATACCGATCTCGATTCCCTTCCCTATCCCTAACGCGCTGTGTGTACTACGTCATCGCTTGTTGTGTTTATGCGATCGGTTAAGTGTCGATCGGATAGGTAAGTATGTAACCGGCAGGGGTGATCGGTAAGCGCAATCCCTATCCATTTTACGTTCAAATTATGGATGAATCAAAGTAAACAATATGACAGCATTGTACATACAACTGTTTTTGACTGATTAGCCGCCTTGTTTTAATTGCAGTTGTGTTTAATGCATCCGGAATTTTTTTTTTATTAAGACCTGTCTCAGCATGGAATACATAACGGTAGGGGCGTGCAATCGTTTTTGTTGTTTTCACAAAACATTATCAAATTCTTCCGTAAGATATCTATGTGCTAAATCTCTAACACATATTCCGTTAAATTTGTGTAAATAAACTGTTAGAAAAGTTGTCTTGGGTGAAGTACTTACGAATATAAACAGCCAAATCAAAATCTTGTAAAAGGCGCTAAAAACCGCGCATCCTATCTTCGCTGTGATGTGCTTTTGTACATAATTCTAAAACGATTTAGATGCATTATGGTCTGTCCATTTGGGCTTGTGATTAGGACCCCATATCCAGCTGAAAAAGGCACAAATGTACGATACGTTGGCGAGTGAAATGCCGTGATGCAGACACTCCTGATGGTTGCCCATCTCCAACAATCGACACCGATTGCGGAGCGTGTTAGGGATAGGGAAGGGAATCAAGATTGGTATGCTTGCAGACACTCTCCTAACAGAACAGACACACATTTGATTGTTACCATCTAGCGACCCAAGAAGAATGCTGGCCCTCCCCATCTCTCCCTCTCCATGGGAAACTTGTATTTAAACAGTCACTAGTCAGCAAGGAGTTGGTAAACCTGTATGGCTGTACAATGTGTACCAGTATATATTTTTTCATTAAAAGTTATGATTTTAGGCCAATGATCTCAGTTGGTTTAGAAAAATGAGACTACAATAGGCAGATTAGAAATGTATAAATTGACGCTATTATTATATGAGTGTAAACCCATATGACAGTATTTGCTATAAAATTTATGCATGACAGTTGATATTGAATACAGTGCAGTAATGCCTTGCAATACCATGCAAGTGGGTATCAACAATGTAATGTACAGGGATGAGAATTTCCCACAGTTTACCACGGATTCTGGGTCCCAAAGGTCATTCCTGTGAATTGTATAAATCTGAGGAGAAAATGTTGTATGTAAGAGGGGAGCTAACATGTAGGATGGTCTAGACCGGGTCCTGGAGATCCTCAGATCGCGGCCATCGGCAAGTTTGCCACGGAGCACTGTTTACAATAAGCGGAAGCATACGGGCTCATATGACTGACCTATAGAACCTGACGTTGTGCTTGCATTATGCTCAGTGGCCTTGACATTGCACATGGTTTCTGGCCATCCCGCGGAGCCATTCCCTCTTCATGAGATAACTGCATGCTATGGTAGAGGGAAGGCGCTGCTTCCCTGAACAGCGCAAATGTAATAGTGCAAACCAGAAACTTGCGTATTATCGCAGTGAGCAGAGCGGTTTAACCGTAGGCTATGGATCGAGTATTGAAAAAAATAGATGACATGGACCACCAAAAAGTTCGGGAGATTGACAAAGATTGTAGAGAGAGATGGATGTGGATGGAGAAGGATGTCGAAATGGAAATTAAAAACTGGAAATGATTTCACAAATATAAATAATGAGATTAAATTTCAAATTGTCAAGTCTTGTTTCAATGTCACATTTTATCCTCGATATAGCTACGAAAGCAATTTTTTGGGGGGCCTACAGCACCCCCCAAACCCCCAGCTGTGAATTGAGCCGTTGTGCTCTCTCTGTGATTTCCAGTGATTTCATTCTTCACCTGTTCTCATCCCTGAATGTAGTCTTCAATAAAGATTTTGTGTTAATTATTGCCTGCTTGCACTCAAAAAAATTGTTTGCCTCTGATTTTCAGATAAGAATAGGTCGTAAGGAAGCCAGTATGTGGAATGTTGCCATAAACAACACAGACGGAGAGGATGGTAATGGTTGTTACTTGAACTAGTCACGACTCACAGAGACAGCAATGGGCAGTATCAACAGTTGTAAGGAGGAATGAGATCAGCTACTATTTATAAGAAGCAGACCACAAGTGGCAGTGGTAAAGTACAAGAGGAGTAGAACTAGAAGTGAAGTTAACACTGACTTACAGAGAGAAAGCTTTAGTTGTGGTAAAAGCCAGTACAGTCACAGAGGAACTGATTGTGCCAAGACAAGCCATCTGATGTCTCGAGTACGGCGTCCGTGTTGAATGGCGGACAGATCATTGAATGGACAGTGGTCAGTGACAGTTGGACATGGACTTGGATGATGACATCACACATTGTGATTGGTCAGTCAATGGGCAGTGTGTGTACACGGAGCGTGTGTCTGTGATAGCGCCCCACATGGCACCAGTGGAGGGCGTACCCCCACTTACCCCTGAGAGCCCTATCACGAAGAACAGTGGGTTTAGAGTCTACCACGACGACATGACTGAACCCATGGGGTATTTATGCCGAAGCTGGCCATGCAACGTTGACCTTGACAACAAGGTCACATATCTAGGTCCGGTCCGGTCCGTTTTTAAAAAACCTACAGTGAGTCGTTCCAGTAGCTGTGGAGAGTTGGTCGCTAATGGCAACCAGAAGTGGCGATCGAGACGTGTGGGTGTTGTGGAGCTCCCGGCTGCCTCAGGAAACCATCTTGTAATGGAGTCAATAGGGAGTGCAGCTGTCCACGAGCGTCCAACAAGTCTGACCCTTAATGTCCAGCCAGATTTTTCCCATTTGTGTCCGTCCAGCTATAGTCCAGTCAGCACGTCCAGCCATGTGTCCAGTGACTCCGCCATGGACATGAATACTCAGTTTTCCGAGGACGAACATTCCGATGTGACCTCGCATGGCATCATGACTGCAGACCTGGGAGTGAGAGACATTGACCAGTCACATGACTTGGACGACAGTGGGCCCCCAGTACTTATGAATGACTACAGCTGGAGTGACACTGCGTCAAGAAAGACTAGCTCGTCGAGTGGCGACCGATTGGAGACACTGTCGCCCCCTGCTGTTGTCATCAGTGACCACAGTTACGACTGCCCATGGTCGCCCGAGTTGAACAGTGATTATGAGTCCGGTGACATTGATACATTGTCGTTATCGTTTGACATGAATAGTCCGTCGACAATTGAAATGCCATGTCAGCGGCGGGCGTCACTGACGTCAAGTTACGGTTCGGGATCATCGATGAAGTCACTGCTGTCTGATTCGTCGCTGTCGGTTGATGATGAGGGTGATGTGAGTATGCTTCTTGTTCTATGTCTCTGTCGGTTGATGATGATGGTGATGTGAGTATGCTTCTTGTTCTGTGTCTCTGTCGGATGATGATGAGGGGGACGTGAGTATGCTTCTTGTTCTATGTCTCTGTCGGTTTATGATGATGGTGATGTGAGTATGCCTCTTGTTCTATGTCTCTGTCGGTTTATGATGAGGGGGATGTGAGTATGCTTCTTGTTCTATGTCTCTGTCGGTTTATGATGATGGTGATGTGAGTATGCCTCTTGTTCTATGTCTCTGTCGGTTTATGATGAGGGGGATGTGAGTATGCTTCTTGTTCTATGTCTCTGTCGGTTGATGATGAGGGGCATGTGAGTATGCTACTTGTTCTATGTCTATGTCAGTTGATGATGAGGGGGATGTGAGTATGCTTCTTGTTCTATGTCTCTGTCGGATGATGATGAGGGGGATGTGAGTATGCTTCTTGTTCTATGACTCTGTCGGTTTATGATGAAGGGGATGTGAGTATGCTTCTTGTTCTATGTCTCTGTCGGTTGATGATGAGGTGGATGTGAGTATGCTTGTTGTTCTATGTCTGTGTTGGTTGATGATGAGGGGGATGTGAGTATGCTTCTTGTTCTCTGTTGGTTGATGATGAGGTGGATGTGAGTATGCTTCTTGTTCTACGTCTTTTTCGGTTGATGACAAGGGAGATGTGAGTATGCTTTTTGTTCTATGTCTCTGTCGGTTGATGATGAGGGGAATGTGAGTATGTTTCTTGTTCTATGTCTTTGTCAGTTGATGGTGAGGGGGATGTGAGTATGCTTCTAGTTCTATGTCACTGTTGGTTAATGACAAGGGGGATGTGAGTATGCTTCTTGTTCTATGTCACTGTTGGTTGACCTTGTTGTTCATTCATTGTAGCCCATTGAGTTCAACTGATCATTGAGGACAGTTGACCATTGTGAACAACTGACAATTGGGAGTAAAGTCTGTTGTCAATAGTTGACTATTGCTGACAATTAGCCATTGAAAGTGTACATTACAAATGTTTCCATCCAATGCAGCAAGTTCTATATATATATATTACCTGGACAAGGAATTCAATGACGTTTAGAGAAATACAAACGGGTGTCTTACATGTTTGTGGCCCGCCCTTATGAGATGTGTGTGTTTACAGATGTATAAATAACTTACAGTTCCATGTGAGACTGTCTAGCATTTGGGTTTTTCACAAGCTCCGGTTTGTAGACTTTTTCTAACTTCAGAATATGTCCCTCAGCTCGCCAACCAGCCTTGAAATTGCCATGTGTTCAAGTGGCCTAGATCAGAAGTGAGAACGTGTTAGGCTTCACTAATGCATGCCTGTGTTCACAAATGACAACTGTTAGTTATTGCTTGTTTACAGGCCCATAACTGAACTATTACATTAGATACAGCATCGGACAGTTGTACACTAGTTAGAAACAACCCTTCACAACAGATCCAGGCGTCTTTAAAGACAAATGTTAAGGGTGAATAACAGCTAACGTTGCCAATATTTTTTCATCAGGTACTATTACTTATAAGCAGTCGAGTTACATCCTTAATACAAGTACACTGACATAATGCGTAAATTCCATAATAAGCACACACCCTTTTTAATTAGTGATCTGACTATGCACCATTCATATTGTACTTTCTACTCCACTGATATCAAGCTGTTGCAATGACAGGAGATTGAAAGTTCCATCTAGATATTTGCAGATTTGCAGTGCTCAGATGTCTTTTTTGGCCACATGTGAATGCATAAATGACTATTAGCTCCAACCCAACATTA
Source organism: Paraescarpia echinospica (assembly GCA_020002185.1). Lineage (NCBI taxonomy): Eukaryota > Metazoa > Annelida > Polychaeta > Sabellida > Siboglinidae > Paraescarpia > Paraescarpia echinospica. The sequence goes on along the minus strand of CM034538.1, from coordinate 57,494,426 downwards.
TGAAATGCTGCATAATGTCATTAACTAACAAAAAGAAACGTATATCCTATGACTACACGATGTTAAGCCAGTCTGTGCCCAAGGTCACCGCTGTCAAAGATCTCGGTATCACATTGACCGACAGTTTGACTTTTAAAGATCATATTAATTGTTGTGTTTGTAAAGCTTTTAAGATGAGTGGTTTTATTAAGTGCATTTGCACAACTTTTACCAATGTACAAGCTTTGCGATCCTTGTATTTATCTCTAGTCAGAAGCCAGTTGGAGTATTGCAGTGTTATCTGGAATCCCTGGCAACGTACGTTTATTGATAAAATCGAACGAGTTCAAAAGAAATTCATTAAATATCTATGTTACAAATCCAAAATACAGTACAGTAGTACTCCTCTGACAGTTATCCTGAGCTTTGCCATCATTTTAGACTACCTTCCCTTCAACATCGTAAGCAAGTTGCAGATCTTATGTTTTTACACAAGTGTGTGCACTCCCAACTAGACTCGTCGTATCTGGTAGGGGCTGTCCAATTTCACTGTCCTTCACGATCTCTACGAAACTACATCCCTTTTAGAGTTTCCAATAGCAGAATCAACATTAGAAAACATTGTGTTTTGAATAGATGTCTGACTACTTTCAACACATTGTATTTAAGTGATCCAACTTGTGATATATATTCAGGAGCTGAACCCTTTAGATCCTCAATTCAAAAACATTTCTATGTATAACAGATGTTTGTCTGGTACATTTGATGTTGATATTGTGTGGTTTTTATGTCCTTATTGTTCTTATTATTCTATTATTGTTTTATTATTTATATGTATTGTTTCAGTTATCAGTCCTGTTACTGGGTCCACTGGACCTGTTGGAATCTGAATAAATACAATACAATACAACCCAGCCCCTTCAATCTCTACATTGAATCATTTGAAGTCTTAAAATGGACCCTGTACGTTTGCCCTGCTCATTGTTTGGCTCCATCACCGCTGTTAACGTTCTCCATGGTTTCATTTATAAATAAATAGTTTTAAAGATACATGTTTTGTCCATTCCTCATTTATTAACATTTAGTAACTTATAATATTTATGTATGTTCTTACTACTAAAAAAAAACAATTTTCAAGGTATACTGCCCACCAAATTGCATTTAATAACCCTGAAACAGAGTTCACAATTAGGAGTGGTTCCATATAGTGTAGCATAATGGAAAAAATGGCTTAACCGGGAATAATAAATAAATGATGGTATATTGTACACTTATAGGATGCTGATTTTAGCACATTTCAAAGTTTGTAATGTACATTAAAGGGTCGAATATAGAATATAGAAATATAGAAATGCAAGCATGGACGTCACAAAATATTTGTAGACTCGAGTCCATTCTACTGGTCGCTGAACTGTTTGATATCATTATCCTTCCTAGATATATATTTGTTGTTTGCAAACAACAAGCAGCACCATTACTGTCATCCTGTTTCATCTGCTCTGGCTGCAGCAGGTGCATCAGCATCGTCTCTCAAGACTACGCATTGCCTACTACTAGATATATGTTTGGAAACAAAACAATTCACACGTGCACGTCATCAGCGAACACAAGCAACAGTATGCTATGAAAGATGTAAAAATATTGGATCATGAAGTCGACTGGCACGGGAAAAAAATCAAAGAAGCCATCAAAATACACAGACCAAAATCTGCTCTCAACAGATATGTCAGACAAGACTTCCAACCATACTTCTTCAAATTGTCTCACATGACACTGGTCATACGACACCCCCATTGTGTGGCAACAACATTCGCCGACAGAGACTGTGTGATGCAATAGAAGTATTCGAAAAACAAAAACAGTTTCTTGAGAGGTAATACAAACATGTTTCACAGTTATTAAAAATATCTTGATAGTTGTTTGCACAATTAAAGGTGAAGGTTACCTTTAGGTATATAGTGAAACAGTTCAACATTTAACAAGTCTTTTGTAGTAAAAAATGGATGATGGCCAGACACATGTCCACCAAATTTCAGATGCATTCATATGAATATAGGGGCAAGCAATTTGTTTAAAGAAATCTTTGAAGGAACTGGCACACATTAGTTAACTGATGTAATGACCTGTGGTAATTGGTAAGCAGTTATCTGTCTTTGGTTTACTAACCTACATCTAAGATTTATATCACCATATCTTTCCTTCTTTTGTGCCTACCCTTTAATTACGAAGTCAAGAACCAATATGTTAACATGCACCAAGGTTATGGTTAAACATACTAAACATGCTTTACTTAAACTTGAGTATTTCGCAATTGGTTATATGTGAGTGATAATGCTTTTTAGTTGTGGCCATACAATGTCGAGAATATCCTAGTTTTGCTGACAATGCAGTACACTGGGTGGTGGACAGAAGTCAGGGAAAGTAATCTGTCTGATGTAGTATCATACATAGTACCTTAGGCTATTTAGAGTCCTTCGATCGTACTTGAACCATGAAGATAGGCAGCAGGTCTTTTTATTCTGACATAAATGAGACTTCTCTGGAAACTTACAAAATTAATAAAGTTTATTTCTCATTGTTGTGAACATGTACTGACTTAACAAGACTCCTCTGTGTTAGAATATATGAGTCTATCTGAATGACAACATGGGTCCTGATTGGGAGCATGGGTCCCACTGTTGAGAACATGGGTCCGTCTGATTGAGAACATGAGTCCCTCTGATTGAGAACATGGGTCCCTCTGATTGAAAACATGGGTCCCTCTGATTGAGAACATGGGTCCCTCTGATTGAGAATATGGGTCCCTCTGATTGAAAACATGGGTCCCTCTGATTGAGAACATGGGTCCCTCTGATTGAGAACATGGGTCCCTCTGATTGAGACCATGGATCCCTCTGATTGAGATCATGGGTCCCTCTAATTGATAATATGGGTTCCTCTGATTGAAAACATGGGTCCCTCTGATTAAGAACATGGGTCCCTCTGATTGACAACATGGGTCCCTCTGATTGAGACCATGGGTCCCTCTGATTTACAACATGGGTCCCTCTGATTGAGAACATTGTTTCCATCTTATAAGCCAGGTGTAGTTGTGTGGCTGTCAGTGGGTTCCACATGTTGTGACAGACTTGTCCAGCAGAGGGCGTCACATGTGCTGAACATCTTCAAGCCACGTTTAGTTGCTTTTCATTCCCCGGTTCTCTGTGTGTTGTCATTTGATGAATCATTACTTAGTCTCAAGATTCCCAGGAGAATTTGTTTTATAGTTATGGTCAAGGAATGCTGGTCAAATAGGCCAATGGTCCAGTTTCAGAGCTGTAGAAGCCTTCAACCAAGTACCCTTACTGATGCAATATGTCAAAGAAACTAATTGTTATGGTAACAGTGCAACACACAGAAGCTATGCCAGGGTTAGTAGCTTTAACCCCATCATTTCCTTAACAGGACCATACCGCGGCTTTCAATAGGATGACTAGTAAGCGGGCTTTGGTTGCGTTGAGGTTTCTGGTAGAACACTTGGATGTTCAGTGTAAATGAAGTCAAAGACTTACATGCTTGAATGCTTACATGTACATGGTTGTTCTTTTATGTGCATGCTTGTTTGTGTGTGAGTGTGAGCGGACATGCGTGGATGCATGCACACATGTGCACATGCAGCCCTGTTCATTTGATAAATATTGTTTGAAATATGCTTGTGCTACGTGGAAAACTTTCTTTTTTAATTCTGCATAGTCAAATAAGTGAAAATGGTGAAGTGACGATAATGGGAAAAATGAGTTATGATCTCATCTAAATGTCATAGTTGACACGTTGTTAACATAAAGCAGGTTTCACAGTGGGAATGACGAGTCATGATTGCTGACACGCAGTTTGCATACTGTGAATAGTGAAGTGAGAACAGGTCCTTGCCTGGTGTCAGGGTGCTGTATTTTGCTTCATGCACAACATATGTTAGTGATGCCAATAATCACTAGGGGCAGCACCAGTTCTACTTCATCAGTGTAGTAGTCATTAGGGGCAGCACCGGTTAGTTTTCAACCACCAGTCCATACGGGGTAAGACCACATTAAGGATTCGTCCGCCATTACCCACCGAAAGAGTGCCCTTGAAAATACCGTGTTGGTGTCATGTGTGAATTTTTTCGAGCACTTTGGCATGGCACATGTCAGTCCAGTGAATACTGAATGTACTACTACATTAGATCTTTCACGAGGTAGCAATAAACATACGCTAGTCGCTCGCGTATTCGCACAGTGGCTATTTTGCAGAACGCACCAATATTTCAAAATCTGTCATCAGATTGGGGCGAAATTGAGGAGTGTCAGGTTTGGGTGGATTTTTCTGAAAACTGAGGTATGAGAATTTTACGAGTTTTCCACATCACTTGTGTCAATGGTAGTTAAATATGGTGTGAAATGTTAAAGAAAATGGTATGTCAAATTTAGCAGGAAATGAAGGAAACGTTATAATGGCCACCTATGTAAAATTTAAATGTGGTCTTACCCCAAATTAGAAATACACCTGTCTTTTCACAAAAACTGCCAAAATGTGATTTGAGCGACGGGTGGTGGTTTTTCAGCTGTATTTGGAAGCTGGTGTATTTGGAAGCATCGTGCAGCTATTGCATACTGTTAGTATTACATATAAAATAAGTTTTAAAAGTAATTAATAAGCCAGTTATTAGGTGATATGCATGGAAAATAAAGTGATAATTTTGGTGGTGTGAAAGTTAAAAAGTACATTCCAAGCATGTTCTATGATACTGAGTACCACGAAAGCTTGTGTAAAAAGTGTATAAGTGTCAGGGTGTGGAGTTTCTTTTAAATCTACATCATGTGCAACAATATTGACATATTTCCAGTAGGATGAATTTCGCCTTAGTTATATCATTTATTTTTTGTAGGCAACATCTATAAATGCGTGTTTCTTAACCCCGATACTAACGTGTGTGTTTCTGCTGTACCAACTTGTCCTTCCTAATTACATGGCACTTATATATATCATACTTGGATCGCACAATAAGCAATAATGGGCAAGCAGGCAACATTTTGATTCCACCCCTCCCCTAACGCGGCCCTAATTTTAATGAAATTTTGGCCACCATAGGAAGCAAGTTGTCCACACACTTCTACTAATCAGGCATCTAGCACCTATTTTTATAGCAATCTCCATACACTAACTGAGACAACAAGAACAATTGAGAATCTACATAAATATACCCCGAATGTAACAGAGAATATCATAAGAGTGTGTTACTCTCCAAATATGCAGCGACCGCAATGATCCGAATTAGTTCATTTTTAGCCATACAAATTTTAACTGGTCACCTAAGAGAAGTGTCATATGTTGAAATTGTGTACGTGGACTGGCATGCTATCATTTTCAACGATCATGTACTTTTCAGCTGTAATATAACCGAATTATACCGAAGTTTGCATAAGGCAAGGCAGCTTAAACTAACTGTAGGCTGACTTCAACTACTCTGATAAGAATCTGTTTTACCACTGGTATTTTGTACGTTTTATCCATATATTTAACATCAGAAATGTTTGTTAGTACCCTTGTAAGAATTTGGCGATGTTTGAATAAAATATGATTAGAACAATGGACTCGTTGGTGTACTTGGAGAGATACTGGGTGCCACAACTGTCAACAACCTTTATCACGTGTCTTGGATGTCCTTGTCAAACGTTTGTTTCTTTCTGAAATTAACTATTTTGTCAGTAGTATCTCTTGTTTCCAATAATGTGTGTACATCAGCGAAATATATAGTGGCCAAGTAATTGACGTGTGGCGATGTTTGGACACTCTGTATCAAGCAGAGATCTGCGCCTGTGTAAAAGTATGGTTATTTTAAGGGGGGTTAGGACGACAATTTGTGTGACGCAAGATACACGTTCCACTGGGCATCCCAGTTTTCGTTTCATAATGTACTATGTATATACCTCAATTTACACCCAGCATTTTAGCCCGTTATCTACAATATAGTTGTAGTTACCATCAAAAGACGCCTCTGTGCCTGTGAATATTGTTGAAATGCCTGGCTTGTGCCTTTGACACCTACTGGTGTCGTACACGAGTGACGTATAGTTCATGATTGCATTAGATTATTTAGCATAGTTCGTGGGCATTACGTTATACCAAAATTCTTGAAGATTTTCAACGTGAATGTCCAATACAATGCTGCTTAAAATAATGATTTTGTGTATTTTTTGCAAAAAAATACAACATTTTATGGAGAGAAAAAAAAATTATTTCGTTAATATTCTATATATTTTATTCCCATATCGGTAAGATACTGTGTTGGCCTGTATGCTGTGCTGAGTACCATTCATATCAGGCAAACGTCGTATGTAATATAAACTACCGAATAAGCATGTTTAAACCAACTCAAGGCGCTGTTTAACTTGGAGGTGTGCACAGTATAATGACGCATATTTTAATTGTTATTGAGACAGTGTAAATTTCCCTTTGTGGTTAATCTAGTTATATGTATAGCTTGATATAAATCTAACTTTCGTGAAGATTTGCAAGATACAGGAGATCTATTTGGGGTAAGACCACATTAAGGATTCGTCCGCCATTACCCACCGAAAGAGTGCCCTTGAAAATACCGTGTTGGTATCATGTGTGAATTTTTTCGAGCACTTTGGCATGGCACATGTCAGTCCAGTGAATACTGAATGTACTACTACATTAGATCTTTCACGAGGTAGCAATAAACATACGCTAGTCGCTCGCGTATTCGCACAGTGGCTATTTTGCAGAACGCACCAATATTTAAAAATCCGTCATCAGATTGGGGCGAAATTGAGGGGTGTCAGGTTTGGGTGGATTTTTCTGAAAACTGAGGTATGAGAATTTTACGAGTTTTCCACAGCACTTGTGTCAATGGAGGTTAAATATGGTGTGAAATGTTAAAGAAAATGGTATGTCAAATTTAGCAGGAAATGAAGGAAACGTTATAATGGCCGCCTATGTAAAATTTAAATGTGGTCTTACCCCATACATTCTTGTCAATAGTTGTGTCACTAGTCAATAACACACTTCCCAGTCAGTCAGACACAGTTGCACTCGTACAACAACTGACAACAATAGTTAGGTCTCGTTTAGAATACTATGTAGATACAAGCATGGAGACCATAACGGAACAAGGACATAGATGCTAGAAAGAGTACAGAGAGAGCACAGCTAAGATCATTCCAGACCAGAGAGACCTTAGTCAAAAATAGAAGAAATAGAGGACACAAAGTCTTCTTCTTCCTTCTGTTCTTCTTCCCTTTGCCCCCTTGTGGGGTGGAGTCCTAGTCACTCAGTTGCTTCTTCTGCCTTTCTCGTTCCCTCCATCTCTGTCTGTTGTCTGCAATGTCCATTTTTGGCTGTTTACACCTGCCCTCCTAAGATCTGTTTTCATAATGTTGTTCCATCTGAGCTTTAGTCTTCCTCTGTTGTTTGCCACTCTCTTCTGCTTTCCATGGTCTTTTAGACAGTCTGTCTTCTCTCATTCATTGCATGTGTCCTGTCCATCCCATTCTGTTTCCCACTACTTTCATCTTTAAGTGTTCAATCTCTTCTCTCAGAACCGTCATCTTCCTTCTGTCTTCCAGCGTTATTCTACGTATTCTTTGAATCCAGTTGTTCTCTGCTACTTATACCTTCTCCTGTATCTCCGTCAGTGTCAGTCTTCCCAACCCATATATACATGCTGGCACCAAACAGGCTTCCTTCACTTTTCCTTTTAGCTGTTTACTTAGTTTTCTGTCCTACATAATGCATCCACCCTCCTCCACGCTGCCTCTCCTGCTTGCACCCTCCTCCACGCTGCCTCTCCTGCTTGCACCCTCCTCCACGCTGCCTCTCCTGCTTGCACCCTCCTCCACGCTGCCTCTCCTGCTTGCACCCTCCTCCACGCTGCCTCTCCTGCTTGCACCCTCCTCCACGCTGCCTCTCCTGCTTGCATCCTCCTCCACGCTGCCTCTCCTGCTTGCATCCTCCTCCACGCTGCCTCTTCTGCTTGCATCCTCCTCCACGCTGCCTCTCCTGCTTGCACCCTCCTCCACGCTGCCTTCTCCAGATTCATTCGTAGGCCACGTTTTCTAAAGGTGTTATTCCATCCATGCAATGCTTTCTGTAGTTCCTCTTTGTATAATCCTCTGTGAGAATTATATGAAATCTATACTATTCCTTTACTAATATTATTTTGTGTAAATGACAAAGTAATATTAGTAAAGGAATAGTATATTGTAGTGGATATAGTGTAGAATAGTGTACATTTCATGTATCATTCTCACTGAGAGGACTGTAGATGAATGCAATGTATTATCTGTATCTAATTATTATCTTAATGCTAGCAGAGTAAATATATTTAAACAAAGATTCAACAACCCATAAAGGCAGGTTTCACATAAATAAAGTTGGACTCTCGATAAGCCAAAGGCTTCCTGTCCTCTTGCACTCTTAGTTTTTGTTGTGGATGACAATCTTGTTGAGCCTTCCTGGACGATGGTGCATTGTATTGACTAATGTCTGCGCTTGGCATAAGTCTAGTGTTCTTCAAGTTCTTATTAAATTGACTCATAAATATTAGGTCAGCTGGCAGGTCATTGAACATGTCTTGTTCATACACAGACCAGTAGAAAAACATTCCCCTCAAAGCAAATATTCAGTCAGAAATCACAATTCTTTTACTACCTGTATGTTCACAGGATTTATTTTGTTGTTGAGATTTTGACTATAAATTATTGGTAATATAATTCAAGTACTTGTGTAACCGTTACTTAGAAAGTATGCACTTGCGATGTTATCATTTTATCGAAAGTGTTTAAGTAAGCTAAACATACTTTGTTGAAAATTACTAAATAGGGTGGCTGCTACGAGAGCGACCAATAATGGTCTTAGTGGCAGTCTCCCTGACCCCTGTTTTTGTTTATCTACAGCAACCTGATAGTTCATGGTCAGGATGTTGTTAATTGATTATATCATACATTGATTGTTTATACTTTTATGTTATATATTCTACTTAATAACACATGTATGTACTACTTGCTATTTTAACACATATTCAGTATTTCATAATTGAGCTGTAGATAATTCTGGTTTTTGAAAATTGTACTGTTTTTTATATGTGGTCTAATAAACACTTCCGATTCCGATAAGATCATAGGATCTGTCAAGACCACCATTTCTGTGGATCTGTTGTTAGCAGACATTCCACCAGAGGGCACTTCCTGGACTGAAATGATAAACTGTGGCAGCATATCAATTGTATAAATATTGTTACTGGAAATGCATAGCCTAGAAGGGCAAGAGTATTTTATTGTGTATGGTGGTGATTTTTTATATCTTATAAATTGATATATACTTAATTATTTTATTTTGAACATTTTTATTTTACATTCATAATATATACTATTGTACCTGACATAAACACATTATATTTGTTAGATTATTCTTAGGGATCTTAACTACATTGTGATCAAGGCAGTTTCCTCATTACAGTTAAATATGTGTGTGTCTAATTAGAAGCAGAGACCATATGCAACAGCTACAGGTAGTTTGACATAGGGTTTCATTAAACGGCGTATCCACCCTCGCTTGAGGTGGGGCCTACTCAATTTGTGGGTGACTGCCTACTTTGTATATGCACCATTTATTGCACACAGTGCATTTACACAGGTACATTGTGCATGGACACATATTGAAAGATCTAGGGCTCATTTTAGTGGAAACGTTGAATGATATCATCAAGAATGTTAACATAGCCAGCCAAACCTGATGGGCCAGCAACCACAGCAAGAGGCGTTGATACATTGTGTGAAGTCATTCAGTGTGAGAACTTGAAAGAATTAAAATATGCTAAATTGTCAACCTCTGCAACGGTTCTGTTTTTTTGTGTGTGTTGAAGGTGAATACATAGGGTGGGAAGAAATTAATTGTATGCGCAGAATATGAATACTTTATATTGACAAGTTAAATTGAACTTGGTGTAGTTAAATTATGCACATTGATATGCAAAGTCAGTGCAAAACAAATTAGGGTTGGAAATTTAATGTATCAGTGAACAAACCCACCTGTGTACAAGGATGGAAGATATCTTGTACAAAATGGCACTATCAATAAATACAAAATGACAGCTCAAAGTGACTTGAGTGATATAGCCATCTGTTGCTCTACTGCCAAATGCTATAGCGGATAATAATCAACAATGAAAGTTGATGTTATAAAGTAAATACGTAAAATAGTGACAATAACATGATAAATGTTACCATTAATCTCATCTCAGAAATGTGTGATTTCACACGTAAAAGAACTGCCAGTTAAACAGTTATTTGCCGCTCTTGCAATGAGATCATTTATAATATTTCAGGGAGGTTTTGGGTTATAATTACAGTCTGCAGCCCGATAAAAATGTGTTGCAACTTGCAAAACTTGCCTTGCACTTGACCAGTTAAAAAAATAGCTGTGTAAAACTTGACAGTTGAAGTAGAATGTAGAAAGTGAGGATGCATGTCTGTTGGGTGAGCTGCCTGGGTGATGCCAATAATCACTGTGACATGAGGGTGGAAATAAAGCCACATCAAAAAGGCACGGAAATAAAGTCATAGTTTTTGCTACGAAAAGAGTCACAACATAATGATAATTTATTCAAAGATGTCCACCAAATACAAAGTTTTTCAAACAAAATAAAGTGATGATTAAGATGAATATGAAGTAGGATTTAACGGTATGTAGCAGGGCATAGCAGGGTGTAGGGGAAAGTAGTGGGATTTAGAGGGATGGGATGTAACAGGATGTAGTGGGATGTAGCGGTATGTAGCGGGGTGTAGCAGGATGTAGCGGGGTGTAGAGAGATGTAGCGGTATGTAGCAGGGTGCAGCAGGATGTAGCGGTATGTAGCAGGACGTAGCAGATGTAGTGGTATGTAGCCGATGTAGTGGGATGTAGTGGAATGTAGCGGGATGTAGCGGGATGTAGCAGGATGTAGCGGGATGTAGCGGGATGTAGTGGGATGTAGTTGGAAATTTAAAGTTGTGACTTTTTCCTGTGACTATTTCCTAATGATGCTAGAATCAATTTGGGTGTTGGATCAGTTGAGTTAGTGGTGTTAGAATAAAGATTATGCAGTCGTGGTGTGATCAATGTTGACACAGTTGAAGTAGAATGTAGAAAGTGAGGATGCATGTCTGTTGGGTGAGCTGCCTGGGTGATGCCAATAATCACTGTGACATGAGGGTGGAAATAAAGCCACATCAAAAAGGCACGGAAATAAAGTCATAGTTTTTGCTACGAAAAGAGTCACAACATAATGATAATTTATTCAAAGATGTCCACCAAATACAAAGTTTTTCAAACAAAATAAAGTTTGATGATTAAGATGAATATGAAGTAGGATTTAACGGTATATAGCAGGGCATAGCAGGGTGTAGGGGAAAGTAGTGGGATTTAGAGGGATGGGATGTAACAGGATGTAGTGGGATGTAGCGGTATGTAGCGGGGTGTAGCAGGATGTAGCGGGGTGTAGAGAGATGTAGCAGTATGTAGCAGGGTGCAGCAGGATGTAGCGGTATGTAGCAGGACGTAGCAGATGTAGTGGGATGTAGTGGGATGTAGTGGAATGTAGCGGGATGTAGCGGGATGTAGCAGGATGTAGCGGGATGTAGCGGGATGTAGTGGGATGTAGTTGGAAATTTAAAGTTGTGACTTTTTCCTGTGACTATTTCCTAATGATGCTAGAATCAATTTGGGTGTTGGATCAGTTGAGTTAGTGGTGTTAGAATAAAGATTATGCAGTCGTGGTGTGATCAATGTTGACACAGGATCAGACAGTCAATTGAGGCAGTCCCCCATCACGTCAGGGATTAACAGCTTATGCATTCATACCAGGACGCTGGGCATACATATTCAACCATGTTCATTCCATGCATACTGTTTTACATGTACATCAGTCATGCCTGAAGAGCTGTATATCGGCATATGGCAGGAAACATGAGAATGGACATGCATGCATGTTGTCACTCACATGAGACACACCAATTACAGAGAAAACATTGGATCCACACAACCATCTGTACATCTCATTTCCAAACAAGCTAGTTACATGGCAGCTATTAGCAACACTACAGGAATGTCGCCATTAGCACGATCTAACAACTTCTTGATTACACCACCAAAGAGCCATCTGGTGTCAGTGTCCATATTTCACACAGCTGACACCATAAACGATTCCCTGGAAATGTGATATTGTAATTCTCTCTCAGTGCAATAATTACCAGTGAGTAGCGTAATCACTAGTGATTATTCTGCATGCATGCATGTCTGGGGCCAGTAGATTTGAAAAGTTAGTGGCCCGCCTGTGAAAGTTACTGGCCCGGATTTTGTGTTACCGTCAAAAATACGCTCATTCTGAGGTGCAAAACATTATTTGTCTTTTTTATAATTTTACCAACAAAGTGAGATGTCCAATGCTAACAATATTGTAATTTTGTTCAAGAGTGTACTCAGATGCATATATACAGTATTTGCCAAGTTTAAATACAGTGGCCAGTGTGACGACAGCTATATATATATATATATAGTCAGTCCGTGTCGGTAGTTGAGTTGATACTGCTTTCATGTATAGGTCAATCAAGGCATTAGACTATTTCACGGTTCGTTCGCTAGGTGGCACCACCCAAAATAGGAGGCCTTCACCTTGCCCTTGCTGACGCAGCGTTACATTTGGTTTCTGTCACTTTAGCCACTAGTTAAATTTTGATTTAAACTGTATTTCTTTCATATATCTAGAGAAGAAAAAGCGTGCGTAATTCTAAAGTTGAGGCAGCTTCCAACCACCGTACAAAGTGTGTCCAAGGGATGCGGTGGGACTTAAAAAATAGCGTCTCGTCATAAAAACCTGCTCTGCCGGTGGTTAGAAAATTTATTTGATGGCTTTACACGCGGTCGTCTGCATGATAAGTGTTGGAGTTTGGACTCATTATTGATCAGAATGTTATTTTTACGATGTCCTATAACTGAGTCGCGTTTAAGAATTCTGGCGAACTGCATCTAATAACCGGTGCGGCCGTCGGGCCAGTAAAATATAAGAACTGGTGGCCCGAACTGGCCCGACAATTTCAAAAAAGGCGGTGGACCATCGGGCCAGTGTTAATGTTGAGGCCTGCAGTGCTATGAATGCCATCAGTGGCAACAATACACTGTCACCAGAGCCACTAATACCACTAGTGCCAGGCACTACCACCATATCTGGTGCATCTACACAGCCTGGACAGACTGCAGTAGCAGTATTTCTATGTACACATCTGGGTTATCACTTTACTAGATAGGGGCCTACCTCACCAGTTTATGGTGCAGGCAATAGACTTGCCTCAATTACATCATGTAGCTAGATTTCTCTCACACAAAATATTTACATATGTTTGCTGAGTATTTAGGAAATTTGCGCTAAAGGTAAAATACATGTTAGGGCAAGCATTGGTTGTGGCATTATGGAATATGCAGTTCTTACACAACACAAGCAATAGCGGGAAAGATCTTGTATGAGTCCTATTAAAAGCTTAATTTTGTGTGGACTAATGAGGTGTGTTGATTGAGTGTATGCCTGAGGGAGCATATCAATTGCTGATTAATTAGTGCACCATTCATGAACAGATCAATTATAAGTATTAATGAAATATAGACAAAGGCATAGTTAGTAGTAGTGTTATGCAATTGTAGAGTTGTTGAATTGGTGATATGCTGTCAAGCAAAAAAACCACCATATGTAACGTGACCATAACTACATATTTACGTACACTATTAATTAATAGTGAGGTATCTGCCAATAAACGTTCGTCAAATAGACACTTTGAATAAATTCAAAACTTGCCTTAAAACTTGTCTATGGAGGCATACTTCGACCGAGGGACTGTGCTGTAGGACTCTTTTTATGAACATGTATTTAATCAATTAATTTATTTATTTATATAATATATTTTAATTTATTTATTATTATTTATCTTTTAATACAATTTTATATATTATAATATATATTCTTTTACTTAATTATTGTTTCCATGTACGTTTTATAATGTGTGTATGTGCCTATGAACGGGCTGGTCCCGGAGATATGGCGCTATAGAAATGCTAGTAATAATAATAATAATTAAGGTCACCCTCAGGACTTGACAAAAGTGACCTGATTCACTATTTAGAAATGTACAAAATAAAAAGTACATGTTCTGAATTTACACGCATTTCAATAATGCCAACAATAAAAACAATAGCACCATAATCAACAGAGAAATTGGAAAGCAACTATAGAAAACAAAATCTTGAGATGGTCTCAATGCTCAGTCATCAGCAATTATTGAAGTTTTTTTAGGTAAGAACTTGAGGTAAATAAAACTGGCCAGAACTGGTTGCCTGTTGGCATATGCAACATATTTAACAAACTTTTGGCAGCCTCATAATTGAAAGTATTACTGTGGTGAATGAAGCTGGATAGTTACATACTATTTCTTACTTATTTCAAAGTTGCTATTCCTGTATCTGGAAGCCAAGCTTGGTGTAAAAAGCCCTGTCTTCTGTTCTCCCTACATGTGCCAAGGTAAACATTTCTGTTCTGCTCTGACGCACGGCTGGTTTGATTGACCGTCTGACAGAGATTTTGCAACTGGGTATAGCTGCTGTCATAGGTGGAATCCTCTTGACTTTGGCTGTGTGGGCGGAGTATTGTGGTCGTGTTGAGAGGCCAACAGAGCTAGGGGTGCAGGTAGACAGGAGAGTTACAGCAGAGCTACAGTGGTCTGTTTGTTGGCTACAGTGTGTAGGTGCATGCAGACACATACACAGTCTTGTTGGTATTCCAAGTGGCATCCCTTGGTTCATGTCACGCCGGGATAATTCATGTGAGGTGAAGTTGACAAAGTTGTAGCCTAGTGGGCGTGTGTTTGCCACAAGTACCTGGATGGTTAGCTGTAGATGAACCGTCTGCCTCGGGAGGACGCTGGTGTCGGTGGATGTACCTACAACCGCGTGTAGCTGGCCAGGTGTTTGTTGCTACAGAGGCGTGTCCTGCACATGCCATGCACTAGCCACCTGACCAACTGGACCAGCCCAGTTGCTGCTGCTGATACACCTTGCTAGTCCTGCCTAGCCTATAGTCATTGATGCTTGCTCAGGCTGGATGCAAGAGGCTGTCTATGGAGACTTGTACAATGGATAGCTCGATCAACACCCCCCATCTTGAAGATTTGACTTTGAACGAGAAGCACAACGAGCTGTCAACGCACACTCATAATAGTGTCAACTCACAGAACTGCGAACTGTCAAGCCATAACCACGTTAACTCACAGGCGGGTGAGCAGACAAGTATTAACCATGTTAATTCTGTGGAGGGTGAACAGTCAAACCAAAGTCTTAACCGTGTTAATTCTGTTCAGAGACATAATGTGAACCGCATTAATTCTGTGGAGGGACATGGTCTTAACCGTGTTAATTCTGTGGAGGGACGTAGTTTGAGTCGTGGTAACTCCATGGAGGGAGCCTACCTCGACTGTGAGTGCGATGCGTGTCTGCTCGGCTTTGATGATACCCAATCGGACGGGGAGACAAAACCTGAGAAGCAAGCAAAACTCAAGAAAGCGGTAAATGTTTCTTCCTTTATGCTTCCATTGGTAATGATTGCTGTCGGTTTGTTTCACGGATACCACATACTTAGTTGAATGTAATTTTGGAGCATTCATATGCATATCTTGATTCCATTAACTTTTTAAATATGTAAATAATGTTATATTTGCTGAATTATATTAAACAGACATTGAACTGGTGTTTTCTGAAGGCCTTCCAGCTAGTCTGCTAACACTGGCTGCATTGCCATTGAAGGAATGGTTATGGTAATGAGACCAAGTGACAAGAACAAGAACTCTGATAGATTTTATTGCATATATGTAGACATAATAATGTGGTAAAAGGGTTATGATATAATCACCTCATAAAGGCACCATCCTTCCACGCTATCTTCCTTCCTTAACGTAGCTTCCTACAAAGACTGTAACTTAATACCACACGTGTCTGTGCCACTATTGATTGTTATCCTGAGTATCTTTCGCTGACAGACACAAACAATAGAACATCAAGGTGTTTTTTTAAATGCTTCCTTTGTAATTTAATGCCTGTCAAACTGACAAACAAAACTACTGGCACTTGTCTAGAAGTTGGGCCCATCTCATATTCACCATTATAAAGATACAATGGACAATGTTAAACACATAATCATCTGTGGAATGTGTAAATTATTCAATATTTTGTATGCACAGAACATATTTTATCATGTTTGCTAACATTAAAATGTACATATTTAACTCAGGCCTATCTCAAGTGCATTTTTTCCCTTTAACTTCAATAAATATGGAATTGAAAAAATACTCGTGTTCAGGAATCAGGACATGTGCCAAACTGTATTTTGTCACCAGCTAGAGTTCTGTTTTAAATCTAAATAAGCAACTACGTTGTGAGACAGTACACTGGGCACTTACCTGCACTTGTCATGTTCTTGTTGACATTTCATCTGGCTACATTTCATGTGACACTAGTGGCAAGGTAGGACCATCAAAAGACAATGAAATACAAGGCAGGACATTTATAGGACTGTGAAACTGTGGTTGTATTATCTACAGTGTTCATAGTGCATATAAGTTCAGTCGGTGTGAAATAATAATCATTGCTGTGTCATATATTATGTCTGCATAGGGACCGTATCGAAGTTGAACAGGCATCACAAACTAGAAAATAGTAATACAGTGTATATGTGATAGACGTCTTTCATCTGCCATTTAAATCATACTACAATAGACTTCACGTTACGGTCACCTTGGTAATAAGCTGCTTTGCAGTTAACGTCACCCTAACACAGTCCAAAATTATTTCCATTTAACAGTAAAGTATTAGACAGGATTCTTGCAAATGTGGTCACCTTCCCTTCCACGTTACTTTGAGTGATCATAATAGATTCCGCTGTATACGTTTATCAACTATGCACCATCATCCTGTAATCAGTGATAGTACCTCTGTGATTATTTGAACACGGCATACCTGAGTACCTATGCCTTTATAAAAATCCTAGTATGAAAACTTCATGTTACAGCAATCTCCAGTTTTTCTTTCTAGATGGTTATCAACCTAATAGAAATTATTGTAAACTTTGATGAAGACAAATAGATTGTTCATTATCTGATTTATGTATGACCCATATCAGACATTTAACATACAAAACAAATCTGTAAAAAAACCAGAAAATAAAATATACTAGGAGGTCTACAGAAGGTCCTCACTACCGGTAATCACATACTTGTTAGATCTGATCGAGAAAATGGGTTCCTTGTGAAAGAATGCTTATCTTGTACGTCCCGTCACTGACGCTATCCTCTTGTCATACACAAAGTCAAGACCCTGGTTATGAAAATGCAGTTTAATGGTTACCAAAGAACGAGTTGTGATGTAACTTGGTGAGAAAGCGAGCTGTTATATCGGACAGCTGGTTTTGTGTGAGAGTATGTTCTGCATCAGCTTGACCAGGAAGTCTGAACAGAAGTCGGCTCCACCAAGTGTACATAACTAACGGAATGGGTTACAGGGTTCTGTGATTCCGGCGGAGTTGAATTTATCAGGGTTGGTTCATTTGGTGTCTCTCTAGGTGTCTCGGTACAGTGGAATTTAGTAGTAATCTCACTGTACAATGGCCTCCTTCCTTGCGTGTTAGCCGTCTTCCTGAAATCTGCTCAAGGTGTACAACTTGTTTGTTGTGAGGGTGGAACAATGGTCGCAGAACTTTGGAATAAGAGAATTTGTAACCTGCAAAGTTTTGTTCAAGCTAGCAGTGCTGTACTGGAGCCATATTGGAAGGTTTTGGTATTGTGAAATGAAGCATGCTTAAAACCTGGGCCCATGATCAAATGGAGTTAAGAAGTCCACTCACACATTGTTATAGCCCACAGGTGTGTCCGGTAGTTATGGCTGGGGTCTTGAGATCAACATTGTTGCAGTTGTATTCAAGCACATGTTGATGAATGCAAATTGGATACTTTGTTGGAAACGGTCTGATACATAGTTTGTACATAGCAGCAGAGAAGTCTGGCGCACTGTGCATATGTCATCTAAACAAGCTTGGAGCAGCTGTCTTGTCTCTCAGGCCATTGCACTCTCTCCCACCTGCAAGTTTAGACTGCCGGTAACATTCCATAGACAAAGGTGTTTTATTTCACATCACATTCAAATGTACCCATCAACTTGATACACTGCAGGATGATATAAAAAGCAGTAAGCTACCATTTCACCAATTTGATAGCATTAGTTTAAAGTTACTACAGTGATGCATGTGTAAGGTTATTGTTTTGTGAAATAGGGCGCTCAAACTTCAAAATAACAACTTGAATGAAATTGTTACATAAAAATATACAATGATAATACCTAATTAATGGGTATATATGACTATTGTGTCAAGGCTGCTATATGGATAATATTATTGTTGTGTGTGTGTTAAGTATGTCATTTTATCAGTAAATTGTTCACAACTTCACATGATATGTGTTCCCAAACTAATAAAAACTTAAATTCTTGAATTACTTTCCATGTAAATTGTTTTATGCTTTGGGTAAGTTGAGATGCATGCAATTGATAGACTATTTTTTGAGCAGTATTTTGCAGTAAGGACCTGATTTAGTGCATGATATGCATCAACATTGCATTGCTGAACAAGAGATGACCAAGAGATTGACAAGTTGCTAGATTGATATCTAGATTACCCAGCTGATTGGTATGTAGAGAACATGTGTGGGTAAATAGCATGCCCAAGTATGCACGAACATACTGGTGTGTATGTGTATATGTTCATAATCATGTTGAAATAATTAACTTTGTTTATTCACGATAAATCCTAAATGTTATGAATTTAAAACAAAACAAATTCCATTATATTAAATAATTACATAAGACAGTCAATTGTATAGTGTAGTACGTATTAAAGCAGTGGCTACACATAAATTTTAAATAAAATAAATAAAAAATTTTTTTTAGTGAATTAAAAAAGGTGTTTGTGCATGTGTATGAGCTGGACAACGTGTGAGCTACAAACATGGATCAAATACAAGAGAGAATGTGAGGCAGTGTTCGCACTGACACCATTTGTTGGTGATATTACGCAGTTTTTTGAGGCGGGATGCAGTTTTTCAGTTTTCTCCGCATACCATGGATGTGGTTTGTCGTGATTTGATGATTTTACCCACATTTCGGATTTGCAGACCAGAAGATCTACAGATGGCATGGACTTGTTGATCCATTGTCCAGCATCGAACATGACTCCAAGATTTCTGACACATATACTGGGGGTCACTTGGGCGTCCCCAACGTCGATCTTTGTTGTTTTAGGTATCTTTCTGCGCAGCGCCTTTGATTCCGTGAACAGAACTTCAGTTTTGTCACCATTTAATTGAAGTTTGTTTGCTGTCATCCAACTATTAATGTCAGCAATGCATGTTTCTAGCTGAGATATGGCAATAGATGTGTCGGGGATCTTGAATGTTGTGTAGAGCTGCGTATCATCAGCGTACATATAAAAATCCAAGTCATGTTGTCGGATTTTGCAACCCAGTTCACCAGCCCTGTATATGGTGAACAGTGACGGTCCCAAGACTGACCCTTGGGGGACACCACATGTCAGCACGGACACGTTCGAGAGATGGCTTCTCCAATCTTAATAGCTTGTTTTCTGTTTTTGAGATACGAGGTAAACCAGTTTAGTGCTGTGCCCGAAAGGCCGATCTTCTTAGACAGACGTGACACAAGCACCTGGTGGTCAATCGTGTCAAAGCAGCAGACAAGTCAAGGAGGACTAGACATGAGACACCGATTATCCACAGATAAGAGTAAATCGTTCTGGATTCTCAGCAGTACAGTCTCTGTAGTGTGGCCTTTTCTGTATGCTGACTGATTTTCTTCAAATAGGTTGTGCTGTGCCATGTGATGTGACAAATGTGACGACACCACTTTCTCAATTACTTTGGACAGGAAAATGAGATTAGATATCGGTCGGTAACTTGTAAGACATTCGGTATCCAGGGATGGCTTCTTAAGAAGCGGAGTCACAAGTGCCGCTTTCAAGTTAACTGACACATCTCCTGTGGCCAACGAGATGTTCACAATCCTGGTAATGACAGAGACAAGTGCATCAAGGCAATTCTTCAGCATCCATGTCGGCAGAGGGTCGAGAGCGCAGGATCGAGGAGCAGATGATGTAATGATGTTTCTGACCTCATCATCAGAGGCTGGCGACAGACTGTCCAACGGATGACGTCCATCATGTTCATAAATGGTGATCTGGGCATCACATTGTGCTCCCGCTTGGTGATCTAGTGCACTGCGAATGCTTGCAGTTTTCTCTTGGAAGTAATTTCGGAAAACTTCAGCCAGAGCTTCTAATAAGGCATACCTTGGCAGTGGCGGGTCCTCCCAAGTGTGCATCAATGTTTGCACAATGCTGTAAAGTTTTTTTTGGTTTGCTCCAGCCTCAACAACCCTGTTGGAATAGCATCGATGTTTGGCTTGACGAAGACAGTTATTTGCGACTGTTCATTTATGTCTGAACTTCTGGCGATGAATTTCAAGTCCAGATTTCCGTCATAGACGTTCATATTTCCGATGTGTCTGTATCTCCTTGCGTAACTCTTTGTTGTACCATTTCATGTTGGGTCGCACCGCAAGACCGATTCATAATGGTGAACGAGTCCATTCAAGTCATCAGCTGGAGCAGTGTACAGCTCTGACTGAGAAATGTCTGCCTGCATGTCACACGCACTTACATTGCGGTATAATCTGTGGCTGACTCGTTTCTTAGGAGCACAAGGTTTACAACCTTGTATCTTGAATGTCACTGCAGAGTGGTCGGATATACCCGGATTCTCAACCACGATATCACCAATGATGTCTGCTTTGCGTGATTATCAGGTCTAGAGTGTGACATGTGAATATGTCTTTTCCATCACATGCTGATGCAGACCATGAGATTCTAGGATGTTGTGAAAGCGTACAGTCTTTGTATCATCCAACAAATCAACATGTATGTTGAAATCTCGACAATCACCAAGTAGTCATGGCCCATGCAGAAACACTGCAGAAAATCTGAGAATTCGTCCATGAAGATGCGCTCAGATCATTACGGGCAGAAGGTGGAGGACTATAGATAACACATACCTGGAAACTGTATGATCTATACATCAGCTGAAGACACATCACTTCAAATGATCTGTATGTCTTTGTAGCAAGTTGCCTCATTTTGAAAGATACACAGTAGATGACACCAACACCTCCTCCAGTTCTGTCACTATGCGGTTTGTGGTCAAATTTGTAGCCATTTGGTGACAACGCATTTATCTCTGTCCGACTAGCATCACCCAGGCTCAGCCAGGTTTCAGTCAGTGCTAGAATATCAAGTTCGTTGTCATCAAGCAACTTGGCAAGTTGATCCACTTGAGATTTCACAGACCGGGTATTTAGTAGACATGCAGTTATTGTAGATCTCGCACACTTAGTTACACGTGGAGATGTGTGAATGTCCACTGCAATCAGAATTTGTAGGCAGGCTTTGCATCTCACAGTAAATTGTTTTTCTGTCTGTTTTGTTCTTTTGGGCCTGACACTGCGTTATGCAGGGTTTATTAGTAGGGTGTATTTTTATTTATTTTGTAGGAAGTGGGTTTTTCTTTTCAAATGCCAGATCCCCAGAATAGTGGCAGAATAATCAGATATTGATTGTGGCCACTTAACGAAAGAAGAAGAACAGGGGCGGAGGTCGAGGATTAGTCAGTACAGCAATAAGTCTGTTCTTGGACCTGCCAGCCCTGCAGCCCCTACGAGTCCGACTAGGAGGATTCAAGTGTTCATGTAGATCAACACAATTGTCCAGTGCTGGATAAAGTCATGTCACAGAAGCACATGTAATCGGCAGTAATTCAGTCCTATTGTATGTGATCATGCTATAGGAATGGTTGTTCACAGTGTTCTTGTTATCAACATCACGCCTGGTCGACCAGCAATGTCGCACAGGTGCGGTTCAACGGGACAGGTGCACACAATGTAAAAGTTACTAAAATAAAAAATTATAAACTGTTTGCTAAAACAGCATAGTCCAGCATCATCATTAGACTTTCATAAAACCAACTGTATAAACTTTGCCGCTGTGCCCTGGATAAAAACTTGATAAAAATTGAAATATTCCAGAGCTTGTTATGGTGCAGTGACATACAGGCACCTCCCACAATTCCCACCAAGCTTACTAACACTAATACAAGGAGTAGTTTGTGGAGCTCAGATTTGAAATGGTGCTGAAACAGTGGTGATAGCAATGATGGCACAACATTTTTGGCCACTGAAATTTGATGTCGCATAAAAGGGTCTAATAAAATATGATTTAATTGTATTACACAGAACTGTTGTTTTCTGGATTTGCACATTACGCGTCTACAATGTAAACAAATATAACTGGCTGAAAATTATCGACCCACTCATCACGGAAATGACCCATAACATTTTGTTGGTATGGGCCAATTGACCCATGGCTATTTTTCCTAGGAAGATTCCTGATAATCTGTTGTTCAAGATAGACAGCATAGTTGTTAGTCTTCATTTTATCAACTTTGGGAAGAACACATGTATCTCAATGGAAGTGACTGACAAGTGATTCCATGGAGGGACTGTCGGACTGGATTAGGGCCAGTAAATAATATTTTATTCAGAACGTAATTGACAGGTGGTCGAAAGGTACCCAATCATTGCAAAGTCTCCTAATATGGGTGGGTTAACGTATGGATGGTCGTATGACACTGCAAGCTAACAATCTGCATTTTAGTTCACTGATAACACTGTAGGGGTGTACGCTTATTCGGGTATGTATGGTTAAGAGGTAGAATTTGTTATAAATAAAGGATAGCATTACCTCACCATTGGTATTACTTAAACTGGTATTTATTAGCATTTACTGAAGAAGTGCTTCAGTAACTTATTGACATGTTATCAGGACCAGAGGGAGTATATTGACGTAGGGCTGGTATGCAGAATTCTTATCTGCGTATGTAATTATTAAGTTGTTACCTATAATTTGGCATGCTGTTTTTATTGGCACATTCACCAGTGTTGACTGGAGCTATGCCAGGCCACTGATAGTGCTTTCCCTAAGGCACCTTTATGTTGCAAAATTGATTACTAGCAGCACAGCCACAAGAGAACAGACCAATCTGGCAATTAATCTACTGTGATAATCATTAAGAGAATATGGTTGTGACATCAAAGAAACCAACCAACACTCAGTATCATAGATTATAGTTTCTGTTCCGACTTTAAATATAATTGTTATGTTATGGTGCACCTTTGTTATATATGTATTATTTATTCATCACTAACACATGTGCATCAAATATGTATTTTTATGGTACACTTTATAATGTACTATTAATTAAATTGTTAGAATATCATGATGGTATATGTTCTTTTCATGAATTATGATTTACTTACAACTTGAACACATGAATAAGGAATACAAGCAAATGTTTTACTTAATTCCATTTGTTGCATAATGTATATTTGCTGTCTGTTTTTGTCACTGCATTGTTCTGTACTGAGCATTATGTAGCAATAAAGGTTATTATTATTAAAAAAAAAACATTCCAGGTAGGGAAGTCAATTTGTTGACAGAGGAATGGAATAAAGAAAAGAACAACGCATAAAACCATGAACTTCAATCACTGCCAGACCTGTCAAATGATTCCCTGACAGACCTGTGGAATCACTCTCTGACAGACATGTGGAATCACTCCCTGACAGACTTGTGGAATCACTCCCTGACAGACTTGTGGAATTACTCCCTGACAGACATGTGGAATCACTCCCTAACATACTTGTGAAATCACTCCCTGACAGACATGTGGAATCACTCCCTGACAGACTTGTGGAATCACTCCCTGACAGACATGTGGAATCACTCCCTGACATACTTGTGAAATCACTCCCTGACAGACATGTGGAATCACCCCCTGACAGACTTGTGGAATCACTCCCTGACAAACATGTGGAATCACTCCCTGAAAGACATATGGAATCACTCCCTGACAAACATGTGGAATCATTCCCTACAGACATGTGGAATCACTCCCTGACAGACCTGTGGAATCACTCCCTAACATACTTGTGAAATCACTCCCTGACAGACATGTGGAATCACTCCCTGACAAACTTATGCAATCACTCCCTGACAAACATGTGGAATCACTCCCTGACAGACTTGTGGAATCACTCCCTGACAAACATGTGCAGTCTGTTCACACAAACGCAAACTCAAGTTCGCTGGCAAGCATGCAGCTTTACAAATACTGCACAAAAACTATACGTGTTTGATTTCTCAACTCATTATATGGCCAGGAACACATTTATGCAATTGAGTGAAAATCGTATTAAATCTCTTTTGAGATGATTAATTTAGTGCTAAATTGCACAATATTCCCATGACGAATTTTGTGTGCTTATTGGATGACGTCAATCGTTTTAATGTTCGCCAGCTTAGATAAATTGTATGCCAGCCACGCATGTAGATATCAGTGAAAAGCAGATGTGTGAGATAGCAAGGCTTTGTTATGCTTAATATGACAGACATGCTACCTACTGGCTTATTGTAATGATCCTACAGTGAAGTATATCTCATGATGGGCTTGGTACTGATATCAAGTGAGGAATGCGGTAGTTGTAGATTGTACTAAATACATGGAGGTTGTATGACTATATTAGTGATAAATTTGCTAAAATTACAGTCTGAAACTCGACCCAGTAAGGACCGAGGGATCTTGTTCCCACATAGTTGTTTGCTAGGCACGTTTAATGGCTGGTAATGATATATTCATTATTTAATTCTATTGTTGTATTTTGTTTGTTTTGCCGACTGCTACAGCTTCCAGTGGCTATACAATAATAGGTGAAACAATAAATTTTTGATTAAAAACGTCATTGCTGACCTCATCTTACTTGGATATAACTGAGATAATTCCAACTGGTGTTTTCCAGTGGTTTTTATAGTAACTTGGACAAAGTTCAATGGTTCATGAGGATGATTTTTACAAGTCTCCTTCTCACTGTGGTTTGGGAAAACAGTTTCAATGCTTTCTGAATATTCTGTAGCCTTTTAATTTCAAGTTGAAGATTTGTAAAGGGATTGACCTATTGTGAGAGATGCCCAGCAGAAAGATTGCATCAAAGCATTACATTGTTGTGAAACTGCCAGCCATATTAAAAGTCACAAAGTTAATAATTGATCATATATTTATGAAACGCTTGCCTGAATGCAGTAGACAACGCCGAATGCCCACGGAAACATTTGCAATTTAGAGTGAGGGTTGCCATAACAGCTATATAAAGAGACAGGCTAAAATAGATGCTTACATCAATCTTGATACCAATATAAACAGTGGCATACTGTGAATTAGTTAAACCATAAAAACTACCTTTTGGGGTAAGTGATTGTTGTGTATTTTCTAAGTCGCATTTTCATAATATTTAGGTTCAGTTGTATGACGCAGGCAAATAGTATATTAACTTTGTTGTGTTCCAGGGACAGATAAGTAGGTGTCTTCCAGATTCGTTGTAACTTGTAAGTGAATAAATGCCAGTGATTTTAATCAAAATTAGCCCATTTGAGGAATATTTGCTCCCTGAAAAACATTTGATAATAATATCATAAAATCAGAATCATAGTTTTGCATTTAAACAATCAATTGATGCAGAATGGCATTCATGTTTGAACATTGGTGTATTAGAGTAACTGCAGGAAACCATTATACTGAAGCTAATGCATTGCATTGCAGCTGTACGGTTGATCGGTGATGAGGTCAGTGTATGTTATGTTTTTCCATTGAAACAAATGCTGAAATTAGCTGAGGCAGTTCCACACTACAGTGATTGTACACAAATTAATTATTCAGCTTAATGTAAACTCTGCTTTCGGTCTTGTCACTGAACGGTAGTATTTCTTCAGGGTGCAAGAAATCGTCAAATGAAGTTACCATCTAAACATATGTCACTTTATCTGTATAAATAATTTATAATTGAGAACCAGGAAGTAAAATAATGATTTCTCTCCACATCACCAAAGGGGTTAATCGTCACCCCAAGAACAGGTAGTTGTAGGCGTATTTAAACGTAAATTAGGCAAACATCCAAGCTGCCTGAAGACACACCGCCTCCAGCTGTACAGTACACGGAAGATGGGGCAGATCACTATTTTACTTCTGGGTTCACAACATGCAAATTAAGTTTCTGTGGTTTTTAAGTTGGTGATCCTTTATTTAATGGACCGTCCTCAATTCAGTGAATTCACACATCTCATTTCAGCCTCATTTTGTGACAAATAAAACCTAACTAATAATCCACTACTGCCACTTTGTTTAACAGAGGTGCATCTTGAATGACAAATGACAAATTAATTTTTTTTCCAAACTTATAAAGTAAAAGTATATATTGTTTAACAGATTTCCAAAAAATTCAGTTTGGACATATAACACTGAAAAAGATTCCATACTATATAAATAATTATATTTAGTGATTGGTTTCTTAATTGATAGAGAAACAGCCCAATACCTGTCTCCTAATTGATAGAGAAACAGTACAATGCCTCTGTCTCCTAATTGATAGAGAAACATTACAATACCTCTGTCTCTTAATTTATAGAGAAACATTACAATACCTCTGTCTCCTAATTGATAGAGAAAACAGTACAATACCTCTGTCTCGTAATTGATAGAGAAACAGTACAATACCTGTCTCCTAATTGATGGAGAAACATTACAATACCTCTGTCTCCTAATTTATAGAGAAACATTACAATACCTCTGTCTCCTAATTTATAGAGAAACATTACAATACCTCTGTCTCCTAATTGATAGAGAAGCATTACAATACCTCTGTCTCCTAATTTATAGAGAAACATTA
Source organism: Paraescarpia echinospica (assembly GCA_020002185.1). NCBI lineage: Eukaryota > Metazoa > Annelida > Polychaeta > Sabellida > Siboglinidae > Paraescarpia > Paraescarpia echinospica. Next base: position 57,467,450 of record CM034538.1, on the reverse strand, counting down.
CAATACCTCTGTCTCCTAATTTATAGAGAAACATTACAATACCTCTGTCTCCTAATTGATAGAGAAAACAGTACAATACCTCTGTCTCCTAATTTATAGAGAAAACAGTACAATACCTCTGTCTCCTAATTGATAGAGAAACATTATAATACCTCTGTCTCCTAATTGATAGAGAAAACAGTACAATACCTCTGTCTCCTAATTGATAGAGAAAACAGTACAATACCTCTGTCTCCTAATTGATAGAGAAACAGCCCAATACCTCTGTCTCCTAATTGATAGAGAAACAGTCCAATACCTCTGTATCCTAATTGATAGAGAAACAGCCCAATACCTCTGTCTCCTAATTGACAGAGAAACAGCACAATACCTCTGCCTCCTAATTGATAGAGAAACAGTCCAATACCTCTGTATCCTAATTGATAGAGAAACAGCCCAATACCTCTGTCTCCTAATTGATAGAGAAACAGTCCAATACCTCTCTATCCTAATTGATAGAGAAACAGCCCAATACCTCTGTCTCCTAATTGACAGAGAAACAGCCCAATACCTCTGCCTCCTAATTGACAGAGAAACAGTACAATACCTCTCTCTCCTAATTGATAGAGAAACAGCCCAATACCTCTGTATCTTAATTGATAGAGAAACAGCCCAATACCTCTGCCTCCTAATTGATAGAGAAACAGCCCAATACCTCTGTCTCCTAATTGATAGAGAAACAGCCCAATACCTCTGTCTCCTAATTGATAGAGAAACAGTAGAATAACTTTGTCCCCTAATTGATAGAAACACCTGTAGTACAATACCTTTGTCTCCTAATTGATAGAGAAACAGCCCAATACCTCTGTCTCCTAATTGATAGAAACACCTGTAGTACAATACCTTTGTCTCCTAATTGATAGAGAAACAGTACAGCAACTTGGCAGTATAACCCATAGTAGGTATTAAAAAGTATCTAGGAAGTTGTGTACTTTCTGTTGATCGTATAAACATCTGGTCGGTCTCATCTAGCAGCATGATATATAGAACAAAAATGACTGGTTGACATGCATGTCTCAGAAGCATCACTGGGAATCCAGATGGACGATGGAGTTCAATGCCACTAAATGTGAAACTATCACGATCACCAGAAAGAGGACCATCATCCACAATGACTACCACCTACAAGGACCCACGCTACAACAGGCAACTGAAACCACATACCTAGGCCTGATGCTCTCACACGACCTAAGATGGAACCGACATGTAAACAGGATCACAAGCAAAGGACACACTATACTTGGATTCCTGTGGAGAAACCTGTGCATCACCAACTGTGCAATGAAAGAGTTGGCCTACATCAGCTTGGTCAGACCTCTACTTGAATATACACAGGCAATGTGGGATCCTACCATCAAACATCTGATCCATCAACTAGAGGCTGTCCAGAGAAGAGCTGCCAGATATGTAACAAACAGCTGCATCTGGCAAGAAAGCATAACGAAAATGATTGAAAATCTTCAATGCCCATCACTCGAACACAGCTGGAAACAAGCCAGACTCCAACTTGTAGCCAACGGAATCAGTGGGAAAACTGATTTAGACATCAACATCAACCTACCCACAATGCAGCACTCACACAGCACCCAAGGAAACAAATACAAATTCGCGCAGCCTTTCTCCAGAACAAAAGTACACGCAGACTCTTTGGCCCCGCACATGCAGACAGTGGAAACTGGAATGAAAGTCCCTGTCCCTTAATGAAATGAAATGTTCTACCAAAACCATAAAAGGGACATGCTCAAAGCAAAACAAACACCACTGGCTGAAGCCATCCTTTAGGATGTTGTGTCCAAAGCAGAAACAGAAACAGCAAGCACGCAAACATGCATGCAAGCTTGTGTGCATGCACACAATTTAGTGCAGGAAGTAGTTATGTACACATTTTATCAACATTTCAATACTACAATAATACTACCTTATAACGAGAGGTGAACATAAGTTCACCTTGGGGTAAACAGTGGTGTAAATACAATCTCTTATGGGGTTATCTCATTCAATTTAGCTTCGTGTGTGGTCTTGGAGAAGCCATTACATACTGCTTCTTCCTGTGTTGATATACAAACATTGTTTTGATGATTGCTTCACTTCTTTGTAAGTTCACAAAGAATATTTAAAGAGATCTAGGTAACATGGTTTTTTCCCACATTCTGGCAGGTGACAGAAATGTCAGATTTGTCTTAGGGCATTGGCTGTAATCAGCCAGTATGATCTTAAATACCCGGTACTATTATTCTGCAGGCATAATTAAGATGTAATATTGAATGGGTGTATCGAACTGGAACATTCCTGTACTTGAAAGTTCTCTTAGCGTTCTTTGGTTTGGTAGCAGGCCACTGTTATCACGACAAAATTGATAAACTCTATCTTATTTAAAAGGCAGCCTAGAATAAGTAATTAATACAAACAGATTATAATTTAAATTAATTCTTATCACATTCAATTTAAAAATTGCAATGATAAAATGTATGAGACACATTTCTTTAGTTGGATATTTCATCACCCCAAAGGCCATTGACATTTTCAAGACATTTATGATGTACATAGTGCAGATTGTAGGTCTGTCAGATGTGATAATTATTATGAAAGTACATAATTATGCTAGGTAGAAGTTTATATACCATGTTGTGACAATTAAGATACAACTAAGACTCAGGTCATATTAATTACTGTGCATATAATAAATATTATAGATTACAGTACAACTTTAATTAGTTGAAAATCTATTTGAAGTGACAATCATTGTAGAAAATTAGTTCTGTCCAGTTATGGAGAATGGCATTTAGCACTGAACATTGTTAGGTAATAATGTCTTAATCTATATAATCTTTACGTAGGCTATGGCAGGCAGAATCATGTATGTGTAACATGTTTCTAACTTGTAAGAATGTCACCAAGATTGCTATCTAAAGCAACAAACTATTGATGATACGTAGACAAGAAGACGTTGGTTTACTGAGAGTCACAAATCACAATTTATAAATTACAGGTGAAACACCTGTCAGAATTAGAAATGGTAGATTGCAAGTGCAATTGTTAGCATAGAGCTGGTACTCTGTTAGGGTAGCAGTAATGTATTGCAGTGCTAAAGTAACAGTTTAACTAAATTATAATTTCAGTTAACTTATTTTCCACACAAATTCTCAGAAAACAGTTGGTAAGCATTATTAAAACAGGCAACTGTTACATGAATATGAGAGGAAGCTAACAAGGGCATGCAAAAAGATAAGTCTTCAGATGATGACAAGGTTGCATTTCAATAAGGTTTTATTCTGGGTCCTGTGATAGATATTCGCCACATGAAACTTACTTCATCCAACCTGCGTAATAAGTATTTCCACGAAGAAGATATAATATATAAATTATATTAGAAAATAAATTCTTTAGAATGTCGCTTTTTCCTACCTATGTTAATTTCTTAAGGTAAGAAAGCATTTGCATGAAAAATTCATTTCGAACAATGCGAGATAAATGGCACGGGTGCCTAAAAACACGATCTTTCATGTTTGAGATATAGCATTAGCTTCCGACGTGAAATTAATATGCGAACCAGTTGTTGTGGTGTTGAGGAAACAAATGAATGTGTTCTGACAAATAAATTGCTAAATATGCTGGTTGTCCTTTTGTGTCAGAATTGTATTCAAACTTGTTGTGAGACCATTAATTTTGTAACTTGAATGCAGTTCCGACTTACCCAGCATGCTGACAACTGGAAGGTTTCCCATAACCACAGGGTACATGTGTTCAGACAGATGCTTTAATGAGCTTATGACACGGACATACTTACAAGTCCAGGTATTTTGTGAAATAAAAACGCCACACCTGATCACTTGTGTTGTTGTTAATGCTGTAGACGAGTTCAACAGTCTACGATATAATCCAGTACACTACAATACAATAGATTTTATTTCCATGATGACAATTATTGTTGCCACTGCTTTTAAAGCCTGGGACAACATGGACAATTGCTTGGATGCTCATAGTATTTTGCACTTGGGTGTTTATTGAACCAGGTCAGTAAGCAAATGGTGACAATAGGAAGTTAAATGTTATGTGCTTAGGTAGGTTAGACTTTTTTTATAGAGATCAGTAAATATTTTCGAAAAGGAAACTACAAGGCATGGTTGTTTGGGCGTAACAGTTATTGCCTTGATATTGAATAATTCAGTGCATGGTTATGTAACGGCTGAAGATCCCCTTCCCACCATAAAGGCACACACATGCAGCAAATTTGAACAATTAATATATTAGCATAATGATAGTCTGCATTCATTCTCAGTAAAATCTGATCTGTAATATTTATTGTGCAGATATGTGGCTGGGCAGTTGTTGCACATCTATAAAATATTTTTATGTTGACCGTCAAACCAGAAGATAAAAACCCACATGCTGTCATCAAGAGAAGAGACACATGAAATCATCTAATAACATATACCATGAAAACAAAGTGGAGATGGGCAGATCCATGAGCCAGAATGCAAGACAACCAGGTGGACCAGCAAAACAGCTGAATGACAACATAGTAAAGGAGGTGGCCAAGACCAACAAAAATGGGGTGATGACATAATGAATGCAGCAGCAGCACTTTGGGCAAGAGAAGACAAAGACAGACAAAGGAAACTTACATCAGAGTGTCACATCCTGCATTTGATGGGCAATGTTTAGATGAAAGGTGAATCATTGGCAGTTAGAGAACGGACATCTGCTTTGACTCACAAGGTTGCATTTTGTGAATGATGGCCATGTTTGCTGGCTGTCATCAGTGTGGAGGCTCACAGTTTGTGAATGATGGCCATGTTTGCTGGCTGTCATCAGTGTGGAGGCTCACAGTTTGTGAATGATGGCCATGTTTGCTGGCTGTCATCAGTGTGGAGGCTCACAGTTTGTGAATGATGGCCATGTTTGCTGGCTGTCATCAGTGTGGAGGCTCACAGTTTGTGAATGATGGCCATGTTTGCTGGCTGTCATCAGTGTGGAGGCTCACAGTTTGTGAATGATGGCCATGTTTGCTGGCTGTCATCAGTGTGGAGGCTCACAGTTTGTGAATGATGGCCATGTTTGCTGGCTGTCATCAGTGTGGAGGCTCACAGTTTGTGAATGATGGCCATGTTTGCTGGCTGTCATCAGTGTGGAGGCTCACAGTTTGTGAATGATGGCCATGTTTGCTGGCTGTCATCAGTGTGGAGGCTCACAGTTTGTGAATGATGGCCATGTTTGCTGGCTGTCATCAGTGTGGAGGCTCACAGTTTGTGAATGATGGCCATGTTTGCTGGCTGTCATCAGTGTGGAGGCTCACAGTTTGTGAATGATGGCCATGTTTGCTGGCTGTCATCAGTGTGGAGGCTCACAGTTTGTGAATGATGGCCATGTTTGCTGGCTGTCATCAGTGTGGAGGCTCACAGTTTGTGAATGATGGCCATGTTTGCTGGCTGTCATCAGTGTGGAGGCTCACAGTTTGTGAATGATGGCCATGTTTGCTGGCTGTCATCAGTGTGGAGGCTCACAGTTTGTGAATGATGGCCATGTTTGCTGGCTGTCATCAGTGTGGAGGCTCACAGTTTGGCATAGCTCTGAATTAGGACCCACTAGGTGGCAAATTGTTAGAGAACTATTCATGAAAGAGACCTATTCAACAGTCTAGTTGCATTCGAGACACATATACATATTCCCAGTACACATGCATTCATGGACTCATGCACACACACACACACACACACACACACACACACACACACACACACACACACACACACACACACACACACACACACACACACACACACACACACACACACTAGTGATCACACCACATGTACGAGACAAACAAGTGTCAATTTACAATGTGTCACAAGTTTGATCTATTCATTCCCCATACTAAATTTTGGTGATAATAGCAGTCACACATAAGAAAACCATCAATAACAGATCACTGTTACCATCAATAACAGATCACTGTTACCATCAATAACACATCACTGTTACCATCAATAACAGATCACTGTTACCATCAATAACACATCACTGTTACCATCAATAACAGATCACTGTTACCATCAATAACACATCACTGTTACCATCAATAACAGATCACTGTTACCATCAATAACACATCATTGTTACCATCAATAACAGATCACTGTTACCATCAATAACAGATCATTGTTACCATCAGTAACAGATCATTGTTACCATCAATAACAGATCATTGTTCATAATGGATTTAACTGTCTATCACATACAATTGTTTAAAATATATAATTGTTCATAATAAGCATTGTTCTTATATTGGGCATTTGTCCTTGATAGAGAGGTGTTTCTAATGAGAAACTGTCTATGATACACATTTATCAAACAATCCAGTGTCACAACTGTTATATATAATTACATATTAACAAAAACCTTCATAATTTTTTTATTTCATTCATAAGTTGAAAATGTAATCCCTGGTGTAAAATACACTGTACACAGTTCAGAAACGATTCCCTGATCAGGGAAAAATTGCTCCCAAATACTTTGTTGTTGTTGCTAATCCCAAAAGTATCCAAAGGTGTAAATATGTACATAATTTTTATTCTGAGGCAGCTAGCAAGACATGTCCTCCGTTGTGTTGACAAGCTTTATATGACCAGGGTCATCTCAGAGCACAGTGGTCTCAACAACAGTAACACCAGAACCTTGACATCTCTGATGAATGTTGTATTGTAGCAATTTGTGAACAGCAACATATCATTAGTAGCGTTAGAAATAAGCGCTTGTCCGGTTGTCCGGACAAGTAGAATGATCTGCATGGTGAAAATTTATAATAAATAGTGACATGTGCAAAATTATAACTTTCTAATTTGCAGAAATTCTAGTGAAATACAGTTCGCCAGCGATCACGCACATTACATTTTTATTAGCATATTCGTGTTTGGGGACACTGACTTTTTGCGAATGTGGAAAATGGACGGAATCAGCATCTGTCGGACGAACATTCCCTGATTGTAGAACCTACAGAATCGATATTTTGAACCATGATTTAACTTAATTAATTATAATTACAGTTTATATATGCTACATTAAGACGAAATAACGGATGCATGACAGGATCTAAACAACTCAATCCAAATTAAATAAGCAAGATGCGCAGCCGCCAGAGCAGGGTGGCGACATGTACGGCACGGCGACCTACTATGGCGGTCTACATGCAACAGCAATGTTACAACATCATTCAATCTATACATTATAACTATAAGATGGTCCCTTGTATATTTAATTTTGGTACACTTAAATTTTTTTTAAATATTACTGACATAATATTATTTATACTGATCTAATAAGACCAGCGAAGATGGGAATTTATTTGCTGGTGATCAAATTAAATTTATCTTCAGATTGTATAATACTGAAGTACGTATAGGTTGAATAAAACAATATCACTTTAGTTTTGTTTATGTGACAAAATTGTGCTTCCTGGCTTTGCATTGGTTGTACTCCGGGTGAAGGGGTGAGATTTTCAACGACAAACTGATGCAAACTTCTGACAGTGCATTTCATTTGTTGGTAGCAGTTTCTTGCAACATTATGAAAAATCGCAAGGAAAATATTCCTAACTGTTGTCTCATTCTTACCGTAATCGTTGTAATATTTATATTATCGGTAAAGTACACATTTCCACTTCCTCAGCATCTCTCAAAATATTTGTTGAAACATCATATGGTACGTCTCCTATTAATATTCATAATGAAAAACATTGTTAATCACTTAATGACCTGGAAAATATTTGCAGTCACACGGAATATTAAAAAAATACATTTGAGAACAGATTGCTCAACAGCAGGAAGAATGTTTAAAATTAAATAATTTCTAAATTTTTTTTCAAAGCTTCGATTCACGGCGACAATTACTTGGACAAGTGAACATTTTGGCAGACAAGTAGATTTCAAAACTAACTTGTCTGGTGAACAAGTGAACATTTTGGCTTATTTCTATCTTTGATTAGTGTTTGCGATCACAGCGGCATGTCCTTTCATTAACAGTTAATTCATAGAATGGTGCCAACAGCTGTTTTGTTGTGTGTAAATTATGCATTCTAATGTGTGTCCATAAGTAAGTAAATTGTGACTGGTATTTCTGAATGACTCTGTGTGTGCATGCGAATAAAAGAGGACATAAACTAATAATCAATATGAAAGAATCGGTTGCTGCCAACCAGGCAATCTCAGTTGTGGCAAACACTGCCATACATTTCCTGGTACAACCATGGGGCCACTTATTAAGAGCCAACCATTGGCCAGCAATGGTAAAATTAAACCACAAAACAAATATCTTTCCACACCACCATTTGGGAATAATAAATAACTGACATAAGACCTACTATCCTGGACCGATGTGGATCACCTATTACAATGCCCCCATCCGACATGCAGTATGTAACTATCCTGGACCGATATGGATCACCTATTACAATTCCCCCATTCGACATGCAGTATGTAACTATCCTGGCCCGACGTGGATCACCTATTACAATGCCCCCATTCGACATGCAGTATGTAACTATCCTGGCCCGACGTGGATCACCTATTTCAGTGCCCCCATTCGACATGCAGTATGTAACTATCCTGGCCCGATGTGGATCACCTATTACAATGCCCCATTCGACATGCAGTATGTAACTATCCTTGCCCGACGTGGATCACCTATTACAATGCCCCCATTCGACATGCAGTATGTAACTATCCTGGCCCGACGAGGATCACCTATTACAATGCCCCCATTCGACATGCAGTATGTAACTCCTGGCCCGACGTGGATCACCTATTACAATGCCCCCATTCGACATGCAGTATGTAACTATCCTGGCCCGACGTGGATCACCTATTACAATGCCCCCATTCGACATGCAGTGTGTAACTATTCTGGCCCGACGTGGATCACCTATTACAATGCCCCCATTCGACATGCAGTGTGTAATTATCCTGGCCCGCAGTGGATCACCTATTACAATGCCCCCATTCGACATGCAGTGTGTAATTATCCTGGCCCGCAGTGGATCACCTATTACAATGCCCCCATTCGACATGCAGTATGTAACTATCCTGGCCCGACGTGGATCACCTTTTACAATGCCCCCATTCCACATGCAATATGTAACTATCCTGGCCCGACGTGGATCACCTATTACAATGCCCCATTCGACATGCAGTACGTAACTATCCCGGCCCAACGTGGATCACCTGTTACAATGCCCCCATTCGACATGCAGTATGTAAGCACACAGTTGGGCTCAAATCACTATATAAATGTCAACAAAATTGTGGTGGTTCTTTTAAACAGATTTGGGCAGTCAAACACCAAGAATATATATGTATCATGATTTTACAACAAAGAGAATGATCAGGTTGTATACCTTGAACTTGTATTTAATTATGGTCCTAAAGACAGTGTCCGTTTGTGTACTGCTTTTGTGAATAATTAAGCACTCTTGAAAGGTAAGGTCAAAGAACCACACCCGTGGTTTTAAAGCCACTACATGGGACAGAATAATGTCTCTATAAACACCACTAAACAGCTGGTCACAGTCATAATCTAGCAGCAGTTTTGATTGTTCATGGTTTTATAAAGCCACACACTGAACTACTTTTGCAGTCCCTGGATCTTTTGGTAACAACAGTTTATTAAATCTTACAGAGTGGGCGAAATGGGTTAGAAACAAAAAGTAAACAAGAATTTATGTATAGATGTCATTTGTAGACATATCATTTGCAGCCAAGGTCGACTTGACATGTCATTTGCACCCATGGGTTGACATGTAATTTGTTCACATGGATCAACCATTCGACATATCATACCATCACTATGGTAACTTAACTGCTTCATGTCTGGCATATCGCTGTTCAGTGGTTCACATTATGTTTTGATGTTGCCAAAAGTTGGAGGCATTTACCCAATTTATTACAGCACAATTTAATGTATGCACTTAACTTTTTAGGGCAACCATAATTATATTGGGGTGCTTTGAAGGGTGCAGCTGCTTATGGCTGCCTAGGGCCCATAACCAATGGGTAGTTTGCTCAGTTTACTACACCATGGTAAATTGTCACCATTTTTAGTGGGTCATAATAACATCGCTCTCATTATGGGCACGTGTACTTGTGGAATAATGGCATAGGCCCTCTGGGTCATAATAACATCTCTCCCATTATGGGCACGTCTACTTGTGAAATAATGGCATAGGCCCACAGCATTTTCTGGGTCATAATATTAGTTGTCACCCTCTCAATGATGTCCTGGGCATACATGGCACTGAGGTTCAAGAGAAAGTGTTAACTGTTAGTGTGGAATAAAATAGAATAGACACTAATGACTACTACTGACTGCCACTGGCCACCAGTTCGCCACTGACCACAACTGACCACAGGTGTGAACACTTGACCACTGTTGTTTTGCTCTGATGGCGGACATTTGAGGACATTTCTGGCTGCATTGTTATGGCTGTGTTGCATCACTCATGAACAAAGACAGTTACTAAATGAGAAACACAACCGATGCCAGAGATGGAATAAAATATTGTTATCCCTTGTCCTGTGATGGAAATATCAACTGACAAAGCATACGTAGACATGCATAGCATTCGGTGCAATCCCACTCAAACTTAGCATATCATGTCTGACATATTTAATTTAAAGTTGGTTAGTATATTAAGAACCATTTTGTGTGGAATTCAATTATCTATAAAATAAGCACAACTTGCAAAAGTAACTTGCAGAGAACGATGTGCACCCATATCTTGTGATTTTGTGAAGAGAAGTGAACGTGGAATAAGCAGGAGATGGTGATATAAGGTGAGAAATAGACGGAGAATAGGAACTGTTGTCTGTATGATTGTAGAAGAACTTTCAACTTTAGGGTTTTCAGTTGCAAGACTTAGTTGTGGCAGCATATAATTCATTGTATTGTATCATACAGAGGTTGGTCATTGATTGTATGTTATTTATGACATCCCTGCAACAAATTGTAGCAGGTGGAACTTATCAAATTAAACATCGATATACGACAGAGCAAACAGAATGTTGAATATAATCAAGAAAGAGTGATTAAAAGTGTGGCGCCAAAGAACAACTGCGTCATTGGGATACACTTTTGACATTCAACTTTGAGTTAAGTTAAACTATGAGGGACTCAACAGGGGGTGGGGGACCTCATACGAAGCATCTAGACCCAGGCACCTAGTTATTCCCACACCCACATCACCTCGGTAAGCCCCTAAAGTAATTCCCACACCCACATAAGACTATATTTCACCGCGTGGGCTGCTTTACTATTCAAAATGTCAAATGGTGTGCATAATTGAGAATGTGTTTGTGAATAAGGCAGTGTCAATGTCAGCACGTGTGTCATGTTTAAAAAAAATATTTAACAGATTTTAAAATTTATTTCACAAGTTTGGTGGGCGTGTAAATGGGCTGCAGTCCATCATGTAAGACTGGGGTAAGTGAACCTACAGTATATCATGGAAAGTCAGTGTCACAGTCTTGTGATTTCTGCAGGTTAGTGCAAGTTTAGTTCTACAATTAGGCATCTTGCATCTGCTTGACTGTCTGTGTTGGAGAACTATTTTCTCTCTGACATTGAGAATCTGCAGATCTGGAAATTGACTGACACAGTTTTTTGACATGTTTCTTTGTGCACAAAACGGTACACATTAAAAGTGCATGTCACTGAAGTATTAATTTATGATCAAATATGATATTACCATATCAATTAATATATATATATATATTTATTTATATTTACATTAAACAAAGTCTATGACACCTCCATTATGGGATACCAGGTTCACTCAAATACCCAGGACCTATTCATAGCTAGCCAAATGAAGGGAAGTTTAAATACTATACATATGTTTATTTTACAATGATGTTACGCCCAGTGGATAGCCGGTTCAGAGAGTACCATGAAGGGCTTATAAAATGCCTTATGATCAGAGACTACATCAAGTGCTGGTTAGCCACAAAAACTTATAGGTATAATGTTGACATAGATGTAGTTGGGCACGTGGAATGAAAGGAAAACAAACAGAGCAGATACACTCGGAGTGAAAAGAGGAAGTCCATAACTTTATAAGGGTTGACTATGTGAAGAGAGATTTAGGGGGATTGGGATATGGAGAACAAGAGATTAGGGGAGTAGAGACGGGTGGTAGAGATGGCAGGACGGGTGGTAGAGATGGCAGGACGGGTGGTAGAGATGGCAGGACGGGATCACTGTTGGAAGAAGGAAAACAAACAAAAATTGAGGAACCACACAGACCATTTTCATCCTGGACTACAGGGAGAGAGAGACAAGTGCAAGGATAGTTGTTAATGTAAAATAAAATGTTATTTATGACTTGCCTGACTGTTATGGAACACACACTTAATGACAGTTTAACTTTAATTCTCAAGCTGAATATATTGGTACGATTGATAAACACCAGCCTGTTGACCTGAGGTTATCAATCTTCTAAATAGCTTATGACAATATTTGTTCTCTTTCAGCTAAAAATAGCACACGTTTGAGAGACAACAGCGAACAATTTAATTGTAGATTTCGTAGAATTGTGTGATTGACGTGTTTAGAATCAGACTGTTGGGGTAATTATAATCATGTCTGGAGGCCTCTCTTTCACATTTGTGTATTTCTGTCATCGGCTGTACAACTGTATACAGTAATCCACAGCTATCTTTTAGTTTTGTATCTAAGTATGCCTTTTTAAATGGTCAGTGCTCCCTCAATAAAGAGACAGGACTGTTCATATGCAGGAGTTCATCAATCTGAACGAGTGCTGTGGTGAAATGTATCTGAACTGTATGCAGCTGGTTTTTAGCCTTAATGTGTACATAGGTACAGGATTTATAAGGATTATAAGAATCAAAGAAAAATAATTGGTTTTTGATTTTCATGATACAAGGTAAAACAAATATTTTCATCATAAAATAAATGTCACACATAAGTAAGCAGATAGCATACCTGGAGGGAAACAATCTTGAGAAATTAATAAGTTATTGAATTCCATCTAATACGATTTATTTGCACAACTACAAATCAACACCTGCACCTGCAATTCTACAATTCTACACATTGTACAATACGACCTTCATGCAGAATCTCAGAGTGGCCTGAAAGTCTGCTTGGACAGAACTCGTTAGGCCATTGGATGGAACTTTGCTCGCTCCAACTGTCTGTCTCCAGGCATCTGTATTCCTCATTTCTGTTTGTATTCCCCCAGGCTCCCGACACTGGCTCCAAACTCGGCCCCACTTCTTCCCTCAGACTCTCAATAAAACTATAAAAAGACATGGTAGTCTGCCCTGATTTGGTCTTCCATTTGCCACAGGATGGTCTTAGACACTGTTACCTTGTTCCGCCTGTGGCAGTGCCCGGTAAATCTAGGCATCATATTGGGTATTCTTTCTGCAACTTAATATATATATATTACCATTGGCCTAGACCTCTTTTTGTTAGTGTTGATTCTAGTTAATGTTGAATGTGGTTCACAGTATTCTTGTGTATCGCACTCTATACCCGGGTAGTTGTTTTTTACTGTTTTTGTCACTGGTTTGCATTAGTAGCAGAACACAGACTCCAAGTTGCCGTGAATGTACTCGGCTTAATATTGCATAGAACTGATAGAAGTACAGAATCCTATTCTGGATCAGGACTAATGTTTGAGGTTTAATAGAGTGAACCAAACCTGGGACTAAAGTTAATCCACCGTCTAGTGTAGGGCATACAGTCAGCTTTTTGGTATGTCCTTAAGGCTGTTAGACCCTCACTGTACGAAGCTGCTTGTTAGTCAGCTGTATGTAACATTAGCAGCCCAAGGGAAGGTAGGCTACATACTGACACTGTCTGGCAAGTCACCATCTATGTACTTATTGTTGTTATAATTGTTGCAACATCTAAGGTTTGAAAAGATCCATGACGTTATTTCCCAAGATAATGAGAATGCACTGACAAATAATAATAACCGAAAAACAAGCCAGTCTCAGTACTTTTACATTTATATTGACAAGTTAATTGACAAGTTGTTTGGAGATCTAAATGACATATTGGAAGGTGGAATATTGGCCATGACATCAGTGATGTTGGCATGTGCTACTCTTCCTAATTTTTTGTAATCGGCAGTATATTTTAAAATCAGGGAATCGTATAAATAATTCTTACTTTCATGTGACTTTGCAAGAAAATCTCGCTGGTAACCATTGCCCGGTACTTTCCCCACCAAAAACTTGCAAAGTTGTCAGTTATTTTTAAGATATTTGTTCACAAAAAATAAAGTCTACTAATTTGATCCAACAGTACCCTATGTGAAATTATTACTTATAATCGTAATAACCAATACTAGGGGTATTCAGTCAAGGACTCGAAAATATGCCAGATCCATTTAATTTGAGAATGCAAACGTCTTAGCAGGTAAAATTGTATCAGGTATTTGTGTTGCATTGCTACATTATATATACAAAATTACATGTGTTTCTGTCGTAGAATTATATTATAATTTATAAATATTGTATAAAAACTAAACTATGAACCACTATTGTTTTTAATCTAATTTAGCATTACTGTTTGACTTGAATGTTTACACTGCGTGAGAAATGACAAGGTCAGTATTCATAAAGAGATAAATTTCTGACAAATTATATTTTTAATTGTAATTCATTAAAAATGAATAAACCACTAAAAAGATGGTGAAGATATATGAGAAGATATATGTGATTTTTAATGCAATTTCGCTGTCAAACTTTTAATAATTAACAGATTTATTGTAATTTCAACTGCATATAAAAAAAAATTCAGCTTTTCCCAGTGCGTTTTTTGTTACAAAAGAAAGTTCAGTTGATATGTTTTGTTGGGCCCTTGTAGGTAATGTAAACATGCACCAGTCCATACCCAATACATGCAAGTAATCACCGGGTGGATTCATGTCCACGTGACATCAATGGCCGAACCCCTGGAGACCAAAGGTTAAGTAGTTGTCGACCTGCCAAATTGCACTGGGTTCGGCTGTCAAAGTGACACATGGTTTTCTGATGAAAAAAACAGATGACATGTAGGACAGGCCTGTAGATCGTAGTAACAGGCATTGAAGTCACCGCAGGATTGAATTACAGCCATCTACCAACCGTACAGTGCGTGTGTGTGTGTCACAGTCAGTACAGTTGAACAATTTGTAGTTAGTTGAACTTATAGTTCAGTGACACAATGCTATCTTACCTGGTATTCACAGGCCTATTTTATTAAGTTCTGGTACTGGCACTGACGACCGTCAGTGGCAGCATGGAAAGATCAGTTTAGCAATAATGTTCTGTAAAAAACCAGTCAGATACATAAATTATCCCGAGGGTTTGGGGGAGCTCACATCCCCCTGTTGTGTGACCAGGCCTCAGTAAGGATTTGAGTTGGAGGTTTTTGCAGATCCAGGGGATGCATGCCCCCTCGTTATGGTGGTGTAGTTGAAGGATTTTGGTGGACATCTTGGTTCTTGAAATGGATGGCTGTACCACCTCTGTTGGTCAAATCCTAGATCTGCCCCTGCTGTCTAGTTGAATTTAAGACTAGTAATGACCACATATATTATTAGTCAGTTAATAGAACATTGTCAAATGCTGGAAACAATTAGTGTAGGCCAACCTTGTTATTTGTCACCCTTAATTAAGAAGCAGGATTCTGTGGTCATATTCACAAACAAGGTCAAGGCGACATATCAATTCACAAACTGTATATAATATAATAATATATATATATAATATATATATATAAATATATATATATATATGCATAAACTATATATCAATACACCTTGGTAAATTAATTCATTAGTCACCCCTGCATTGTGACACCCCCATCAGTACACCAAGGGTGCAGCCAGTACCATGAGAGTCTAATAATTGATCCACCCACCCACTCACCCACCAACTAGAATAGAAAGGCTTGCTTACACTTGTTGGTCAGTTTGTGCAGTGAAGGATTTATTAGACTTCTAAATATACATATCAATTTGGCAATATTTGAATACACCAGGGCAGTACAATGCCCTGGTATGGAGTGGGGTTATTGTCCCGTGATTTATGATGACAGATGCCGACTTGCTGACGTCAGTCTGCTGTGTATAAAACATGTAAGTATCTCCCTGTCGAGTAGTGTGATAAATTCACCCCCGTGACGTAGTCAAACGTCTGTGTGCATTTTATCTTAGTAAAGCACACCACAAGCTGCAGGGATGTTTATAGCGTGCAATTATTGTGATTGTTTAATACTGTGATCAATTATATTTTAATACACCAATGCCAGTTGAGTCCTCAATATCACATAGATCTGAGGCTGACATGGGTGTAAATTAAGTTGTTATGAAAATTATACTAATCGTGGTTCTGTTGGCTGAACTTGAACATCCACTGATATGACAATGTAATTGATTATTAAGTTTAGAAACAATGCAGTGGATTAACTATGATTGAAGTTTTAAAAGTACAACGGAGATGACCAGGTAACCAACTGTTGTCGACATATGTGATTCATTATAAAAACAAAAAACTTTGGTCAATGTTCCCGACGTCATACAGTGGTGTGCCATACATGTGCATGATATACTGCCACGCTGCAGTGGAACAACAAGAATATGATGTCATCACTGCATAACGAGGGTCTAACTTTTTAGTTATTCTTTCATGTAGGATGGCTTGTTCTTTTTAATATCGGGTTACATAACTTCATGGCCCCTGTGTGGGAATTTTGATTTTTTTATGTCATACACACAACAGAGAAAAGAAAAACGTTTTGTAATTAATCACATATATTTCAAATTTGCTATCAACGTAACACTTTAAAAAATTCTGGATTATACCCAGTTTTTTGTGCCAGCGGTTACAAAACGAGCACCATCGAGAGAATCACAGAACCAGAGAGTTTAAATTAGCATGTCCTCCTTGTTTGCAATGAGGTTAACTGCGTAGCCATAATCTGTGTGATCTGTATCGCTGGAGGCATAAAGTTGACATAAACTTGTAGTAACAGGTAAATGATGTTACCAGCTCTTCACACTGGTAGACAGAGTTATGGCCAGAAAGTGTCACTGTCATTAAATATTAAACCCACACGTTGATGTGGGACCAACAAAAGTGTTATTTGTTAAGCAGTATTCATGTGTCACAGTTCAGACTAGGTGGGCACACCCAGTAGTTTCTGGAAGGAGTTTTATTGCACTGGTCTGATTGCTCTGTGAATGTCAAAGTCAATACATCTCAAAATTTACTTGTAGAGACTGGGCAGAGGATGTTTGAGAATACAAATGTTTTTCAAATATTAACTAAGACGTTAGTTTTGCATCCTGACTTTCTGTCTCCTTACTGGCCGCCTCATTTAGAGTGTTAGTAACCGTCTGTAGAGTGTCATTCTCAACGAGTAGGTGCAGCTCTTCGACAGTAATCGCCTGCCTTTCTGGACACAACTTTCTCTGTATAAAAGTGACAGCTGCACCATCATTAATGCACTCTAAGTTTGTACTGTAGTTGCACTCAAATGCCCTGTCACTACTGTCTGTTAGCTCCTTCAAATGCCCTGTCACTACTGTCTGTTAGCTCCTTCAAATGCCCTGTCAGTACTGTCTGTTAGCTCCTTCATATGCCCTGTCGCTACTGTCTGTTAGCTCCTTCAATGCCCTGTCGCTACTGTCTGTTAGCTCCTTCATATGCCCTGTCACTACTGTCTGTTAGCTCCTTCATATGCCCTGTCACTACTGTCTGTTAGCTCCTTCAAATGCCTTGTCACTACTGTCTGTTAGCTCCTTCATATGCCCTGTCTCTATTGTCTGTTAGCTCCTTCAAATGCCCTGTCGCTACTGTCTGTTAGCTCCTTCAAATGCCCTGTCAGTACTGTCTGTTAGCTCCTTCATATGCCCTGTCTCTATTGTCTGTTAGCTCCTTCAAATGCCCTGTCGCTACTGTCTGTTAGCTCCTTCATATGCCCTGTCACTACTGTCTGTTAGCTTCTTCAAATGCCTTGTCACTACTGTCTGTTAGCTCCTTCATATGCCCTGTCTCTATTGTCTGTTAGCTCCTTCAAATGCCCTGTCGCTACTGTCTGTTAGCTCCTTCATATGCCCTGTCGCTACTGTCTGTTAGCTCCTTCATATGCCCTGTCTCTATTGTCTGTTAGCTCCTTCAAATGCCCTGTCGCTACTGTCTGTTAGCTCCTTCATATGCCCTGTCACTACTGTCTGTTAGCTCCTTCAAATGCCCTGTCACTACTGTCTGTTAGCTCCTTCATATGCCCTGTCTCTATTGTCTGTTAGCTCCTTCATATGCCCTGTCGCTACTGTCTGTTAGCTCCTTCATATGCCCTGTCGCTACTGTCTGTTAGCTCCTTCATATGCCCTGTCACTACTGTCTGTTAGCTCCTTCAAATGCCCTGTCACTACTGTCTGTTAGCTCCTTCAAATGCCTTGTCACTACTGTCTGTTAGCTCCTTCATTTGCCCTGTCTCTATTGTCTGTTAGCTCCTTCATATGCCCTGTCGCTGCTGTCTGTTAGCTCCTTCATATGCCCTGTCGCTATTGTCTGTTAGCTCCTTCATTTGCCCTGTCTCTATTGTCTGTTAACTCCTTCATATGCCCTGTCGCTACTGTCTGTTAGCTCCTTCATATGCCCTGTCGCTGCTGTCTGTTAGCTCCTTCATATGCCCTGTCACTACTGTCTGTTAGCTCCTTCATATGCCCTGTCGCTACTGTCTGTTAGCTCCTTCATATGCCCTGTCACTATTGTCTGTTAGCTCCTTCATTTGCCCTGTCTCTATTGTCTGTTAGCTCCTTCATATGCCCTGTCGCTGCTGTCTGTTAGCTCCTTCATATGCCCTGTCGCTACTGTCTGTTAGCTCCTTCATATGCCCTGTCGCTACTGTCTGTTAGCTCCTTCATATGCCCTGTCGCTACTGTCTGTTAGCTCCTTCATATGCCCTGTCTCTACTGTCTGTTAGCTCCTTCATATGCCCTGTCGCTACTGTCTGTTAGCTCCTTCATATGCCCTGTCTCTATTGTCTGTTAACTCCTTCATATGCCCTGTTGCTACTGTCTGTTAGCTCCTTCATATGCCCTGTCGCTACTGTCTGTTAGCTCCTTCATATGCCCTGTCGCTACTGTCTGTTAGCTCCTTCATATGCCCTGTCTCTATTGTCTGTTAACTCCTTCATATGCCCTGTCGCTACTGTCTGTTAACTCCAAGACAGCAACTGAATGCTGGAATATCTTAAATAGTGAAATTAAGTGCATAGTCGATAAATTTGTACCTTTCAAAAAACAAGGGAAACGGTCTAAAAAGAAACACTTATCGAAAGAAGCCATTAGAAAAATTAAGTATAAACAAATGATGTGGAAGTCATATAGATGTACTGGAAATGATGAAGACTACAACATTTATAAAGAAGCACTTAATCAAGCTACAGCTGAAATTAGAAATTCAAAGAGAAGCTATGAAAAAAAATTAGCTAGTAATATAAAACATGACAGTAAGAGTTTTTATGCGTATATTCGAAGCAAACAGAAAGTTCAGGATAAGGTCGGTCCTCTAGAAGATAGTGCTGGAAATATAATATCAGAAGGATTCTTAATGGCAGAAGACCTGAATGAGTATTTTAGTTCAGTGTTTACCAGGGAAGATATTAGTTCACTGCCAGTACCAGAGGCTAAGTTCAAGGGGCAGAATCAGACTATTTAGGACAGTTAATTGTAACCCCGGAAATGGTAGCTAAGAAAATAAGGGCTATGAAGGATAATAAATCACCTGGAGTGGATGGGATTCCGCCCAAACTACTATTGGAAATTGTAGAACAAATTAGCGTACCGCTTGCAACAGTTTTCAATTTGTCATTAGAAGAGGGAGTGGTTCCTTTAGAATGGAAAGAGGCAAACATTATACCGCTATTTAAAAAAGGTTCGAGAAACAAGTCAGAGAACTATAGACCAGTGAGTTTAACATCAGTGATTTGCAAATTATTAGAAAGACTAATTAAAGATCACATGGTGGATTTTTTTGTTAAACATAACTTGATAAACCCATCTCAACATGGGTTTTTAAAAGCGAGGTCATGCTTAACAAATATGTTATGTAAAAAACATAACATTTTGGAAGACATCACTAGGTGGGTAGATGAGGGATCACCAGTAGATATCATCTATTTAGATTTTCAAAAAGCTTTCGACAAAGTACCACATCAAAGATTACTCCTTAAGCTAAAGGCCCATGGCATAGGAAATGGTATAATAAACTGGATAGAAAAATGGCTATATGACAGAAGACAACGTGTAGTAGTTGATGGGGAGGCTTCAAACTGGAAATCGGTATTGAGTGGGGTACCACAGGGATCAGTACTAGGACCTATATTATTCTTAATATATATCAACGATTTGGACGATGATATAACAAGCAAGGTGTTAAAATTTGCGGATGATACAAAAGTGTTTAGAAGGATTAAAAGTGATGGAGACAGACAGCATTTACAAGATGATCTTGATAGGTTGATCAAATGGTCTGAAAAGTGGCAAATGCTGTTCAATTTTGGGAAATGTAAATGCCTCCACACAGGTCATGGGAATGAAGAGGTAAAATATAAAATGGGGGGTACTGTTCTAAGTACTACTGTAAAAGAAAAGGACTTGGGGTTAACCATTAGTGCTGATATGAAGGTTTCAGAGCAGTGCGGAATTGCAGCGTCAAAGGGAAATCAAATCCTTGGATTAATTAGGCGAAATATAGCTATAAGAAAAAAGAAATTAATAGTACCGCTGTACAAAACAATAGTGAGGCCTCATTTAGAATATTGTATACAAGCATGGAGGCCATATCGCAAGAAGGACATAGATATGCTAGAAAGAGTACAGAGGAGAGCGACTAAAATGATACCAAATCTGAGGGATCTTAGTTACGAAATACGCCTAAAAGAATGTGGTTTAACAACACTAGAGACCAGGAGATTGAGAGGAGATCACATAGAAGTGTTTAAAATATTGAATGGTTATGAAAATATTGATAGAAACATTTTTTCTCAGTTAAGAAAAATAGAAGGACCAGAGGACATGAAGCTACATTAGTAAAGGAGCAGTGTAGATTAGATATAAGAAAGTTCTCATTCTCACAAAGGACTGTAAATGAATGGAACAGATTATCTCCTGATTGTGTTGGTGCTAGTAGCGTGAATATGTTTAAAAATAAAATCGACACACACCTTAAAAAGGCGGGATACATGTAGATAAAAAGTATTGGACTCTCGATAAGCCAAAAGGCTTCCTTGTCCATCTGCCATCCAGAGTAATTTTCTGGATGGCAATCTTGTTAAAATCTCTAAATCCTTCATATGCCCTGTCGCTACTGTCTGTTAGCTCCTTCAAATGCCCTGTCACTACTGTCTGTTAGCTCCTTCATATGCCCTGTCGCTGCTGTCTGTTAGCTCCTTCATATGCCCTGTCACTACTGTCTGTTAGCTCCTTCAAATGCCCTGTCGTTACTGTCTGTTAGCTCCTTCATATGCCCTGTCGCTACTGTCTGTTAGCTCCTTCATATGCCCTGTCACTACTGTCTGTTAGCTCCTTCATATGCCCTGTCACTACTGTCTGTTAGCTCCTTCATATGCACCTCTTTCACTGCACCCAGATGACACAGCATTTCTTTTGATGTCGGCTCAAGTTCATCCTTTGTTTTGCCGTTTATCTGCTCAAGTCTTCTTTCTGAAGAAAAACCAACTGTTGTTATTAGACTTACACTTCATAGTTGCCACCGTCATATTGATCTCTTACAGAAGAGTTTGTTAAAGCAGCATATTACATTAGGTAGGAAAAATTTGATTCCCACCAATATAATATAATTACTCATATTACTTATTACAACATGGCAGACTAAAATGTCTGATTACGATATATTTGTTTAAACCATGATTGCTTCTTGTCAATATTAGCTATACAATTATGACTGCTTGTTTTGATATGCAAATTTGTGAAGCGTTTCATATTTTAGTTAGTGAACCACTGTTGTGAAAGGCATATATATATATATATATATAAATATGTGTGTGCAGGTGTAAATATGGTCGATTCTCACGAAACCTGGACACATTATCGATTTGGCGACTTTCATATATCGTTTTCATCATATTTAACAACATATTTTATTTATAATAATAATAACACTCTTTATTTTATATAATGCCATTAAAAAGAAAACAATTCTCATGGTAAAGTAAGTACTTAAAATGTTCTTTTTCGGCTGTTAAAAAGATCAAGATAAAAGAAACAATGTTGTTTCTGACTTAACCATAATCCAGTTTACATACCAAGTTCTTTACAGTCCCACCAGCCTACATAGTGTGATGTGTGTACTAGGACTAAACATACAGTCTATTTAACTGCTTTTGCTACTATTAGTTTAATATCTGCCTGCTATGTTTGGAATAAAAGCATTACATCGTTGGGACCGAGACACATCGGATGTTTAATCATTATGTCTCTATAAGTTATGAAGTAACTTAACCTTGTATGTCTGAACGAACATAACAATTGGTGACGAGGAGAACAATTTTCACAATAGGTCGCACGAGCGAATACGACGGCGGCGACCCAGGCGACTACTTAGAATGGCTAGAACAATACTTTGTGGCAAACTAAATTGGAATGTTGCCAGCAGGGACTGAAGACAATGAAGAGACACAATGAGCAGCTGAGCAGAAATGGGTGGCAACTTTTCTGATGCTGGTCGGAGCAGACACGTACAAGGCTAAAGCTATTGAAAAGTCTGGTGAGTCCGAATGCACCGCCAATTAAAACGTTTCAAGAACTGACTGAGACATTGAGAAACCACCTGAAACCCAAAAATATTGGTGGTAGCGGAGAGATTCCAATTTAACAAACAACAACAGCGAGATGGCGAGATGGTCTCTCAATTCAAGGCTGAATTAAGAAGGCTATCGTCAACATGCGAATTTGGCGAATTTCTTGGTCAAGCGCTATGAGACCAGTTGGTGTGCAGGATTCTAAATGAAAACACAACGCAAATTGCTTTGTCAAGAAAGAGGCTCTGCTGACTGCAAACAGCCAGAAATGGCAGAAAGTGAAGCGAAAGCCATCCACAGTCAGGCAAATGACAATCCCAGGCCGACGTTGATGATGTTAAACGCTGTGAAAGACAAGAGTTGTGGACATTTCAACAACAACAGATGAGGAGCGCATGGCAAACAGGCAAATTTACAAAATCATAGCGGTGTTTTCATTGTAACAATAATAATCACGCATCCCATGAATGTCGGTTTCGTGATGCAGTGTGCCATACCTGTAAACGCACAGGCCACATTGCGAGGGCATGCCGGAAAAGGGGAAAAACAACATCAACGAAAGTATTAAACACTGAATGTAGTGACAGATGCACTTCACAACAGACCACTGATTACCCACTGTTCTCACTGACATCTGTACAAAAGGCTATTACTGTTGAAGTGAAAATGTATGGAAACCCAATACAGATGGTTGTGGATACTGGTACAGGTGTGTTGATTATCATTGAACGAACATTTCGTAATGCTTGGAAACATCAACCACCACTTCTAAGACCGGCTGGTGATATGACATTAAAGAGCTTCACCGGACAATCCATCATGGTCATGGGCAAGTTCGAGCCTGAGATTACATACAATGGTCAAACAACAGTGATGCCTATTCTGGTGGTACAAGGTGACCGGCCAGATCTGTTGGGAAGGAACATTCTGGAAGTTATCAGAATGGACTGGGCAAATATGTGTCGATGGTGCCATCTGTGTTTCAACAGACAATTGAGAGTTTGCTGGCAGGCATTCCAAATGCGTGCATATTCCTGGATGACATTTTGGTGACTAGCAAGACGGAACAAGAACACATGGAAAACCTGAGAACGGTACTACAGTGTCTCGAGAACGCTGGGTTGAGACTACACCAACAGAAGTGCGAATTCTTTCGATCTTCGGTGACGTATCTGGGACATCAAATCGATCGAAACGGTCTACACCTGACAGCGGATAAGGACCGCAATGTGCCAAGGCCCACAAATGTGAAGGAGTTGAGAGCATAGCTCGGAATAGTGAACTACTATTGTCGATTCATGCAGAACCTTTCTACAAAACTGGCACCATTGTATTGGTTGCTAAAGAAAGGTGTGAAGTGGGTGTGGGAGAAGCCACAAGAAGACATGTTCATCAGAGTGAAGGAGGCGTTACAGTCGGACGCACTCCTTGTTCATTTTGACCCGAGTAAGCCGATCCTACTAGCATGTGATGCCTCACCATATGGCTGCGGCGCAGTACTGTCTCATGTGATGCCTCACCATATGGCTGCGGCGCAGTACTGTCTCATGTGATGTCTCACCGTATGGCTGCGGCGCAGTACTGTCTCATGTGATGCCTCACCATATGGCTGCGGCGCAGTACTGTCTCATGTGATGCCTCACCATATGGCTGCGGCGCAGTACTGTCTCATGTGATGCCTCACCATACGGCTGCGGCGCAGTACTGTCTCATGTGATGTCTCACCGTATGGCTGCGGCGCAGTACTGTCTCATGTGATGCCTCACCATATGGCTGCGGCGCAGTACTGTCTCATGTGATGCCTCACCATATGGCTGCGGCGCAGTACTGTCTCATGTGATGCCTCACCATATGGCTGCGGCGCAGTACTGTCTCATGTGATGCCTCACCATATGGCTGCAGCGCAGTACTGTCTCATGTGATGCCTCACCATATGGCTGCGGCGCAGTACTGTCTCATGTGATGCCTCACCATATGGCTGCGGCGCAGTACTGTCTCATTTGATGTCTGATGGTTCAGAGCGACCGATTGCATACGCATCACGAAGCTTATCAGCAGCGGAAAAGAAGTATTCGCAGCTAGACAAAGAGGAACTGAGGGCCTCAGCACACTGTTAGTTTTCCCATTGGCGACCATGTTAATGTTTTGTGTGATTATAAGAAAACCTGACTGACAACATTTCTTAAACTTCTCACCTGCTGTTATTATCATCTCATTGACATGCTGGTCGAGTTTAGTCAAAATCTTATATTTCTAGCTCTCGTAAAATGCGTCTATGTGTGACACCCGTCAATATTTACGAATGGATACAGGCAGTAATCCAGCGAAAGGGTCAACTAGCCAAATTGCTGCCAAATACTCTTCCGCGTAGTAAAATCATCTACAAATGCAACATTTTACTGTCAACAGCTTCTACAATCACACTGGGGAATCTACTCAAATGCACTTATATCAGAGCAGGTGAATTTGGTAAAAAATCATTTCTAAAAAATACATTGCACTTTATTTCGTCTATAACCAAGCAAGAAGTCTAACAGTGTCCTGACACCTGAGCCTGATATTTGGAGTGAATAAGTTTCACCAGTATCTGTACGGAACCCAGTTCACACTGGTCACGGATCACCACCCGTTACTGGGGCTGTTTGACAAAAAACGACCTGTGCCGCACAATGCATCTGTGCACATTAAAAGGTGGGCACTTGTACTAGCAGGGTACAATTATACAATTAGATATCGCAGTGGTATTACACACGAGAACTGCGATGCATTGTGACGACTGTCTTTGTCAACAAAGCCAGTTGTCACATCTTCGCCTGCTAAGTATGTTGACCTGATCGAGCAGCTGAATGAGTCGCCAGTGACAGCAGCACATATCCAGGAGTGGATGCTAAAATTACAGATTGCGTACACATCACGAAGCTGATCAGCAGTGAAAAAGAACTATTCGCAGCTAGACAAAGAAGAACTGAGCCTGATATTTGGAGTGAATAAGTTTCACCAGTATCTGTACGGAACCCAGTTCACACTGGTCACGGATCACCACCCGTTACTGGGGTTGTTTGATGAAAAACGACTGCAGCACTGCCAATAAAACTGTTTACCAGGAGACTGTAGAACGGCAAAGTAACCATCTATGTCTCTATGACTATGTTTGTTCGCTGCTACTCGTATCTAATGAGTCTATGTAATTCTCCGAGGAGACTAATTCTGTCATGTCTCGGCTTCTCTGGCAAAACAAGTAAACAAGCCTTTGCATGAAATGACCATCCAGTGGCAACACCTTTTGTGTGTCCGGAAGCCAACGGAAATAGGCGAAGAGTGACGAAGGAATGTTTGCTCGCGTGAGCACATCTGTCATGTGTCACGAAGTTTGCGGTAGATCTGTCATCAACTTCGCAACTGACAGTACACAATGCCACAATCGTCAAAGATGTCAACGCAGTTGGCTGTCGTTTTGTTGCTTCTGGTGGGTTTTGGTGCACTAAAAAATCCAAGATTATAAAAACGTGGCAACAAATGTCCAATCAAATTATCATTAAGAAACTTATAAAAACATTACAAAAACAGCACTAGAAATTTAAGATAATAAAAATATAGCATAGAATAAATAATCATTAAAAAGTCCAATCGAGCTATGATCACATAAAACCCTTCCTAGAGACATTAGCTTCCCGTCTGGTACCATATCGAATACAAGGTCGTACTGATGACATTCAAAGCCCTTCATCTGCTTGCGCCGAGCTACGTCACAGACCTGGTCCAGTTCTACCAGAACGTTGCAATCATCATCAGATTCTTTACTGAGAGTACGCAGTGCACACCTCCGCCAGTCCGGTGATCGTGCCTTCTCCATCACTGCTCCTCATCTGTGGAACAATCTTCCCCACGATGTGCGCAAAAGACTCCTAAAGACTCACCTGTTCAAACGAGCCTTTTATTCCTGAACTTTCACTGTCGTTTAATGTTGTTGTTCGATTGGACTTTTTAATGATTATTTATTCAATGCTATGTTTTTATGACCTTACATTTCTAGTGCTGTTTTTCTTAATGTTTTATAAGTTTCTTAATGATAACTTGATTGGACAATTGGTGCCACGTTTCATCGATCATGGATTTTTAATGCTATTTTTTATGTTTATTCAATCTCGAATTCTTTACTCTTTTTATCTCGGCGGCTTCGAACAGGGTAACCTGGAGTCACAGCACGGTTATGCAGACATGGGCACTTATGTAGATCCTCATCATTCTCCCCCCATGTAAAAATGATCCAAACTTAAAGCGGTGTACGAGACAACAAGTAGACATTGATCAGTGCTAGGCTTCATAAAGCGTTCATAACATATCAAGCGATAGTTGAAATACAAAACATTTCCATTGACGGACGTCTGATGAAAATGATGTTACTCTAAACAATCTTACAACAGATGAATCGCTTTGCGGATATTTGTATACAATGCACTCCCGATAACTCAAACTTGCGTTAGCCAATTACCGCTTAGTTATGACATTAAAGTTAAAGTCAACCTTTTTTCTCGGTCCCGGGCCTATATCTTTAACTTAGTCTAAGGCGCTAAAACATAGGCCCTGCTAAGTGGAACTCCTGATAAGAAGTATTATCATGGGACATTGGATATTCAATTTATCCTGAGTGCACTTTAGCTGGGAGATGGTGTCGCAACGATACAAGTTTCATGAAACGATTTAAGTTTGGAATTGTCATATGAATAATGAAGGATTGGTTCCCACTTCGTGAAACTGTTTCCAACATCGCGGTCCAAGGCCAGTTTTATGAAACGTTCGTATTGTAAAAAAACGTAATAAAAAGGCTCTCAATTCATTCGTAGTTTATATGTCAGGAGTTTTTAATGCTCGCTGTGCATACTAAATTTATTCTGAGTTAACGTCGTCTTTTTAAACGTTCACATTTCAAGTTCCTTCGGCAGGTTTGACCTTTGTTCGCACGCTTCGCGAAACCAGGTCAGGCTCTGGCTACGCCCACAAGCGAATATGAAAAAATATGGCAAGCATTGCCACTAAGTTTACAGTGTTCTCGAAGTTGGACAGCGTGGCGCTGGTCATTTTATTTTCACCCTTCCTCATGGCTACGGCTGTCACATGATGCTTCAACTCCGTTGCTATAAAGACGTTTATGTTATGACATAACGCCGACATGCGCAAATGTTTCTTTTATTTCTCGTCTAAATCAATCCGTCTATGCATCACCATTTGAGCACTAAATCGACCAGACGTTGTAGACATAGTTTGTGCAAAATACAGATAACGCCTTCACAGGTTACCGGCGCGTATGTGCAGCGCTACCGTCGATGAATTGTTCCAATGTTGTTTTTAATAATTACAGGTGGATGATTGGTTATTATTACATGGTATGTTATGTGAACAAAGTTACTTCATATAAAAAGACAAACATTACAGTGGCCAGTTTGAGAGCTATTCAATCAGCCTGCTGGCTGAATTAAGCGCCAACCAGCGACAGACGACATGAAGTCTGAAGAATATTCAACAACTTTCTGCCCATTTTGTGGCCTATCTGCATGTCTTATTACATGATATATTACGTGGAAAGAATTATGTCATATAATAAAGTAGAAAAACTTGACAGTTATTCAAAATGCAATGCGTGCTGGCTGAAGTGCTAATTAGTGCCAAACCAGCGACAGAAACATTGGAGCAGACCAGGTTAAGTCTGAAGAATATTCAACAACTTTCTGCCCATTTTGTTGTATTTCTGAATTTTGTGTTGTCTACATTTTGATAACAAATGTATTTATGTATGTGGCTAAGATGGGGGTGGGCGGTAAATTTCCAGGAAATAGGGGGTGGGCGATAATGTGGGTATGGGCGGTAACGCGGTCAAATATGATATATTATTATTATATGTATTTTCAGTACTTATTCATTATATCATAGTTCTCAGCAGTTAACACATACATGCAACTGAAAATAACGCTGGGATGTGTACAACATTTAAGACATTTGAAACCATGAGTAAACACAACAACAGCTGTGATGTAAACAATATTTCCCATCATCATTGCACATGCCATGTTGTACGTGGTGACAGCATCATGACAAAAACAGCTAGTTCACTTGTGATCAGGCCAATTACACATGTATCCATTCTGTCATGAAATCATAACTGCACTACTGGACAAACTACTAATTAAATATTAAGTATTTTCTCAAGCTCTCAAATTTCTTTGCAGTATTTTATAATCAAAATACACTTTTTGTAATTAAAATGCACTTCGCAAAGTAAATTTCAGTTATCCTCATTTCAGAGGCATGCGGTTGTGTGAAGTAGTGCCCTCTGTTGGCTACCTTTGATGTACAGTTAATGATAGAGTGATTAATGCAGTTGCTTAGAAAAACCTCCACCACAACCAATGAGCAATTAGCGTTATTTTTTAAGTAAAATCTCTACCAGAACAGACTCTGTATGAAAGCTGCACAAATGATCTGCTGAGTCACCCAGTAGTCCATATCCTACACTTGCAAGTATTACTGCCAAAGCATAAACCAGCATGTTTGAAGAATCCTGTTTTGTGCGTTTGCAGAAGACATCCTGGCGCATGATCCGCAATGCTCTCCACTGGTCACCGTTTGTCCAGCAGTACAAGAAGCGGAAGTATCCCTGGATACAGCTTGCTGGACATCAAGGTCAGTGCTGTGATGCATTTCTAATAATTCTATGACATTTGTGTTGTACCTGTCGTGTGCTTATGTGTTCAACCATTGCAACTACCAGTAAATGAACAAAACCTTACTGGTAAAACCCTACAAAGACATAACCTCACTGGACAATACCTCCCTTGGAAAAAACTCCACACTACCAAAACCCTACTTGGACATAACCCCACTCCAGTCACATATAATGATGCCACACTCACAAAACTAGTTTTTTTTATTTTATTCCGGAATGTCTATGCTGATCTTCATGCTTATTCACAAGTGTACTGATATTTATCAGAGAATGTCAGGAAATAATTGTTGACTAAGATTTCTGGAGCCTTTTAAAGAGATCATCTGTTATGCAATTGACAGTCGAGAGAAACCACATTTTCATGTCAGAGTGGGGTTATGTCCAAAACTCATTAGTGAGAGAGGTTCTGTCTGAGTATGGTATTGTCCAGTGGGGTTATGTCTGAGTGGGGTTATGTCTATCAGTATCTGAAGCCGTGTTATCATGGTAGATGTTGGGTCGTTAATGATAAATTAACCAATTGAGTCTCCATACATTATTGGAATATTGTATTGTATGGTGCCTAAATCACCTAAATTGAAGAGCAACCTTCATTACAAATAATTCTGTTTATTAATTAGTTGTATGATTTCTAAGCATTATTTTGCAAACAAATATTTTGTTAGGCCATGTTTCCTTTTGTCCCTGGAATCTGTAGTGAGGCTAATGAAATTGGAATAAAATTCATAATTCAGCCACTCATCTGCTTACCGTAGTTACTATGGCCTGTTTGCTCACTGGGAGCCCACTGACCATCACATCTGCTCTTGTCTGTTTGTGGTGGAAATCTGTATCCATGACTACAGATTCTGTATACTTTTACAGTCATTCCATTGAATCCATAGTTTGTATCACTGGTTAAATACAGCTGATAAAGCTTTCATATTCTGATTGAATACCAACTTTGCCATAATGAGTTTGTCATTTATATTTACATAACAAATACCAGAAAAAGATGTTACCCTTTTCTTAATGTTGTAGATCCTTATCATAACGAGGTACAGTCATAATCATTCACAAATTCTATATTATAGACAGGAAAACAGTATGATGTAGCATGTCAAACTCGTACTGTTCCCCCTAGCACCCAATCCTAAGCCATGGTTTAAATTGTTGGTACGTGTGCAGGAAACTTCCGGGCTGGACCATCAGGTAGCATCCTCAAGAAACTTTCTCCCAGAGAGCACAAGTGCCTCAAGAAGTTGATGACAGACATCCTCCAGCCCTTTGTCCCCCAGTACCTGGGAGATGTGGAAGAAGACGGCATACGTATCCTTTGAACTCTAGGCACAAATATGCCACAGTGAACCAGGTGTTAAGTGACACAGGCATTCTGAGGACACAAGCCAGAAATAGCTGACCAGGTCATGTCCAATCAATTTTGTGATTTTGACAAAAATGAGCACCTTTCAATCTCATCTTTCAGTGTCAACTTTATTTTCCTCAACAAATAATCCCGAAGTAATAAAATACATGCATTCATGAACCCAAAGATTAAAAAGAAATAGACCATACTCATTCCAAATTACCACTTTTCTCAGAACCAAGCTTTTTTGAAATTTGCATCAAATTTAGCAATAAATCAAAAACTACTGAAGATATTTCAACAAGTGATACATCATTTTAAAGCTTGTGGTCTGTGTAATCCAAAAAAGTGTAAAACTCAATTATGCAGCTTAATACTCACTTTGCTGTGGCACGTGACAGATACTATGTGAAACGGTGAGAACATTGGACTCTCAATCGAGGCAATTTTGGTTTGAATCCTCTAGCAGCAGTTTCTTTCTTGGGCAGTTTTGTTGACTCCACTTCGCTTCAGTTCACTCAGTTTATATAAATGAGTACCAATTGATAAACAATGATGGATGTATGTGATTGAATAATCATTGTAGCTCAGTGCTTCCAAGTGAAGTTAAAATGGTGTTCAAATTAACGGGTCTGCAAGAGGTAAAGTGCTTTGAGCAGTCCTAAGAATTCTATATTCTGTGCTGCATAGAAAATTACCTTTGCCTTTTACAATTATTCAAATTTCCTCATGTATAAATTTTATTAAAAGTCCTTTAATGAGATCATTGACAAAACTTGAAACTACCGGTTAGAAAACGGAGCAGCTGATGGGAGGTGGATTCGTAAATATTATTATGTTGCATTGTTCCATTGTATAAAATGTAGTCTCCTGCATTTAAAAATAGACAGTGGGAATTTGCACTATGAGGTTTAAGGTTATTGTCGGTTTTAACTCGGCACCAAGGTGGTCATTGTACATTTATTGTTTATCACTGCCAGCTGTATTTACTATTCTAAATGTGGTAATAATGAGATCATCAAATAAGTCTTTAATGCAAAGCACAAATGCATGACTAAAGTGTAGATTATAAATTACAAGCGTCTGCCGATATCTAATGAAGATATGTGGCATGCTATTACAAACTGACATTTGACATTTTTGTTCTCTATGGTACAGCAGACAAAGAATGTGTGCTAGATGTATTACATGGTATTATGATATTGCGTCTCGTAGCATGCATACGAAAACAGACAAAATCCCAACAATGCTATTTATAAATCTAACTTACAGACGACACTAATGTGCACAGTGATGGGCATCTATGCTACATTATTTCATTTGACGGCTTTACATCTACAAGCTTCTATATGAAACACATTATCCTATCATACATTGTAAATCTAACTTACAGATGACACTAATGTGCACAGTGATGGGCATCTATGCTACATTATTTCATTCGACGGCTTTACACCTACAAGCTTCTATATGAAACACATTATCCTATCATACATTATAATTTAATATACTGTACCTATTACATTTGTTGTAAATGCGGTTTGTTTATTATAAACATGTCACGGTGCATGAAATGTATTCAATCAGTCTGGACATGTTAAAATGTTTGTGTTCTGTAAAATTTCAACAAGTTGACATTGAGGAATTAAGTAGGATATTAAAAACTAGCAGCTCATCTTTCTCAGAATAGTATACAATGTAGAATGATCTGAAAATTATATTAAATACAGAAATAGTTTGCAAAAGGCAGTGTAAGAAATGGAACAATGAAAAACATACCTTTTTGCAACATAACCGTCCTGATAACAAGACAAATATGAGAAATCTAAGAATGCACATCATGAAGACAATGCAGTAACTTCTCATAAAATAGCTGAACATTCTTCAGGATAGTTAATTTTTATTAAAAAAAATTCTTTTTGACATGTCCATTATGTGAATGACCTTGATTCTAGGCTTTTGTCAGCATCATGCAAACATCCTTAGTACCTTGTGATATCTAATGACATCATACATGCAAGATAATAGTTTGTAATTCCACTCATCTCAATTGATAGCTGTTTTGGTCTTTCTTATCTATATCATTATAACTTCTTTTATGTGTCATGTTCTTATGTTGCCTTCCTAGTCTAGTATTTTTGCCCACTTCAGTCTATAATGTGGTTTTCTGTTGTTGTGTGGTCCATATAATTCTCAGAAAGAGATGCATTGAGAGACCTGTGGTGTTATCCTTGACCTGTGTTGAGGCTACATAGAGCTGGAGGACTTGCTGGGTGGCTTCACCTCTCCATGTGTGATGGACTGTAAGATTGGAACGAGGACTTACTTGGAGGAGGAACTACAGAAGGCTCGCAAGACTCCAACTCTCAGGAAGGTCTGTGCAGGCAATCTATGGGGATACTGAAGGCTATTTGGCTATTCAAAAATATGATTTTTGGAAACGGGTTGTTAATTGTGATTTTATGTGTTTTTTATTAAGTGTATTCCGTTAGCAGGTTTAGTATTTTAAAAGCATGTATTGTATGACTAGAATGAATGTGTATTAGATTCTAGAAAATCTAATTTTAGCTTGATTTAGAATGGCAACAATAAAAACAATTTTATTTTATGGTGTATATACAACTGGAGAACTAGAGAAGTTAGGGTGGGGTATTTTACTAAAATGCACCATGGCTGGTGGTGATTAAGGGTTATAAATCAGGTGCCAGTAGATCATTACATAAACTGTCAAATACCTACTTCAAAGATTGATTTCTGAACATGACATTGCCTAAGGAAAACCAAACATAATTACTGTACATCGACTACAATATTTATGTTTGTTTAAAAAATTGCATCTGCTTCTGTAGTGCCATCATTTCATAACATATTTAGAAAGATGTAATACATTTTGTAATGGTAATTGTGATAACAATGGCATGTGGGAAGAAAAGAAATACAAAACAGTGTTTATGTGTAGTGAAAATATATTTCAAATATGAACATCCTTGATGTCAATTTTATTTTGTTGCATTGATATGGTTGTTAATATATTTGATCTGGTTTAGTGCTAATTTGTGATGTTATCCTGGTAGGATATGTACAAGAAGATGTGTGATGTGGACCCAGCAGAACCAATGCAGCAGGAACATCTGGACACAGCCATCACAAAGCCACGCTACATGATCTGGAGAGAGACCATCAGTTCTACCTCCAACCTTGGCTTCAGGATAGAGGGTATTGAGGTATGTCTGCCATCAGTTCTACCTCCAACCTTGGCTTCAGGATAGAGGGTATTGAGGTATGTCTGCCATCAGTTCTACCTCCAACCTTGGCTTCAGGATAGAGGGTATTGAGGTATGTCTGCCATCAGTTCTACCTCCAACCTTGGCTTCAGAATATATCTATATCCAACCTTGGCTTCAGGATAGAGGGTATTGAGGTATGTCTGCCATCAGTTCTACATCCAACCTTGGCTTCAGGATAGAGGGTATTGTAGTATGTCTACCATCAGTTCTACATCCAACCTTGGCTTCAGGATAGAGGGTATTGAGGTATGTCTGACATCAGTTCTACCTCCAACCTTGTCTTCAGGATAGAAGGTATTGAGGTATGTCTACCTTCAGTTCGATACTCAACCTTGGCTTCAGGATAGAGGGTACTGAGGTATGTCTACCATCAGCTCTGTACCAAACCATGGCTTCAGGATAATAGGTATTGTGGTATGTGTACCATAATTTCTATATCCAAACTTGGGTTTATTTGATACTGAGATTGGGTTGGTTTTTAATATGCTCATTTATTGATGACTATTATATTTAGGTAGTTTGATCCACAAATCCTGTAGTAGTGTTATATAGTTACAGTAGCTGGGCAATCAACGTATTCTGTAAGAATGTCTCTAAAGTTTACATGTCTCATGATTACTTGTAGTGGTGTGAGTATTTTTGTTGACACTACTTGCAGAAAGGTGATGAGGAGCATTCCTTTGCCCTGAAGAAGACAAAGACAATACAGCAAGTGACAGATGCCATCCAGTACTTCACTGACAAGAACCAATCCATACTGGTAGGGTAAACAATAAATATATTTTTTTTTTTGCTTCAAATAACCTTTATCATATGTTTAAATTATAGAAGAAAAAATGATGTATATGACAGCTTAAAACATATTTTTTAAATTTATTTCAAATAAAACTTTTAAAACAAATACACCTAACTCTTAAGTTAAAATGAATGACTCATTGATTGTGTAAATTGATAGATGAATACATTTTGTTTGTGGTACTCTATGATGAACTTAACATCTTTTCTAAAACATATTTAACAATAGAAATAATTGATGTAACAGGATTGTTTCTGCTGTGTGTTTGTGTGTGTGTGCTTGCTTGTGTGCTTGCGTGTGTGCTTGCATGTGTTTGCGTGTGCAGGTGTGTGCACATATGTGTATTTGTGCATGCATGCATTTGTGTGTGTATGCATGCGTATATGCATGCATGCATGTGTGTATACACACATATACAACATGTGTGTATACACACATATATAACATGCTACATTTATTGTGTTTTAGGAGCAGTATCTGGAGAGGCTGAAGGAACTCCGGTCAGCATTGCAAAGGTCCACTTTCTTTGCAGGACATGAGGTTAGAACCAGTGACAGTTATAAAGAACATAACATTAAATTCATGACATTTGATGGTGTGATCATTATTTATCAGGGAGTGGGCTGGAGGAATCAGGGCCGAGACACAGCCTGATGTGAGTTTGAATCCACCGTCAAATCAGTCTGTGCACTGAACATTGACCCATGCCAAATCCCCAACACGTAAATCTTACCCCTCAGATCCTGTGCACTTAAAACTGAACACATCCCTGATTCTTCCAGCCCGCCCACCCCTGATAAATTATCACCACTCCCTTAAAAAGGGCCACTAACTCTGGCCTTGAGGTTGTCTGTCAGCACGTATTGTGTGTGTTATTGCGCCCTGTAGAGTTCATGTCTATTTGGCACAGAGCAACAAAACAAGTTGTTGGTATTTTAGATAAGAATTACCCTACTCAAAGCGATTCTCTTTTTAGCTCATATTCAGAACCAGAAAACACTTCATTTGTCTCGTAATTAAAAAAAAAACGTAAAATATGAATAAATAAGTATGATAAATTATTAACCAAATAGTACATTCCAAAACAGAAATTAAACAAATGTGGTGGTAGTATAAACAGCAATCTATCATTACAGTAAGATATGAGAAATATGTGGATGGGGACTTCCTACTAAGACCAGATAAGATTTCTGTCTTGGGTTTTATATTGTAGACTGAAATCATTTACATGTTTATGATGACTAATTTAACAATCTTAATCAAATAGTTAACTCAGTTATTTATTGAAGGATCATGATCATTGACAAAGGGTGTCATAGGTGTTGAGTGTGATGATGTTTGTGACATGCCCTGTACTGTTGCAGGTGATTGGCAGTTCTCTGCTGTTTGTACATGATTCGACGTCCAAGGCAAGCATCTGGATGATAGACTTTGGCAAGACGAGTGCACTGAGTGAGGGCCACACCCTGAAGCACTGCGTCCCATGGGTCGAGGGAAACCTCGAGGACGGCTACCTCATTGGCATTAACAACCTCATCGGTGCCTTCGACAGTCTACTTCGAAATGATCATTGTTGTGAATCTGTCGAGAAGAACTGAAGTTGAGGTGCTACTGGAGAAACTGTGCAGCTAGAGTCATAGAGGTGGAGAGATAAAACCACAGTGGGAGCGAGAGATTGAGTGAGAACGAGAGGGGGAGACAGGCAGATTGATGCCAGAGTTGCATGGGTACAGATATGAATCCTTAGTCATTGCAGGTAAAGAAACTGTGCTACTATAGTTGCAGAGAAACAAAAAACATGCCACAGACATTGAGAGGGAAAGAGCACAAGCAACCAGAGCTGCAGTGCAGAAAGATGAAGCACTTCCATGGTAGCAACAGGAGAGACTGTGTTAGGGTTGTAGGAATAAACCACAATTGATGGACTCCTGATGCTTCAGGATTCTGGCAATTCCAGAATTGACTCTGTGACAAAACGAACCTGACACTGTCTTTTGAGTGATTTTATTTACTGAACTCTCACAAATATAGGGATTTTTCTTCAGGGGACTTATTTAAAGGTTTGGTTACTGCATTGACTGACACCTGTACTGTATTTATTATATTGTTATTATTGCATCTGATTATTTGTTAGTTATTTTGTTAGTGGTGTTGCAACTTAATGGTTAAACTGAATTTGAGAATATCTGCCTCAAAGCAAGCATCATGGTCAGGTTCATATTTTTCTGGGCACCTTGCAGGCTCCAGGGTATAGACATTTTGTAGGCACAAATGGGATACTTGGCTGTATTGTTGCATAAAATCATTATTTATATAAGGGTAGAATATATTCTATATTGTAGTTCAGTGTAGCTTGCTTTATTGCCACACATCAACATTGCAATAGAACTCTGCTACGATGCCGCGATATGAATGATCAGTCACTATTATTGCAGTTGCAATATAAGCAATAAGGCATCGCTCACAGATAGTTCAAAGTATTGAAAAACCTCCTCAGTTTGATTGAATGTCAACCTTACCAAGAAGACTGTATGGTAGTTTAATTAATAATAAAACAGGGTGTTTGTTTATGCCTGCTGATGCCTGTTTCCATTGTCACAGCTGGCACAAACTGTAAGGTAAGTTCCAGTAGTTGGTCAGTAGAATGCTGGATATGCAATTGTAGTGATTAGAACCGATGACAATAGTTTGTGAGAACATCCAAAAAGGAGGAGAGAGGAATCAAGTTTTGTAAGCTTGATGGACCTTGTTGCTAGACAATTGGTCACATCAGTTGCATGGAAGTTTAGTTTTAGCAGTTCATTAATTCATGAATTTGAAAAAGTACTGTTCATAGCTATCTTCCAGTCTTACCCTTAGCAGCCTCACTGTTGCCAGTTAATTATCACATAACAACCAGTGTCCATAGTTCGTTGTCCTGCAGCAGATCTGGTGTCATATTCAGTTACAAACTTCATTCCCAGTGGTGACCCTTAGTGGCTAGTGTAGACACTCGGGTGTCACATGTAACACCAATGTTGAAATTAACATACTCGCACATAGGTCTAAACACATGTATGTGCATGCATATTATGCTTCCAATTAGCACAACGACTGCATTAGGTCAATGTCGAAGTTGTGTCGGTAAACATAATGTTTATTAGTTTGAAAATAATGTACATAAAAGTAGAAATAAAGTGATGTATTTAATGAATACCATCGTTATGGATTGATGGAGCGTAGCATGTACTTATCAGAGCTATAGTGAACAAACTATTTATCCAGTGGCGTCTTATTCTAGCTTGCCATTTTGTCCCAGTGTTTGCATTAG
The DNA here is from genome assembly GCA_020002185.1 of Paraescarpia echinospica. Taxonomy (NCBI): domain Eukaryota; kingdom Metazoa; phylum Annelida; class Polychaeta; order Sabellida; family Siboglinidae; genus Paraescarpia; species Paraescarpia echinospica. The sequence continues at coordinate 57,429,119 of CM034538.1, read as the reverse complement.
AAAAAGTATCAAGTTTCAACAAATCTATATAAAATTATGATAAAAGTGTCGATTTTCAACATTGCTCGAAATGGGTGGTACTTTTTTGCAGCATTTTGATTCCGCAAATCGGAATTCCCATCGATAAATCACACCAAAAACACATTCGACATTGATTGAAGGTTGTTTTGTGATTTGCGATCTCTGCGCCACCGTAACTTCAGGTCATGGGAGCACATTAAAAAGAAAAGGGTCTAGGGGCGGCACGGTCACAGGTCTGGGGGCATGCCAAATTCTTATCTAATTAAAAGCTTCTGGCCCATCAAGAAATAAATGGACACAAAATTGGCCCACACCTAAAAAGTTTGCTGAACACTTGTGTAGACGCAGTAGTTAGGCACCTGAGGAACTTGATGGGGACAGAGCGATAAAAAGTACCAAATTTTTTTGGGTGCATCCTTGAACAATAAGATTTCACTTTTTGATCGGCAATGATCAGCAATTTGTTTTGGGTGTGTCCATTAGTTTTCGCCCCCTTTGAATAGATATATGCCATATTACTATATTTGTCCAGGGGATGTGGTACAGACCGGATAAAAGCGCCACATATTTTGTGTTGCTTCATTAAACAATAATATTTCACGTTTTGACTGGAGGTAGCAAACTGTTTGGGTGGGTCCATCATTTTTGTACCCCTTATTGGACAATGATAAATCGGTGACCGTTGACATAACACATTCCATCCATATCACATTAAAGAAGAGCTCACTCGCCCTCTACAAATGCCCTTTGCCACAGTCCAAAACCAAGCAGGCGGGAAAAATTGCAATGCTGAAAAAATTATTGACCCTCTTCTCTCGGTTATACATCGTCTTGCGGCAAAGAAAGAACCTTTACATATATGTATTTTTCAGACAAGAAACTCATCCGTACCCTCCGTCCTTCCCATCTCCTTTCCACAACCAACATCACCACGTTCGATGAGTGCAGACACTGTTGTTATTCATCACATCATGAAGCACTTAGTTGACTCCAACAGTGTTGAGATTGGCTAGGACACGTACCTCCCCAGCAGCATCAAATAATCCACAAGAGAGCAGCGTGGCTCGGATGAACTTAACCAGGGTGCCAATAAAGTGGATATACTTCCATCGCGATGTCACCAAGAAACATAAGCTATTTGCATTTCTCTCCACCGAATCTCCAATACCCAGGTTGAAAGGAAGTGCTTGCCACATCAGGAACCTCAGTGATCGTCAATATGTTTAACTACGATATGCTACTGTGTGATCTCGAGGAAGCTGACATGCAACTGCAGGTCTATGTGCATACTGTTTTGGAAACGGGACCAACACCATATTTGAAACGCACTATGAACAAAGGTGTTCTTCTGCTTCCGATAATTAAGATGTACGAGCTAGTAATATTTTTCTTCAGCTGCATACATTCGGATAGCATTTGGGACAGGCAATAACTGCATTCATCGTTATGGTAACGGCATCTGTCATGCTCTGTGAAAATACAACTCGACGTCCTTGTCAGTTTCCACGGTTTAGCCGATGTGCAATACGACGTCTGTATTATTCGGCAATGGTTGGTAGACAGCACGAGAAACGTAGAATGCATACCCTGAAGTGACCACGTCACTGAATCCACCCATCCATTTGGATCTGGATTCGCGACTATTCAACTCCTGGTACGGTTCACGGTTGTACTCTGACAAGAGTAGCAATGTCGTCTCTGTTATCGAGGCAGTGAGAAAGTTATTCTGCCAAAGGAATAATAACATGAAGATATTCAACCTACGTAGAATGCTCAACAGCAGCATTCAAAGCGTATAGCATACTAAGCTTTTATTTGGTTGACTAGTGCACTGGTCCAATAGCACATACCCATTGCATATGGCTGGAGCTGGACATGGGACGTGGAAAGTCTGTCATGACACCCTTGTAGGGTCGATTGAATAATGACGCAAGTGTTATAAAAACCAAAATGTCTTATATAAGTTAAGATACAAAGCTGTGTTACACATATATGGCAAACTAAAGAAATAGTGCACAAATCTACAAATTATATTTATATATTTTCGTTTATTAGACTTGCCGTTTCCAAATAATACATGCTGTACTGAAATATGGCGAAATCCAATAAAACGGCATATCTCGGCTCAAGGGGGTACATTATGAACCCACCCACAAAGTTGGTGACTCCTAACAAAAAGTCAAAGTTATAGCGTATGGAATCAAACAAACACTGTTCGTGATGTAAGTCAGTCTGCACCCATATCCAATAAGGAAATGTGGTAAAACGGCCGACATTAATTGATTAGGGGTGACAAATAATGGACCCAATCAAGAAATATTCTTTATTTAGCAAAAAGCAAAAGTTAATAGCGAAATTAAGGTTGCAGAGAAAACATTTGGTGAAGTTACCATGATTGTATCCATATACAATGAAGAAATGTTATAAAACGGCAGATTTTGGTTGATAAGAGATGAAAAATAATGGACCCACCCAATCAATGTTCTGACTCTGATCAAAAAGGTAAAGATACTACCAAAACGAAGCAGAGAAAAAAGTTTGGTGACGTTACCCGGATTGTATCCATATCCTATGGAGAAATGTAGTAAAACTGCAGATTTGTTTTACTAGAGGTGACAAATAATGGACCCACACAAAATTATTGCTGACTCCGATCGAAAAGTTAAAGCTACCAACCAAAGGAAGCTGTGGAAAAAATGTGGTGCTTTTATCCGATCTGTCCCCATATCCAAAAAAATTGTCGCCTAGGTACTTGATTATAGGATCCCAAATGTGATACAACCGATATTGCAGGAAACATGAACATGGCCCGAGCCACACACAGAGAAGATTCTGCGAAGATGTAGTACTACTGTATGTCGACTATGTGCACCGAATGTTACTTATTAGGAATCGGATAAGGGATTTATTGTAACAAATCTATTCTGTTAAAGGTGTGTATAGGCCAAGTTTCCTTATTCATTCATTGTTATCCGACCATTTCGATATGGCATAGGTCCTACTCTTCTATCACCTGGCTTTTTCCAACAGATAATCACCTGGAGAGAGCACCAAGTTTTAACCTATAAACAGTTCAGGACTAACACGACATGCAGAACGAAGCTTGCGGCTGTAACACGTGCTGCCTGATGCTATAGGCCTACTATGTATGCCACCGAACAGGCAGACATTTCCCACCTAGTCAGTCTAACAGTGACTGGGGATATCTGGGTGGCGGTAGAACCAAACCATCTTTAATAGGAAAGTCAATTGCAAGCCATACCTGGCTAAATTTTTAAGATACATCAACTGACTGCTGAAACCTTCTTCATTGGCGAGCCCATCGAAACACCTGAAATCGATATTATAATTTTTTTTTCTTCAAAATCACCTGCAAGACTCGGGTGACGACAATACCTGGCGTTGCTGTAGATCTACAAAGGTAATGATCGAGTCTTTACACTGTCTAAGACTGTTATGATCGACATCACCAGGCTTGCCAACGAATGTCGCCCACCGTGGTGACGTTGTATAGGGCTGTAGGCAGTAGAGTTCTATTAGAACGATGGCAGTTCCTCGCTACACGTTGCCAGTGCATTCCATTTTCTGCAAGCGCTTCTACAGTAAAATTTTCCAATATAGACGTACTTTCTTTTGTACTGCTAAAGTAGACCTACCAGCTTTACATCTTCTTTTCCAATAGTCATACTTCACCAGCTATCTTGATGAAACTTAGCAATAAATAAACGTTCTTTTTCTTTGAACCTCCTTTGTAATAAAATGCAGCAACTAGTTAAACGTTTGTAGGCGCGTTGCAAATTGGCGTCGCTAAGCGTGTCATGTGTTATGGTTTGTTTGGGCAAGTCGCGTGTATTGCGTTTTATTTACGCCCGAGGAAGACGCAGTTTCATTTGCGTATACACATAAGCACTCACAAGCACGCATGCACGCACGCACGCACACACAGTCGCGCGCACACACGCACGCACACACACACGCACGTACACATATACAAATATTATTGATGGGTCCAGTTGGGGATTAGGTTGTTTTTGGCCGACCAACCTTTCTTGTTCTTTCCAGCGTACATGCCAGTGCTGTCAGGTAGTGGTTGTAGTCCTTCTTTCTCACCACGTGACCGACCCAATTCCATCTTTTTTGCTGGACTTATGTGCTGATCTTTTTAGGAAATAATGAACACTCCCGCTTACTACTTACATATCTACAATAGACGCTCCCCGTAACCGGAAGCCTCCGGGCCGCGATTGACTGTATTCCACCACACCAGTAACTGCTTGTTTGATTATTGTATCATAAATACGTGATTAAATGCAAGAGAACTTCGTTCTTCTTTATAATCAAACACTGCTGAGACGGCGCAGATAAGTACGGGACGGCTATTCGATGGAGAAACTGGTAAATAGACAAATTTACTGAATACCGTCGGCAGCCATCAGCAGCCGTCTGCAGCCGCTAGAAATTAGAATCCGTCGGCAGCCGTCGGCAGCCGTCGACAGCCGTCGGAAATCGTCGGAAACTGTTGGCAGCGACAGCAAGCTGCGCAACTATTGATAACATTGAAGCCCTACGGACTCTGCCATTCAACTGTCTAGAGCCAGATAACACTGCAAACATGGTGATTGAGGTTGCGTGTCCATTCCCAGGATGTGACCACGTATCACGGAACGACGACGCTGCAATAGTAGTCGAGCTCCTAAAGATTCATGGGTTGACACACTCGATTCATGCCGCGGCGACACCTGGTGGGAAAATGGAAAAGCTCAAACGCCCTACCGTATCGTTAGCTGGTACGTCAGAAACCTGGGCATACTTTGAAATCAGGTGGGGCGAATATCGAGACGGCACACGCCTCCGGGGAGATGACATCGTTGTTCAGCTATTGGAGTGTTGTGATGACGAACTGAGACGGGACCTCACTCGTTCAAACGGAGGTTCCATGGTCGGAGGCACCGAGGTAAACGTGTTAGCGGCGATGAAGGCACTCGCGGTACGCAGTGAGAACATCATGGTGGCACGGTACGCATTACATGACATGCGCCAGGAACGCGAGGAACAAATTCGATCATTCTACGCCCGAATCAAGGGTCAAGCTGACACCTGTGATTACAGAATCAAGTGCACCAAAGCAGAGTGCGACGAGATGGTCGACTTCGCCGGCGAGATATTGCGCGACGTACTCGCTCGCGGTATCGTGGACGACGAGATTCAGTTGGATTTGATAAGCGACCAGAACCAAAAGATGAAGATCGAGGAAATGATTAAGTTCGTCGAGGCGCGTGAGTCAGGCAAGCGATCGGCATCGCGCCTGCTGGATACCCCGAGTGTGAACGCGGCGAGTAGTACATACCGCCGCAATAAGCAACATGAAGTGCGAACCAGGGGCGCGGCGACAACTAAGCCGATACCTGATCCGAAGCCCGAACATACGTTCGACCCCACGGCATTGTGTTGGTTCTGCGCGGAGAAGGGCCACGGTAAGAACCCGCCGTGGAGCATAAGGAGAAGCCAATGCCCAGCGTACGGCAAGCGATGTGTTAAATGCAAGAACGTGAACCACATAGAACGCGCTTGCCTCGGCAAGGCGTACGCCCGCCGGCCGACTGAGACCGCCGAGACAAGTGACGAACAGTCCGCGGCCTTCGAACTGTGCACGATGGTAAACGGACCGGTTGCCGACGTCAAGGCAATCGCACTAGACCACCATCTGTACGATAACCTTTGTGACAGGTGGCATAAATGCGCATCCGACCCGCAGCCGTACGTCCGGGTCTACGTCGGAGCATTCGAGGAGGATTACCGTGCCCTCGGTTTCGCGCTCAGGAAGCGAGTAAGCGCCGCCGAACTCCCCGCAATGGCAGATACCGGATGCCAGAGCTGCCTAATGGGCATACAAGTGGCCGAGAGGATGGGGCTCAATGCAGACGACCTCATACCGGTCACCATGACGATGAGAGCGGCGAACGAGGGAGAGATACCTATCCTCGGAGCGATGGTGGTGCGATTCTCGGGTACCGACAGCCGGGCCATAACGCACGAGACACGACAAATCGCCTACATCACCAACACATCAGATCGTATCTTCCTGTCACGGGCCGCGTGCATCGACCTGGGGATGATTAGCGAGACATTCCCTACCATTGGCGAGGTCATTGCATCAGATGAAGCAGCCACTCCAACCCCAGTACTACCCAGCCCGAAATATTCTGATGCAATCCTGAACTTCCCCGTGCCACGTAACATTCACGACATCCGCTCATGGTTCGGTCTCGTGAACCAGGTCTCATACGCCTTCAGCATGGCGGAACGAATGCTACTGTTCCGCGCACTCCTGAAGGCGGGCCAACAATTTCGATGGGACACGGAGCTTCAGGGGATATTCGATGAGTCGAAGGAACACATCGTCCAGGAAATCGAGACCGGCGTCAGGATATTCGACAAGAGCAAGCCGACCTGCATCGCCACCGACTGGTCGAAAACCGGAATCGGCTTCTGGCTACTGCAGAAGCACTGTGGTTGCACGCCGGTGAAACCGTTCTGCTGCAACGGCGGCTGGAAAGTGACCCTGGTCGGTAGCCGATTTACACACGCGGCGGAATCGCGCTACGCCCCGATTGAAGGCGAGGCACTGGCAGTCGCCGACGCACTGGATAAAGCACGCTACTTCGTGCTTGGTTGCGAGGATCTCATCATCGCGGTCGATCACAAGCCACTCTTGAAGATCTTCGGCGATCGCTCCCTGGAGGATATACCGAACTCGCGCCTACGTAACTTGAAAGAGAAAACACTGCGATACCGCTTCCGTGTTACTCACGTGCCGGGTATGAAAAACAAAGCAGCCGACGCAATGTCACGCCGCCCTACGGGGCGCCCGGTGAAGACGGACCTCCCGGACGATCACGCATCACTATCGGATATCCTATGGGGTCACACTCACCCCGACGCACTGCTTTTGGTCAGAACACACGAACCAGACGACGCTGATTCGGAACTACTGACACACCGTGACGCCACCGGGATACTGGGGTCGGTGACATGGGATCGCGTGAGAGAGGCCACCGCGAGCAACCCCGACATGCACTTACTCACTGAACTGATCGAGGACGGCATGCCGAAGACTCGGAGCGAGATGCCAGTGTCCATCCGACAGTTTCACCAGTACCGACACGAGCTGTCGACGACCGACGGCGTAGCCATCTATAAGGATCGCATCATCATCCCACCCGCGCTACGACACGCCGTGCTGGTCGCCCTCCACGCAGCACACCAGGGCGTGTCTATGATGACGGCAAGAGCGGAAACATCGATATTCTGGCCCGGTATGACAGAGGACATCGCCAAGGTCCGCAACGAATGCGAGCACTGCCATCGTATGGCCCCGTCCCAGCCAGCCGCGCCGCCCACCCGGCCCATATTGCCCGTCTACCCGTTCCAGGCGATATGCTCCGACTTCTTCTCGTACAAGGGCGTGCACTACGTAGTAGTTGTCGATCGCTACTCGAATTGGCCCATCATCGCGAAGGCATCGGCGGGCGGGGCTGGCCTGGTTAACATTCTGAGACAGACTTTCGTGACCTACGGGACACCGGAGGAGCTTGCATCGGACGGCGGTCCAGAATACACATCGACCGACACCCGCCAGTTCCTACGCACATGGGGCGTGAATCATAGGCTGTCCTCAGTCGCCTTCCCCCATAGCAATTGCCGCGCGGAGGTCGCTGTTAAGACAATGAAGCGCTTGATAACGGACAACACCGGCGGTAAGGGCGATCTGGACACAGATGCAGTACAGCGAGCGGTCTTACAATACCGCAACACGCCAGACCCAGACACTAAGATATCACCAGCAATGTGTGTATTTGGTCGCATGATACGTGACTTCATCCCGGTGATCCCCGGCAAGTATCTGCCCCACGACACCTGGCGCGACACACTACGTGCCCGCGAAGACGCACTCCGCAAAAGGCACATCAAGACGCACGAGTACTGGAGCGAACACACCAGGCGCCTGCCCGCACTGGCAGTGGGTGACTATGTCCGCATCCAGAACCAAACTGGACAACACCCGAACAAATGGGACCGCACCGGCACGGTCGTGGAAGTCAAACAGCATGACCAATACCAGGTCAAAGTCGATGGATCCGGTCGCGTGACGCTCCGCAACCGTCGTTTCCTACGGAAGTTCACACCGATCACTTCCCCGGAACCGCCTCGGCCAATCGATGTAGACCTCGGCACGAGACTAGCCCCGACCCCGCCGCCCCCACGTACGATCCCACCGATGTTGCCATCGCCGCCATCGCCGCCCGACGTGGCCCCCACCACACCTGCTGGCCCGGCTCCGGCCCCAGACGTGACTCACCGCTCACCGTCTCACGGCTCACCATCTCCCGTGGCCCCTACGGCTGTCACTACGCCGTCACACCACCCTACACTGGACATCGCTACCCCGAGCCGCCCGATAATGCCGAGCTCGATACCACCAGCTAGACGTATCATACCGCTGACGTCACCGTTGCCACCCAAGGCACCTCCAGAACCTGCTGTGAGACGCTCCAACCGTGAACCCAAGGCACCGGGTTGGCACACTGATTACGAGATGAAATGAACTTTCAGTAAGACTTATAGCATTAAAATGTTTAATCACGCCATTCTAAATGTTCTCAGCTTATTACTCAGACACTCTTCGTAAAAGCTTAGAGGGAGATAGGAAATAATGAACACTCCCGCTTACTACTTACAGATCTACAATAGACGCTCCCCGTAACCGGAAGCCTCCGGGCCGCGATTGACTGTATTCCACCACACCAGTAGGGGTAAGACCACATTAAGGATTCGTCCGCCATTACCCTCCGAGAGAGTTCCCAATAGAAATGGCATTATGCAGGTTGTGTGAATTTCTGAGAGTACTTGTATAGTGTTGATTGAGTAGAAATTATGTTTTTCTGCAGCGTGGTACCAGAGCTGTCAAATTATGACAGTTGTCAAATTGTGCTTTTCTGCGTATAGACACAGGTGTCATTTGGCTGTATGATGTCATTAGGGCAAATCACTGTCTGGTTCTAGCAGAAATGAAGGGGTGTCAGGTTTGAAAGTGGTTTATGGAAAATTGAGGTATGAGAATTTTACGAATTTTGCACAGCATGTGTATGAACAGAGGGTAAATATGGTGTAGAAATTTAAAGAAAACTGTTGGGTAAAATTTACAGGAAATGTAGGAAACGTTATAATGGCCGCCTATGGGGAAATCTAATGTGGTCTCGCCCCAGTAACAGCTTGTTTGATTATTGTATCATTAGACCGGATTTACTATTAAATACGTGATTAAATGCAAGAGAACTTCGTTCTTCTTTACTTTTCTTCTGCTGTTGTATTCTCAATGTCTTTGTTCGAAATCACTAGGCCTACTGGCCATCTAATTCTAAGTTCTTCTGAGACAGTTGAATGGGAAAATGGCAAGTTTTTGTTGTCGCTTTTGTTTACTTTCCATGTTTCATATCCATACAATAACACTGATTTGACCAGAATATTGTATAATTTGAGTTTAGTTCTTAATGTGTAACAGCTACTATGCTACAATACAACATTAAATCAAGTAACTTTCAAAAATATAAACGCACATCAAAGTGTTTTTTCACAATTGCGGTAAACTGCTATGTGTGGTATACACACTCTTAAGAGACGAGAAAACAATAAGATATTTAATTACTATTGCATAATTTGAAGTAGGGTGAAAAGGGTCACTCAGAACAAAAATAAATATTGATAACTTTAAATTGGCAAGCCACAAACATAATTATGTCCGACATGATATCTTGAGAAAATCCAAAGGCAGCTTTTATAACCAATGGGAACTTTTTTTAACCAACAATAATATAAGTTGTGTTCATTTATATATTCACTAAACTAAACGCAAATGATATGTTGCTTTGATAATAATTATATTATTTTAAGTTGTGTGTAGTTTATGCTACAAAAAGATCCACCAAGCGATTAATGCATGACTAAATATGTGAGTATACATATATGCCTATCATAATTATGTGTGTGTGTGTGTGTGTGTGTGTGTGTGTGTGTGTGTGTGTGTGTGTGTGTGTGTGTGTGTGTGTGTGTGTGTGTGTGTGTGTGTGTGTGTATTTAACAAGATTTAACAAGATTGCCATCCAGAAAATTACTCTGGATGGCAGGTGGACAAGGAAGCCTTTTGGCTTATCGAGAGTCCAATACTTTTTATCTACATGTATCCCGCCTTTTTAAGGTGTGTCGATTTTATTTTTAAACATACGTATGTGTGTGCTTGCGTGCGTGCGTGCGTGCGTGCGTGCGTGTGTAGTGTGGCCAACAGACATTGAACATTTTGATGAAAACTCCAGTCACAAGTAAATGCCTTCCTCATTGTCATTATCATTATAATAACAATAATTATTGTAAATTATGGTCAGACCCAGATCTTTGAGTTTGGCGCAGCCTATTTCATAGGCGCCGGAACCTATGGGTATATGGAGGGTAAGCCCCCAACATTTTGGTAGGAGGGGCTCTGGAGATAGGATTAACCCCCAAATATTTCGGCAAGGAGGATGGAGTTGGAAGTTTCTGGTGAGTCTAAGGCGGGTGCTATACTAAGATCTACATTAGCACTGAGTAACAGCGGATGAATATGTACTAATTCTAAACAACTGCGCCAGATGGCGATGACCACGTCATCATGTGACCAAAATAGTTGTTGCATATCTGGAAGGTCGGCCATGTTGTGTTTGTGAGGAAGTTCTGTTCGAAGAAAATTTACACTTTACAAGCAAAAGTAGTGCCTATTTGGTTTGGCTGGTGGCGTGCGAAGTATACACAACGTCAAGGAACAAACAAATTGTAAGGTGTTCGCATTTGCAATGGCAGCTATGCCGCTTTTCGGTTTGGAAGATGACGGCAGCTGCGTATTGCCATTGTCTCCGACCGCAACCGTGACGTCGAATGAAGATGACGATTTGGATCTTTTCCCCGATTTAGTTGAACTTTGGGGCAACCATGAGAGCGCTGTCACAATTTGCAAGTCAGATACTGTGTTACAAAACGGTGTTCTGCAGCTAAACAGCGGAGACGACGTCTACATGAAACATTTGACATTGTCGCAATCATGCATGGACAGCAATGCAGACATTGCAGTGCCACCAGTGGCGACATCACATGGTTACACGGAGAACGAAAATGTCGAAGATGGCCAAACATTATCATACGAAAGAAGGCGAAGTGGTATATGCATGACCAAAAGTGCAATTGCTGCCAGAGAGAACAGAATGAAGAAGAAGGGTTTTGTATACAGTTTGCAATCGTCGGTACAATTGCTGACTTCTGAAAACAAAACCTTAAATCGGCAAGTGTCGCACTTGCAAGATAAAGTCGGTGCATTGCAAACAGAAGTGATGTACCTCAAGGGTGTGCTGAAGAATGAAAGCAGTCTTGCTTCACTGTTACAGAACATCCACTCAACTCCAGGTGTCGAGTTTGTGTGTTCTGGTCAACTTGGACTGGTAGATCCAGATGACGATTCTGACAGTGAGGACACTGATGTGCATATTGGAAGAAAGCGACATTGGAAGGAAGACTACACCTGCAAAGAAAATGTCCCTGAGAAGAATTCAGCATACACTCACAGTAGACCAGCGATGCGGAAAATTGCGAAACTTGATCACGATTATGCATCCCAGGATGCTCCTAAACATGATTCAACAAAACGACAGTTACTTCAAGGAGGCGGGGACACACTTGCGAGTCAGTCATATCCCGATGGTGGGATTTGTCTGCATGTGTCTGAAAAGAGCGTTTCTCTGGAACTGTGTGCAGGGTGCAACAAGAATGCTTCAATGGCGAGGAAGACGTACGGACTGCGGAGGCGGGGCGTCGCTGGCAAGAAATCTTACTGACCAACTCCACATGTGTTATAAACAGTGTTTTGTTGACTGGTTCAATGGTCTGTATCTCTACTTGTCACGCAATGTGTATGGTAAACTACATGCTCTTGTGAACGGAGATGAAATGAGCCTTGTTGCACAAATTGCATTTTGCATGCATGATAAGAGGATGATATTCTGTGAATGTTACCATTTACGTGTGATAGGCACTGTTGGTGATGCTTGTGAATGTCAGACTGTACACCATTGGTTGGGCGTCGGTACTGAACAACCTCTGCTTGCTTTTCAGTTGCTGTATCCTCAGACAAGCAAGCCACAAAGTTGCCAGTACACACTATGGTGGAGTATACTTGACTGAAATGGTCCGTGTCATTTGTTTCTTGATTGATGTAGCATGGATGTACAGTCACACTTGAGACATACTTATTGTTATAGTTGCTTCATAACTGACACACTGATATATTTCCATGTAAAATCAATATTCAGATACGGGCTGGAAAGCCAGGAAAGAAGTTGGAAAGACAATTCAAAGGGTTCACACCATGCACTGCATAAATTTCATGGAAAAAATGAAACTTGCGACTTGTAGTTATGTAATTAATCAGTGCTTAATGGTGGCACCGAATACTTAAAACATTCCTATATGAATTAAATTACCAAAGAATTTTTTGTCTTAAATGTTTGGGTGATTTAAATGTTTGGCCTGATGTAAGGTGTGGACTCTTCGCCAAACTTGAACAGAGCTTGATTTAAGTGCCTTGTCTGCTTTCTGTTTCAGGAGGTCCGACACACATGAGAAGCGTGTGTGTTTGTGTTTAAAAAGTGGTCTTATATCATGGTAAGGTGCTTCTTGAGTACACCTAAAAGTTGCTATCACTTGGATTCACTACGTACTGGGATGGTATTGTTTTACTTGGGGGTGTTATGTTGTCACAGATATTTTGCCTTTTTTGGATATCCGGTCTTTGATTTAGAATAATTAAAACTTGTACCCACATTATGTTGAGTTAGTTCCCGGTATTAATGACAGGCAGTCTTCAAAATAAAATGGGAAGTGCATGCTGTGGCACATTTTGGGTTGCTGTAGTTAGATTGTTAAATTTGAGGATCCTGGCAGTGGCAAAACCTGCTGTGGTAGAAGTAACAATGACCACTATGAATCCCAGTGATAGCTTTTATAAAAAAAAGTAATGACAAGTCAAGTTTTAAAGGAATCATGCTGAAAGAAAGAGATTGTCTTTAAAAAACCTGCTTCTGAATATTGCAATTTTGTCGTGCAGCAGATGCACAAACTTTAATTTACATTGTATTGATAACTTGCTATGTTCCACTGCGCACGTGTATCATACAAATTCACATAAGATGGTTGTTTTGGGGGCACTGGAGTGGCAGTCTTGCTGCATGCACATTGTGTATAATTTTATTATGTGGAAGTTTGGGTGTGTGGCGTGTTGCATAGATAATAGTTTTGGGTCACGTTGCTTTTCATGGCTGGCAGAGATGGCTGGTTGCTGTGGGCGGGTGTCGGCCTTCGTTGCACCTCACTGAAGGCATGCACTGTGTGAGTATGGGGTGTAAGTATGTGAAGCTATTGTTGTGCAAGGTGTGCAAATCATAGGACGGATCAGTGAAGTTTGCATGTCCTGTTCAGGGTGTGTAGCTAGTGGGTCAGGTTCGTTGTTGCTTTGGGCTTAAAAATGGATGCGATATATATTATACATTAACAACTATTCCTTCCTATATCTGTATAGCATATTTAGAAATATTTGTAAAAAAAATGTTCACTGATTTTCAGAGATTTCATTTGATACGTGTAGATAAGACTCAACAAGGCTTGGATCGCACGCATCCTGGTAGGGCATGTAGCCTTATAACCAGTGTACAACATGTATCAGTTATATGATGTTTGCTTCAAATTGTAATTAATTCCTGTAATGTTTTCATAAATGTGTCAGAACTGTAGAGATATGGATGTTATGAGAAATTGCAGTGCTTGTTGAATGAAGGGAACTACAACTGAAGTCCAGTAGCTGTGAAATATGGAGTATCTTCATGTACTTGCACATACCAATATATGAAATATATATCATTAGTTGTGTAAGTCTAGTGAATATTGTTGAAGGCATTAAACAGTAACATTATTTACATAACAACTTGTCGTTTTAGATTTTTTCAGCGCTGTTTAAATTTAGATTTTCTGTAAATTAGTATAATAGTACAGCTATAGTAAAAAAAACGTCGTTTCAAAAAAGTTTTTGGCAATATTTCCAAGGGAGGGTGAATTTCAACACAGACTGCCTCCCTTTAAAAGTAATGACACGACTAAGTTTCTACAATAAATAACACCTTTAATGTGGTATGGAATACATATTATAAACGCATTTCAATGAAAACCAGCTGATGCACATCCTAGATAAACACATCTTGCTATTGCCCTGAAGCTGGAACACTGGGAGCTGCTGGAACATATCAACTTGAAGACGGCATAGGAATAATATACACAAATATGTAAACTCAAAGGGTATTGTAGAACACAAGTTGTATTTTGGTGATTCCTTATTCATCTATCCTGTATTCAGTGTGATATAACACATTAACTTTCTCTTTGCTATAGAAAGGGGATCTGGTTAAGGGGTGTCAAAATTAGTTGAATAAAAGAATACTGATTTGATCACACAAGATTGCTGCTGGCTTTCCTGCAATGTATGACAGCAAAAAATAGTTGCTATACATCTTGAATTATAGAATACGCACTTAGCCAGACAATAGTTCAGAGTTATAAGTATTATGGTTGGCATTAAGAACATTTTCTGAGATCAATATTCTACACGTAAACTTTTGGTGGAATATTGTGCAAACAGTGCTGCAAGAGGACTGGGATGGCCGTTTCCTTTTGAAATTGCTATTCTTATGGGACAGAACATTTAACTAGATTGTACTGCCTAATTAGCATTGCTATTTACAACTGTTAACAAACCAGTTAATACACTGGCCGAGATGACTATAGTCTGGGTGCATAAGATCATGTAGAAATCCCCATCTTCACTGTGTCTCCTGGAATAGTCGTACTGACTGCGTCATACTTCTGCCTCATCAGCCGTCTCCACTACCAGCACCTCCCTGTTCTCATACGTCCAGAAGCTATTGAGGTCAATGAGGATGCTCGTCACAGTGTCTCCCTGGCCACTGCAAGCACACAATAGTCAAACAGTGTCTCCCTGGCCACTGCAAGCACACACTACAGTCAAACAGTGTCTCCTTGGCCACTGCAAGCAAACAATACACAGCCAAATAGTGTCTCCCTGGCCATTGCAAGCACACAACAGTCAAACAGTGTCTCCCTGGCCACTGCAAGCACACAATACAGTCAAACAGTCTCCCTGGCCACTCCAAGCACACAACAGTCAAACAGTGTCTTCCTGGCCACTGCAAGCACACAACAGTCGAACAGTCTCTCCCTGGCCACTGCAAGCATACAACACAGTCTCTCTGGCCACTGCAAGCACACAATACAGTCAAGTGTCTCCCTGGCCACTGCAAGCACACAACACAGTCAAACACAGTCTCTTTGGCCACTGCAAGCACACAACACAGTCAAACAGTGTCTCCCTGGCCACTGGAAGCACACAATACAGTCAAACAGTGTCTCCCTGACCACTGCAATCACACAACAGTCAAACAGTGTCTCCCTGGCCACTGCAAGCACACAATACAGTCAAACAGTGTCTCCTTGGCCACTGCAAGCACACAACACGGTCAAACGCAGTCTCTTTGGCCACTGCAAGCATACAACACAGTCAAACAGTGTCTCCCTGGCCACTGCAAGCACACAACACAGTCAAACACAGTCTCTTTGGCCACTGCAAGCACACAACACAGTCAAACAGTGTCTCCCTGGCCACTGGAAGCACACAATACAGTCAAACAGTGTCTCCCTGACCACTGCAATCACACAACAGTCAAACAGTGTCTCCCTGGCCACTGCAAGCACACAATACAGTCAAACAGTGTCTCCTTGGCCACTGCAAGCACACAACACAGTCAAACGCAGTCTCTTTGGCCACTGCAAGCACACAATACAGTCAAACAGTGTCTCCCTGGCCACTGCAAGCACACAATACAGTCAAACAGTGTCTCCCTGGCCACTGCAAGCACACAACACAGTCAAACGCAGTCTCTCTGGCCACTGCAAGCACACAACAACGTCAAACAGTGTCTCCTTGGCCACTGGAAGCACACAATATAATCAAACAGTGTCTCCCTGGCCACTGCAAGCACACAGCACAGTCAAACAGTGTCTCTCTGGCCACTGCAAGCACACAGTACAGTCAAACAGTGTCTCCCTGGCCACTGGAAGCACACAACACAGTCAAACAGTGTCTCCCTGGCCACTGGAAGCACACAATACAGTCAAACAGTGTCTTCCTGGCCACTGCAAGCACACAACAGTCGAACAGTCTCTCCCTGGCCACTGCAAGCATACAACACAGTCTCTCTGGCCACTGCAAGCACACAATACAGTCAAAAAGTGTCTCCCTGGCCACTGCAAGCACACAACACAGTCAAACACAGTCTCTCTGGCCACTGCAAGCACACAACACAGTCAAACAGTGTCTCCCTGGCCACTGGAAGCACACAATACAGTCAAACAGTGTCTCCCTGGCCACTGCAAGCACACAATACAGTCAAACAGTGTCTCCCTGGCCACTGCAAGCACACAACACAGTCAAACAGTGTCTCCCTGGCCACTGCAAGCACACAACACAGTCAAACAGTGTCTCCCTGGCCACTGCAAGCACACAATACAGTCAAACAGTGTCTCCCTGGCCACTGCAAGCACACAATACAGTCAAACAGTGTCTCCCTGGCCACTGCAAGCACACAACACAGCCAAATGCAGTCTCTCTGGCTACTGCAAGCACACAACAAAGTCAAACAGTGTCTCCTTGGCCACTGGAAGCACACAATATAATCAAACAGTGTCTCCCTGGCCCACTGCAAGCACACAGTACAGTCAAACAGTGTCTCCCTGGCCACTGGAAGCACACAACACAGTCAAACAGTGTCTCCCTGGCCACTGGAAGCACACAATACAGTCAAACAGTGTCTTCCTGGCCACTGCAAGCACACAACAGTCGAACAGTCTCTCCCTGGCCACTGCAAGCATACAACACAGTCTCTCTGGCCACTGCAAGCACACAATACAGTCAAAAAGTGTCTCCCTGGCCACTGCAAGCACACAACACAGTCAAACACAGTCTCTTTGGCCACTGCAAGCACACAATACAGTCAAACAGTGTCTCCCTGGCCACTGGAAGCACACAATACAGTCAAACAGTGTCTCCCTGACCACTGCAATCACACAATACAGTCAAACAGTGTCTCCCTGGCCACTGCAA
The DNA here is from genome assembly GCA_020002185.1 of Paraescarpia echinospica. NCBI lineage: Eukaryota > Metazoa > Annelida > Polychaeta > Sabellida > Siboglinidae > Paraescarpia > Paraescarpia echinospica. Next base: position 57,411,796 of record CM034538.1, on the reverse strand, counting down.
GCACACAATACAGTCAAACAGTGTCTCCCTGGCCACTGCAAGCACACAGCACAGTCAAACAGTGTCTCTCTGGCCACTGCAAGCACACAACACAGTCGAACAGTGTCTCCCTGGCCACTGGAAGCACACAATACAGTCGAACAGTGTCTCCCTGGCCACTGGAAGCACACAGCACAGTCAAACAGTGTCTCTCTGGCCACTGCAAGCACACAGTACAGTCAAACAGTGTCTCCCTGGCCACTGGAAGCACACAGCACAGTCGAACAGTGTCTCTCTGGCCACTGGAAGCACACAGCACAGTCGAACAGTGTCTCCCTGGCCACTGCAAGCACACAGCACAGTCAAACAGTGTCTCCCTGGCCACTGGAAGCACACAACACAGCCAAATGCAGTCTCTCTGGCTACTGCAAGCACACAACAAAGTCAAACAGTGTCTCCTTGGCCACTGGAAGCACACAATATAATCAAACAGTGTCTCCCTGGCCACTGCAAGCACACAGCACAGTCAAACAGTGTCTCCCTGGCCACTGCAAGCACACAGCACAGTCAAACAGTGTCTCTCTGGCCACTGCAAGCACACAGTACAGTCAAACAGTGTCTCCCTGGCCACTGGAAGCACACAATACAGTCAAACAGTGTCTTCCTGGCCACTGCAAGCACACAACAGTCGAACAGTCTCTCCCTGGCCACTGCAAGCATACAACACAGTCTCTCTGGCCACTGCAAGCACACAATACAGTCAAAAAGTGTCTCCCTGGCCACTGCAAGCACACAACACAGTCAAACACAGTCTCTTTGGCCACTGCAAGCACACAACACAGTCAAACAGTGTCTCCCTGGCCACTGCAATCACACAACAGTCAAACAGTGTCTCCCTGGCCACTGCAAGCACACAATACAGTCAAACAGTGTCTCCCTGGCCACTGCAAGCACACAGCACAGTCAAACAGTGTCTCTCTGGCCACTGCAAGCACACAGTACAGTCGAACAGTGTCTCCCTGGCCACTGGAAGCACACAACACAGTCGAACAGTGTCTCTCTGGCCACTGCAAGCACACAGTACAGTCAAACAGTGTCTCCCTGGCCACTGCAAGCACACAGTACAGTCGAACAGTGTCTCCCTGGCCACTGGAAGCACACAACACAGCCAAATGCAGTCTCTCTGGCTACTGCAAGCACACAACAAAGTCAAACAGTGTCTCCTTGGCCACTGGAAGCACACAATATAATCAAACAGTGTCTCCCTGGCCACTGCAAGCACACAGCACAGTCAAACAGTGTCTCTCTGGCCACTGCAAGCACACAGTACAGTCGAACAGTGTCTCCCTGGCCACTGGAAGCACACAACACAGCCAAATGCAGTCTCTCTGGCTACTGCAAGCACACAACAAAGTCAAACAGTGTCTCCTTGGCCACTGGAAGCACACAATATAATCAAACAGTGTCTCCCTGGCCACTGCAAGCACACAGCACAGTCAAACAGTGTCTCTCTGGCCACTGCAAGCACACAGTACAGTCGAACAGTGTCTCCCTGGCCACTGGAAGCACACAACACAGCCAAATGCAGTCTCTCTGGCCACTGCAAGCACACAGCACAGTCAAACAGTGTCTCTCTGGCCACTGCAAGCACACAGTACAGTCGAACAGTGTCTCCCTGGCCACTGGAAGCACACAACACAGTCGAACAGTGTCTCCCTGGCCATTGCAAGCACACAATACAGTCAAACAGTCTATCTGGCTACTGCAAGCACACAACAGTCAAACAGTGTCTCCCTGGCCACTCCAACCACACAATACATTAAAACAGTCTCTCTGGTCACTGCAAGCACACAACAAGTCAAACAGTGTCTCCCTGGCCACTGCAAGCACAGAACAGTCAAACAGTGACATGGTCTACAAAATAGACAAGTTATGTAAATAACATGAGCACATTTTGAATAGTGACAGTGCAAGAAAATGAGATACCAAAAGTAAAAGCGTCTTGAGTTTCCCAACATGGCGTCTCACCATGTTGGTAGAAACTCAAAGTTGATAGTAGCATCTACTTTCATCTACACTAAGAAACACCAGTGTGGCAGCAAAGGTGAAGAGAAACTTGGAATGAAGGGAATATATGTCTTAAATGCAACAATAATGGCCAATGTGTCATAGAAGATGTCACAAAGAAGTACCCTTCTAAGGAACTACGAAAAGATTTAACAAAAATACATGTCATATTATAAAAAACACATGTTCGCTTAGAGTTACTTTGCTAAACTGATTGTTAACATTGAAACCATGTTATGGTTCATTGTGGTAAAATGTATCGATAGTGTTTGATTATGATACAGTTAATACACCTCTCAGAATTCATCTGGAATGCGACATGTTAACATATGCAAGCCTAGGATAAATGACATTGCACCATAAGATTAAACATGGTTCAGTGCTATTCCCCTTATAACATAGGACTTAATTACTGGCAATGTCAATACATCAACAATGGCAATGTATTCCTTTTACAAACACGAACAGGCGAGAGTACACATGATAACATGGTGGCAGTGCTTCCATGCATGCCACCTAAACTTACATTACACTGCAGCCATTTATGTAGGCACTTCATCCCATTTGAGTTGTTCAAGATATGAGCACACACTGAACGCTATTAGCATTAGGCCAAGTACAAATAAGTTGCTTGATAAATTGCCACACAGCACACATGCCACTACACTACATAATCATTTTAATGTAGAATTACTACTTTAGTATAGCAGATGATGCTGTGTTTTATTACTGTATGACAGTAAAGTTTAGATCGGCAAATGTGACATCTACCTCGTAATCCACAACACCCTACTAGTCAAACAAATTAAAATTAGTGAAACATGCAAGACACACAACTGTTATTACAACTTTGTAAAGCCAGTTTCTTAAACAGGTTAGTGAACTGCTGGATAAGACAAATCGCCAACAAAATGGTATTCTGCATGCCATGAACAGTTACTCGAGCCCAAATCACCGACCATCTGCCTACTGCTGAAACGGGTAAACAATAAACAATTCATGTCTACAATAGAAACTCAAGCATGAAAAGATAGAAATGGATAATGTAAAGATCCTGCCAAGGAAAGGGACAGTGGATGAACTGCCCAGAAGGAAAACAGCTGCACATTCAGAAAGGACATTTCGTAAATATCAGGAAAATCCCTCTTGCTTCATAACAGTTTGGTCATGCATAACTTGTATTTGAAATTATACTTCCACAATGTTTTATATTGTTTATTTTTGTTTTTACTGTTTTAGTTGTATATTATCAGTGGCTAAAGCTGTTGGCTTGGATAAATTGTGGGGATTGGGAATAGAACTTTGTTTACATAAACATGTTTTAAGGTTAGTTAGCTGCACACTCCAAACCACAAATAATGTTTCTCGTTAGGGTATATCATAATCATTGTGATTGTTCATACATAATTTGATACATAATAGGCAGATATAACTTGATGCAACAATTCACCAATAGGCTATCTCTCTTGGAGCAGAGTTTGAATGGAAAAAGAAAATGTCATACCATTTTAAGATGCATTCATAGATCTTTGTTTTAGGGTTAAGAATGGCATTTTCAATCGTTCTCCAGTCAGTGATGATTATAGCATCTTAAAAAGTTATTAATGCGCTAACATTGGAGCATTGTAAGTACACCTCTTCTAAGGTGTCGAGGTTCACTCACTTCTTTTATATTCAATTGAGTCTTTGCACCATTTCCCTCTCCTCTACCAATTGGCAATGTATTTAACAACAAATAAGGGGTTATTTTTAGTTAATTGTCCAGACATTCCCGGGTGACGCCACTAAAGTTAGCTAAAATTATTATCGGCTGCATGCAATGCCATAGTTGGCAACAGAAAAATAAAAGGAACGATTTTAAGTTGAAAATACTGTAACAGTGACAACTGCCGCTGTTGGTTTGTTGCTAACCAGGTAATAATTATTTATTATTATTAATACTTATTTCAAGTTTATCAACTCAACCGAGTAGTGAAATAAAACAAAATAAGAACATTGAGCATACCACAGTCTAGTGGATCAACGTTAGGGCCGCGGAGGTGTAAGAACATGTAGAAGAAACGGTCTTCTCCAGTTTACATGGCTGGATGATCCAGACCAAGTGTGAAATCAAAACTGATCAGAATTATCCTCCCATTAGGCTGTTTTACTGAATAATTATGTGCTGCAAAGGATTTTCCAAGATATTTTGAAATGGACACAGAAACACTGCAACAGATGGTTTATACAAATGCTACATTCTACACATTATATCTATGGGATTAGATGGACATATCAACTCTCGTTTCAACTTGTCAACTCAAATTTAACGTGTTAAAATATGTAGTTCTTTATGACTGCTACTGACATGATTGCTCACCACGAGACTGCGAAACTGAGACTGTGTCACCATAAGATAATTTAATACAAAACTAAGATGGGGAAAAGAAAATTTTACTGTGTAAATGTGCCCGACAGGTTTGTATACGAGAGTTGACATGTCCAGGGGGTTTATGTACAGTATGTGAGGACACTCGGTGGGAAGTGTGCCAGAGATTCCGAACCTTCTCTGGCATCGGTTGTGATCACCTCGCGATTCTCGTACGTCCAAAAATCATGTAGGTCAGTCATAATGCTGACCATGACATGACCCTGGCCACTGTCGAAAGACGCAACATCATTTAAGACGTCGGAAATACCACAACTAGGTCCTCGAAGCAAAACTGTGGTCTGCTGCAAAACTGGTCAATCGACCTTCTGTAATATTCCAACATTTATGTACTATGCAAGCTGGCAGAAAGAATGACAGGGACCTTGACTACATTCACGCAAAACAAAAATACCACGTTTTCTAGATTTCATTAAGAACACATGTTTTCATTATTAACTTCTAGGCAAACCTGAAGTGGAATCTAATTAAGAATGAACACAATCAACTTCATATTATTACATTTTTGCATGCTACCCATCACGCAGAAAAGTCATGGTGACTGAATGGTCAATGGGGTGCTCCTCAGCTTATCCAGAATTATGAGCATAATAGTGAATCACATTATGAAAACGCTCATACTGACAGATTCTATTTTATAACCTGCTTATGATCCCTTCCTCTTAGTGAAATGAGCACAGTTAATGTCATGAAAGATATAATGAACACATTTCTTAACTACAATCACCAGGCTACAGAGAAACCATTATAAAGTATGTCTAACATATTTAATAACCTTAAATAAGTGATCACTGAAACTGACACTAAAATGTTGCTGACACTAAGTGTAAAGCATCTGATATGATGTCTCAGTAAGCAGCTTCAAGTTGTGCGTGCAGGTGAACCAATTACAGCACGGCATCCAACTGTGCTAGCTCCACAGCCAGTAAGCTGACAATGTGCTCCAGTGGAAGCCAGACATACACAACTAAATAGAGAGAGACAACAACTACACTCACCACCTGAGTAGGTCCTGCAGTGTTATGCGCAGTGGGTCTGTCGGCTTCACCATGTCAAAGATCTCATTCTTGACATCGTCAAAAGCCACTGGTTCTTGCCCGTGTGACCTCATCTGCTCCTGAATGGCCTGCACAGAGAAAGGGGTTTGTGGTGTGAAGTGGTTAGATACTGCCTTCAGAGTATTGGCGCAAAGCTTGACACACGTCTGGGAACACAACCTCATGAGACAAATATGTAACTCATGGTCTGTGTGAATATGGCAGCAACACTCCCGCTGTGATTCATTCATCAAATATCCGGGTAAAATAAATATCCAAATGTGCCAAATACCGAATAGGCCAACTGAAGTACTGCATAACCTATGTTGAATCTCAGCCATGCTTGGAAGACTTGCAATACACACTTTTGTTTGCCACATTATTTTGGCGGGTGACATTCCCAGAGGCAGCTTTATCACTACAGTTACGTAATTCGTAAGTCTCAAGAACACTCGCCCTGGCTTGTTGTGTGGAGTTGGTCAACTCTGTAGCAGTGATTTGGTTGAAGGAAACACAACCCTGGCATCCTACACACATCAACATTGTCCCATACAATGGCAGGGCCAACGCTCTGCTTATTAGGGTAAGTCGGATATGTGTGTACGTCACAGTGTAAGAAAGGTATATTGTACTTCACAACATGACATAATACTTTGAAATGTACCTATATGCATCTCGCAGTATGGCATAATACTTTGAAAAGTACTTACATATAGTTCACAATATGGCATAATACTTTGAAAGGTACTTACATCACAATATAGCATAATACTTTGAAAAGTACTGGACCACAATATGGCATACTTACAAACATGCCGAACAATTTATCAGCTACTTGTTAAATCTACCCCAGTACTCCACTGTAAAATCCATTCCAGTAAATAACAACTTTCAACCACCACCAAAGCCAACAGCTAAACTGCTGGTGGTCTGTGTCTGCTCCTACCCTGAAGAAGTAATTGACATCGAATATGTTGAGATATCCCTTCTTCTGTACGTCGAGCAGTCGGAAGAGATACTGCAGTGCCTGAGGCTCCTTGCGGTTCTCCAGCGCCAGCACAAAGTCCAAGTACGTCTTGTAGTCCTGCAAACACAGACAGGAGGTGAGTGGACAGGCCCAGCATACAGGATACATACATGTGTTGTGATAGTTGTGAATAAGCTATTAAACAATTTGTGGAAGGAAAACAAATTACTTTTCTACAAATTTACACTGATGTGTATGAAGAAATGTTGGAGTACCTTTGTAACACTGATTTATTATAGAGAAAAAGACACAATGGAAAATATGTTATGTTACTTCAATGTGTCGCATCAGGTGCGTAGAAATCAGAAAAAAGAAGAAAAAAAACCAACATTGAGATGGACCAAGAGTGATCTTGAAAGGACAAACAACCAACATTAAGAAGGACCAACAGTGATCTTGAAAGAACAAACAACCAATATTAAGATGGACCAAGAGTGATCTTGAAAGGACAAACAACCAATATTAAGATGCATCAAGAGTGATCTTGAAAGAACAAACAACCAATATTAAGATGGACCAAGAGTGATCTTGAAAGGACAAACAACCAACATTAAGATGCATCAAGAGTGATCTTGAAAGGACAAACAACCAACATTAAGATGGACCAAGAGTGATCTTGAAAGGACAAACAACCAACATTAAGATGCATCAAGAGTGATCTTGAAAGGACAAACAACCAACATTAAGATGGACCAAGAGTGATCTTGAAAGGACAAACAACCAACATTAAGATGCATCAAGAGTGATCTTGAAAGGACAAACAACCAACATTAAGATGGACCAAGAGTGATCTTGAAAGGACAAACAACCAACATTAAGATGCATCAAGAGTGATCTTGAAAGGACAAACAACCAACATTAAGATGGACCAAGAGTGATCTTGAAAGGACAAACAACCAACATTAAGATGGACCAAGAGTGATCTTGAAAGGACAAACAACCAACATTAAGATGGACCAAGAGTGATCTTGAAAGAACAAACAACCAACATTAAGATGCATCAAGAGTGATCTTGAAAGAACAAACAACCAACATTAAGATGGACCAAGAGTGACCTTGAAAGGACAAACAACCAACATTAAGATGGACCAAGAGTGACCTTGAAAGGACAAAAACAACCAACATTAAGATGGATCAAGAGTAATCTTGAAAGGACAAACAACCAACATTAAGATGGATCAAGAGTGATCTTGAAAGGACAAACAACCAACATTAAGATGGATTTGTGCCATTGAGCTCGGATTCTCTGAGGTTATTGGCACTGAAGAAGTAATTTATTGATTATTATTATTATTAATTACCAATACTGTCAAGAGTGGGATTTGGAAAGGACAGGGTAGACAGCTGAGGGTGGGAGAGAATGACGGAGGATCATGACAGGTTGAGAAGGTGGAAGAGACAAAGTGATATGGCCCCCATTTCGCCGGGGTCAAGGAGGAAGAATACAGGGTGTTGTTTCGACAAAACATTAACTGCTTTTTAATCATAGACTAAACAAACTCTTTGAGATATTCAGCAAAACTTGCTAACCATTTCGCCATCATATGTAAGGCATTCCTGGAAGACTCGGTCGAGGAAGACGGGAGTTAGTGTACCAGTGCCATACCTGCAGAGGAGAATCATCAACATGTGAAATGAAAGCACTTTGGAAAATAAGTAAAAATAACACCCAAGCTATATAAAGTATTTATTTAGTTGGTCAGTTAGTGAAGGCCTTTATATAATTTGTCATGGTGGCCTGTATGCCAGTGATTTTTTAGGTATTAGTACAGGTCTCCATGGATCAATCAATGTTTATTATCAATTATCATGTATTATAATGTACTATTATTATATTACTGAACAAAAATCCCTGTTCTAACCTACATTATGTTATGTAGCCAGGGATATAGGGAACACTAGATACATGGAAGAGTTTGACCAAGATCCAGTGCATTCAGCAAGAGTATACTGTAGTTTACCATGGAAATTACCCCATCTTTTTGCTAAGACCAAGTTCTGGTTTGGCATTTCACCTGTGCAATTAGGAAGAGGGATCTATCTGGAAAGTGGAACAATGGTAAAATCATCTAGTAAATAATATACAGTAAACCTCAGATATATAACGAATTCACTTATCATTTATACTGAATAAATGCATTGGTCCAAAATTGGCTGGTTCCGATCGATTCGTTATATCCAAGTTTTAATGTATTGTCATTACCTGGCCAGTTCCTCCTTGCTTAACATGCCATTGTGGTCTTTGTCAAGATTCAAGTACTGGCCGTAGACACGCAGTGCTGATGGTGCAGAGAACCAGTTCGACTCCTGCATCTCCTTGGGTAGATCCTCATCTCGCAACTAAACACGTCGTATTATTAGTTGAGCAACAACTGCCTGCAATGACTATATAAAGCTGCTTCTTCAACTGGTTTAGCCCATCATCAATCCGGTTCTTTAACCATTTCAGTGCCAGCCAAAAAGGCGCCAATGCACAAGAAGTGCTAAGGTCATTTTTGAGACTTGCACATCATTCTAAACTTGTACTTGTATGTGTTTAGTGTGCACCAATATACATTATACTATACATTTCCTGAAAGGGCAGATACATTTATATTTATTTCCAGTAACGTAATTGTCATATGACATAACATAACCTATGTTCACTAAAATATATCTGACATGAATTATTTGCATGGTAATCTTACCCTATTTCGTATTTTTTTATTTATTTTCGCCGATTAATCTTATTGTCTATTTGTAACTGCCGCTTTGCACTTCTTGGTAAAACTGGTCACCTCGCCATTCATGCCACCTTCGCCTAGTCCCGGAAGTGACCTTACTAGTGAGGCTACACTATACTCAGCCCCACACAGACTACACACCTCAATGAGGTCATCGAGGAAGCTGCATGCGAGGATGTCCTGAATCTTCACCTTGCCCGTCCTCAGAGGGTCGAGGAAGAAGAAGAACTTCCTGACGGCCGTGCACACGTAGAACGAGTAGAATGACTTCTCCAGGCCATCCAGCTGGAATGGCAGCAGTTCATGAGTGCATACTCTCGTAACAGTTTCATTTGACAAGATTTAATAGCATTGCCACCAAAAGATGTCAGTTCCACTCTACAAGGAAGATATTGGCTTATCGAGAATACAACTGTGTCATTAATGTACCTCCCTCCCTTATCAGATAGAATTTTATTTTTAAACATTAAATTTTTTATTATATAAATGATAAATTATAAGGTTTGTTCCATTTTTATAACTGAAATCATACTAGTACGTGCACCTTTAATAAGTTTTCCTGGTGTTCTGAATTTGGTCAATGTTTTTTTACAGGACATAGTACTGTGTATGACATTTGTTGACGTAATTTTTTCATGTACTGAAATTATCAAATTTTACATCATTTTTAACGATCAATAGCAAAGATTAAACAAAAATACAGTAATAGAAAACCAGGGCTTTCAGACGGTTTGAAAACCTCCATAAAATAAAAAATAAATTATTTGTTTACTACAGAAAATCAGCTAACCATAACTTAAGGTGTATCGCAATAAGCTTAACTGAATTTTAAGAATAGCAGTAAGAAATCATAATCAACACATATTATAGCAAAATCAATCGAATCGTTTCAAAATCATGGCAACTCATCAAGCAAAATTAATTATTAATAACAAATCCCCCCAATCTTTGAATATGCCTATTAATAAACAGCTAAAGATGTAAAAATAATGAACTAATAATAGAAATAATGAACTGCACTAATATAGAACACGCCATACTGAGCTATTGCATGTACTAATTTAAAAAACCAACGTATTGTATAAAACCATTAGACACTGAGATGTTAAACTATGGAACTATATGGCAACAATGGTGGATTGTACTCATGCATTTCTAATGTTCAAATGTCAACTCAAGAGATTTTTGTCAGGAAATAATGTTACTGACTGAAATAATTAACATTCATTGTTGTATTTTTAATGTATGAATTCAAGGAAAATAATGATTTGATTTATGTAGCTGTTTTGTTTTCAATTGCACAACCTGTCTTCTATTTTGTTAATTTAAATCATTCTACTTGCACCTTTACATGTGTATTGAGAGGGAAAATCAGCCAAACATGGCTCTGTACCCTCATTATAGAAACTATAACAATGTCTATATCAAATGTACCATCGAATGTACTGTAACGTAGCTTTCTATAATAAACGATTCATTCATAATGTTGATAAAGGTAAAATATAAGCAGCAGCTTATTTTCTAATTTTTATAACACAATATCTACAGAATTTTTTGTACAAGATTGTTGATAACTGACACAGTATCTCACGTTATTGCAGATCACAGCAAACAATCATATCATAATGAAGTACATATTTGTGAAAAAAGAAAGTACAACGTAGTTAGATTGTTTACCTGAGGAAGTACAACGTAGTTAGATTGTTTACCTGAGGAAGTACAACGTAGTTAGATTGTTTACCTGAGGAAGTACAATGTAGTTAAATTGCTTACCTAAGGAAGTACAACGTAGTTAGATTGCTTACCTGAGGAAGTACAACATAGTTACATTGTTTACCTGAGGAAGTACAACGTAGTTAGATTGCTTACCTGAGGAAGTGTAACGTAGTTAGATTGCTTACCCGAGGACGTACAACATAGTTAGATTGCTTACCTGAGGAAGTACAACGTAGTTAGATTGCTTACCTGAGGAAGTACAACGTAGTTAGATTGCTTACCTGAGGAAGTACAACATAGTTAGATTGTTTACCTGAGGAAGTGTAACGTAGTTAGATTGTTTACCTGAGGAAGTACAACGTAGTTAGACTGTTTACCTGAGGAAGTACAACGTAGTTAGATTGCTTACCTGAGGAAGTGTAACGTAGTTAGATTGTTTACCTGAGGAAGTACAACGTAGTTAGATTGCTTACCTGAGGAAGTACAACGTAGTTAGATTGCTTACCTGAGGAAGTACAACGTAGTTACAATGCTTACCTGAGGAAGTACAACATAGTTAGATTGCTTACCTGAGGAAGTACAACATAGTTAGATTGTTTACCTGAGGAAGTACATAGTTAGATTGCTTACCTGAGGAAGTACAACGTAGTTAGATTGTTTACCTGAGGAAGTACAACGTAGTTAGATTACTTACCTGAGGAAGTACAACGTAGTTAGATTGCTTACCTGAGGAAGTACAACATAGTTAGATTGTTTACCTGAGGAAGTGTAATGTAGTTAGATTGTTTACCTGAGGAAGTACAAAGTAGTTAGATTGTTTACCTGAGGAAGTACAACGTAGTTAGATTGCTTACCTGAGGAAGTACAACGTAGTTAGATTGCTTACCTGAGGAAGTACAACATAATTAGATTGTTTACCTGAGGAAGTGTGGGAATCAATTCTAAAATGTAGTTTTCCAGATCCTGCAAAAAAGCATGAATTTTATTTACCCAAATCTTTTTGGAGAAATAACCTAATACTAACGATAAAAAAAGCTTATTACGACCAGAAACAATGCTACTACTGATGAACTAAACAACATATTTACCTAGTTTTTGAACCTCTGCAAATTGAAATACATCGTGGACAAAATAATTTTATAACAATCTCCCATCTATTTTAAACATGACTTGCAATATAACCTGTTCCTTCAAGAATGCCTTCATCTAGAAAGAATGTGACAAAGTAGCAAAATATATAACATAATATATGATAAAACACCGACTATATATGTAATTAGCCACAAGGAGTGAAAGAGAGAAAACACCTGTTGTATTAGCTGTAAAGCTACGCAACCGTGTTAAAGCTGTAAACGTATGTGCAGTGACATCCTAACATCTCTTCCTTTTGTCAATAAGTATAATGTAATTCTGCTGTGATTACAGCCATATTGTTGCCTAGAAGTGGCCTACGTACAGACTCCTTGAGGTAGCCCAGTCCTGCGACATCATACAGTGCCAGGCCTATCCTTGTCTGATAGAGCCAGACCTTGCGCATCACGTAGTTGAAGAACTGCATGATGGACACCCGGCCGTATGGGTCTGTCTGCAGTCACACAGATACAAACACACTAAGTTACTAACCTATTGTGCTCAACTATACTCGTGATACCTCAACAACATTTTGTCAGTAAAGATTACCAATTTGGTGGTGACCATCGAGGATAGCTTTACTACTGCGACAGTTGTATAACTATTGCTATACTATTGTGATAACATGATAGCTATCACAGTGGCATCTTGATTGTGCTAATACTGTAGTGCGTAGCTAGGAGAGCAGTCCAAAACCATGATTAGGTTGATCAATAATAATAAGTGTAAGGTTACAAAATTAAGTTGAAAAGCATGTCTGTGAACAGTCAGTATTACTATAGCACATGTAGCACTGCTTATTTATTCTGTCAACTATCATTACTGTCGATAGTTCAGTGTATCATCACCAATGATAATGACCGATAATTAAATTTACCGATAGTATAGAATTATGACATCAACTATTTCAGTGCATCGTTAGTTTGATGAATTGTTACACAATCTTAACCTGAGCAGTAACTGAAATTACCATGTGCTGTACAGTCTCAATGTATGTACATATCTCACAATCTTTTAATACTACCTCTCTGTTGTTAGTTGTTACTTTCAGATAATCAAGTACAGTTGAACGTTGCTTTATGGTCACCTCGGTAATACAGCCACATCGCAATTAAGGTCATCCTAAGATAGTCCCAAATGTGTTTCACATACGGTAAAGTATGGGAAATTAGTCTTGCTAATATGGTCACCAGGCTATTCAGGTCACTTTTGCCCAGTCCCAAGGGTGACCTTAACAGGGAGGTTCCACTGAACAACAAAATGTTCAGGCTGAGTTTAATAAAAAAAGGTACCAGCCAAACAACGTTAGTCTTACAAACCTGCAACAGTTTGGCAAAGACCTTTGCAGTGAAGAACGGCCTAAAACATACAATGTGTGGTGAAATGAATGAGGTGATTCTAAACATTGGAACTAGAGCTTTCTCTGTTGCTGCACCAACTCTTTGGAAGATGCTCCCTCTTAGTGTTAGATCAGTTGAAAATATTACAAAATTCCATCATCATTTAAAAACGTATCTTTACAACCTTGCTTATCCACCGTAGCTCCCTAGTGCCTTGACCCATCTGTTGACAACTGGAATATTGCTTATGGATTTTGAGATTGACCAATCCTTTTGTTTTGAGCTTGGTTTCAAAGGATTTAGGCGCAATAGAAAAGTTATCTTATTGTTATTATAAATAATTATTATAAATGGGTTTTTGTTGATAATATTTTGATATACATTGAAAAAGGTGGTAATCTGGTCGAAACAAAGGACTTATTGATTTCATGTTTACATTCCAACACCTTATAGTGCAGAATAAGGAAGATCCCAGGAATGTGGTCTATGTAGATGTTCACATCTGACATTTTTCCAGTTATCTGCCATTCTAATAGTATGTACCATTACATGAGTTGAATGGAAGCTCTAAGAGAATAAAAACACACATCCGTACTTTTTTCAACATGCAACATATCAATCTTTGTCAAGATTAGATTCACAAAACATAATCCAGCAAACTATGTCAACTTTACCAGAAGTGACATCTAACGATCAATTAACAAAATGTTATCGCTGTATGCTGATTAGAACTGCTGTTTTTTTTAGTCATGCTTACATTCCAACATAATGTTGGTAATTCTCATAAAATAAGCCAAAAATCATATACATTTTGTACAACAAATGCAATGTGTACATAAATTAGGGGATAGGAAATCTGACATCACACAATAAAATATACTTATGTTAATTGAGACCAAAACTCAACTTGATGAATGTATGAAACATGAATTAGACAAGTGTAAAACATTGCAAATTTTTATGTTTAGCTACTTTTTAATTTTAATATTAAAATCTTAAAAGATCTTTACATTTCATATATCAGCTGGCATTTACTTTCATTCGATTTTAAAGCCTATGTGCAGACACAGATTGTTCTCCAAACAGTCACCAACAGAAGACATACCTATCAGGACAATCTAAATGATGCTGTTAAATTACTATAATATGTTAAGAAAGTTCCCATACTTGCACTTTGCGCCAGCTTCTGACTTTACTTTCAGGAAGTCTTCATAGTTTACCATCTGTTCTTTCCCAACAAGTGGAGGCGTGTGGTGCTTGTCAAGCAGGTACCAAAGTCCCTGCAGACACACAAACATTCACGTAGTTTCTATACCACTGCAGATAATATCATTATTATCAATCAGCTCACAGATTTTTCTCAATCAGGGCACAATGTGATTGCGAAAATACATAAATTTGATGAGAGAATTGGGTCATTTAATTATACAAAATCTTATACTTGCAAATTGTTAAAAAGCATTGGACATTCCTCACAACATTGTCCAAGTGAAGTCTTTATTTAACTACAGAGTACCTACTAAAGCACTGGACAATGAAACAACAATATGCTAATATATAGTTACAGCACAGCACAAATAAAAACAATAACCTAATTACTTTTGTAGTAAACTAGTAGTTATTGATTATAGTTGTTCAAGGTGGGCATAACAAAGAGTTTGTGCCAAATAATATGTCTTATTATAGTCAGTGTTAACACAGACTGACCAACCTGTAGTTCATCATTGTCGAGAACTTCCCTGCTACGCCGTTGCAAGAAGGCTGCCCTGTGGGTGAGAAAGTCACATCAATCTTAACTAACTATAAACAGAAACATTATTTAGCAGAAAGCAGTGTTTTTACAATTCCACTCATATGGTAATTGCATAATGTCATACATGCACAATCATTCTTTTTTGTTAGTATATATTACACTTGGCACTTTTAGGGGTAGAGCATGATTATAAAATGGATATTTCCACACAACAGGAAGTATGACTACAAGGTGATTCAGTGAAACATCTGCATTCTCCATTTTAGCAATGGTTACACACAGTTTTCAAATGCTCTCATTGGTGCCACAAGAACTCTAATACTATTGAGCTAAACAACATAACATTGTGCTTTACCACCTAAAAGTGTTAATAAATGGCACATAACATGGAGAGAAATGTGAAAACTGTTTTGTGTTACATGGCTCAGAAATGTACAAATATCTGAGGACACACTAAATATCTGGGTAGGATACACTAAAATGAAACGTCATATATCATAATGTACATATCGGCTTAGAATTTGTTGAGAAGTTTATAAATATCTACCAAGTTTTAGTTACAACTGAGTTGAAGTTATTGATGGATTCATACCTTGACTCTTCTCTCAGCTTCTGTAGAATAAATTCATCCTCTGATGGTAGCTGTAATGATTGCAATAAAACTATGTAAAACACATAAAGTTACATTTCTTTATCTATAATCTGGTTTAGTATTATAATTACGATACTGTCATAAAAAATCTAGTTTAGGCTATCAATAATCAAAGACAAGTCAATAAAAAACAATAGTATAAATAATAACTAAGTAGTGTGATTTTAACTATCACTTAACTAATAATTAATTACATAATATTACGTATTATTAAAATAATATGCCTTACAAAAGATACTGTTGACACATAATCATCAATACATTACTATTTATTGTGCACTTAAATATATGGTTAAAAATGAGAAACAGAGCTCTGCAAACAAGCTAAGACAAAGCTTTGTTCGACCTAAATAATACATTTTCAAGAAAGCACTTACCGGTAATGTTTATATTACAAGAAAGTTATGTAAATTTGTAATATGCACCTTGAAGTAGAATTTCGGAATGGCCTTGTATGATTCATCTGTGTATTTGTTGGGTCCTTTCCATTTCTCATAGAGTTCTGTAAACAGTTCCTGTTCTTCCTCACGCAGTTCTTCTTTACTCTTACGGGCTGTGAACAGAACAGGACCTTATATCATTATGTCTAAAGATATAGTAAATAATCTATGGATGTCCAGTAGTACAGTAGAATCTGTCTTGGGCGACATCTGCACAGCCAGAGTGGTTGTCTCCCATGGCATGTTGCAGGTAAAGATGAGAATATTTAAAGTTAAGTTCATCTGGCAAATAAAGGGGAATTATAAGGACAGTAGATATAGTAATTTGTGGATCAATCTTCTGTTGTATATTTATTTAGTAGTTATCATTCAATGTGAAAATGTTGTATGCTACACTTGATAACAAGGAAGAGTAGAGTACCAGGTATTCTGTGCACACATAATTCCAGCATATGCTTCCATCATCCAGCAGATTTATGAAAACATAAACACGACGAAAATGTTTGTAATCTTCATGGTAAAATACAACAGATTGTCATATTTAACAATAATTTTAATACCAAAGTACAATGTAACAACCAGTACCTAACGACAACAGATCGGTGACAATGTCCAGTAAGGCAAGTGTAGCTTCCAGACCAGCCACATCCACACTTGCATGGGATCGGCATGGCACGCACGGCCACAGGTGCAGGTAACGGGTTCCCTGGCCCTGTCTCGTACCCTACCATGCCTCCTCAAGTGCAGCAGCAGTAGTTTCTCGTTGCAACTCATGTTCACCAGACGGTCCAACAACAGGGGCGGTCTCCAGCGATGCCCAGACTCCTGCTAACCAGGCGGTCCTGTAATAGGGGCAACATCCTCGGCTGGACTTGGACAGAGCACATCATCGAATCTACGCCGAATGCCATTGCTTTGTTATTTACAACTATCTGGGTCACCAGTGACAGCAGTATCAGGGTGAAAATACACAGTGCGCCTGTGTGCATAGAGAATTATTCAAATGACCTCTTCGCTGAACCAATGCGTGAAACCACCTGGGTCACGTGGTTGCCGTTGCTACCACATGATCCAAACTTGTTTACAGGTCCGGCATTAGAGGGGGTGTCTTCCTCACCTTCTGTAGGTCACAGTTCGCATTTATTAGCATATTTATGCACATATTTGGAGAGAAGACGTGTCAAGCTTCACGGGGATTCCCGATTTGTTAGGGATGATCCCAAAAATGACGACAAGGAATGC
Source organism: Paraescarpia echinospica (assembly GCA_020002185.1). NCBI lineage: Eukaryota > Metazoa > Annelida > Polychaeta > Sabellida > Siboglinidae > Paraescarpia > Paraescarpia echinospica. The sequence goes on along the minus strand of CM034538.1, from coordinate 57,394,261 downwards.
ATGCAATTAGCAGCATTTTCGGCTTTGTTTTATGGAAATCGTGTGGAACACTTCGCACAGCTCTTTAAAGATGATATTAAAATACATAAAACAGAATTAATTAGAGAGTAGCAGTGGTGGCAATCGATAAAACGAATATTAAGGAATCATTTTAAGGAGAAATCTCAAAATATGTAGATTCAACATTTTTCACAGCATTTACGGAAAACAGTTTTGCCGACATCCGACTCATTTCATTAAGATGGGTCACATATACTCGGTAAAGTTCTGTTAGGATATTGTGCCGAGGTGACCACATGACCGGTCCCGTGCCCTATGTACATGCGCTAATGATTTTTACTATTTACAAGTTTCGTTCAGTCAGTCACAAACACACACACACATACACCATAAGACACGACACCACAGGCATATATTAATGTTCAAAGTAAATGCAACTTGTAACTGCCAATATTGTAGTTTTTTCTACAGATTTTTTAGTACAAAGTGGTGAGAATAGAGGGACACTTTTCTATGGAAGTCCTGGGGCCTATTGGGTTAAAATCTGGATAAAACTGCTATACTGCAGAGCTGGTTAAAGTGCACAGACTAGTCGAGAGAAGCAACATGTCAAGAGAAGCTAACTTTTCCTTGAAAGTGACCCTAGACTAGGGCGATATAGCAGTAGATGTTGATGCAAACCGGGATGCTATTTATGCTTCAAAAGTGCGCTAAGATGCAATACTTTTTTAAATGTAAATATGTCTGGGAAGATGATGTCAAATGATAAAATTAACCACTGAGGTATCAAATTTAAGCAAACATGTAGTTATAATGACGAAATCAAGGTGGGTCCAGAGTTGACACAAGTACTGAGTATTTGTTTGTAGAATTGTATATAATAGGCCCCTATTTGTTATCAATATTATACAATTTTTATAAGCAGTGAATAACTTGAAAGACCTCTTGTTTATTGTATCAAGTAGAGTTGGGGATGTGACTTCAACCGAAAGAAGGTTCAACTTCAAGGTAACTGTTAAATAGAAGAAACTGCGGCACTTGTGTAGAATCCGGACCCACCTCAATTTTGCCTTTATAACTTGAGTTTTGTCTAACTTTGATACCTCGGTGCATTAGTTCCATTATTCAACATTATCCCAGGCATATTTACATTTAAGAATATTGCGTGTTAGTGCATTTTTGAGGCATAAATAACGCCCTGGTTTGCATCAACATACGCCGATATATCGCTCATTTTACGAGCGCGATGCGGTAACGCACGACCGCAGCGGTGCAGGCTAGCGCAAACCAGGTAACTATTTGGGCTTTAAAAGTGCGCTAAGACACAATATTTTCGTAATATAAATATGCCTGGGATGATATTGAATGATGGAACTAACGCTCTGATGTATCAAAGTTAGGCAAAACTCAAGTTATAACAGCGAAATCGAGGTGGGTCCGGATTCTACACAAGTGCCGAAATTGCACACAATCAGAACTGACAATAAATGTGAGAGCTGGCATAAGAGGCATAAATGCCTAAAAGCCAGAAAAGGGACCTGTAAGAACCTGTAGGGGTCAGCACACTGTTGAACTTCCTGCTTGATTACAGACAAAAAAAAGTGCATTATATTTTTGAGAAATGATTTTTTACAATGTTCACTTGCTCTGACATAAGTGCATTTGAGTAGTCAGATTTCTAGATGTGATTGTAGCAGCTGTTGACAGTAAAATGGTGTCTTTTTAGCTGATTTTACTAAGCGGAAGGGTATCTGGCAGCAATTTGGCTAGTTGACAATTTAGCCGGATTACTGCCTGCATGCATTTGTAAATATTGACGGGTGTCATACATACAGGCATTTTGCAAGAGCTAGAGATATTAGATTTTGACTAAAATCGACCAGCATGTCAATGATATGATAATAACAGTAGGTGGGAAGTTTAAGAAACTTTATAGGTCACGTTTTCTTATAATCACACAAAACATTAACATGGTCGCCAATGGGAAAACTGACAGTGTGCTGAGCCCAAGTAGAGAGCCTGGCAACGAAAGCACGCTATAGTCATTGCACAATGTCGGAGGATGCGTTTTACTTCAAATATCTTGAAACAATTACTGAAAATACGTGTATGGCAAAACTACAGTTGAAGGGGACAAACCGTTTTTGGATATTACAGACTTCTCATCAGTCTGCAAGTCAAAATCACAGTGACGGAACACATGTCTTATAAGGGGGGTGGGGTGCGTATGCCAGTAGTTAAGCCTCAATTTGAAAATCTGAATGAAAATGAACCAATAACATTGCAGCAGGGTGATTCATCAATCGTTTTTTGTTTACTTCAGCTAATTAAACACAAGTGAATATGTTGTCATTGACCCTAATGAAGTCTGAGGACAGTGGTTAGCTGGAGTCGGCCATAGCCGGAGCCTGTTATCAGATCTGTCTACTGACTGGACCTTTTGGCCAATTAAGCAAGTGGCATTGTTTTCTGAATGTCTACTAATTAAGCTGTGTAATATTATATAATTGAACTGCTTGAGACGTCTGGCCTTTGAGGATTTCACACTCTAAGGTGACTTTTTGTTGATGTTTACCTTTGTAAATAGGGCACAAGGTAAAAAATCAATATACATTTGAATGTAACGTAACAACTGCCTGTATTGAATTTTCTTATAAAACACTTATTGGACTTTCTGGAAAACTGTATCAGGAGTTCATAGTGCCATCTGAGAACGTTGTGCTGGATTACAAATTGTCCAACAGCGAAATGCTGATTTTTCTGGTCCCTTGCCAAGTTTGGTGGCATCTTTGAAATGTACATAAAACACAAACACCTGGATTGCAGAGTCCTTGTAACATTGGTGCCTATAAAGTGTGTTGTTTTCAACATTTTTCTCCAAAATCACTATGCCTATTTGGGGTCAGCACACTGTTGAACTTCCTGCTTGATTACAGACGAAAAAAAGTGCATTATATTTTTGAGAAATGATTTTTTACAATGTTCACTTGCTCTGACATAAGTGCATTTGAGTAGTCAGATTTCTAGATGTGATTGTAGCAGCTGTTGACAGTAAAATGGTGTCTTTTTAGCTGATTTTACTAAGCGGAAGGGTATCTGGCAGCAATTTGGCTAGTTGACACTTTAGCCGGATTACTGCCTGCATGCATTTGTAAATATTGACGGGTGTCATACATACAGGCATTTTGCAAGAGCTAGAGATATTAGATTTTGACTAAAATCGACCAGCATGTCAATGATATGATAATAACAGCAGGTGGGAAGTTTAAGAACATTAACATGGTCGCCAATGGGAAAACTGACAGTGCGCTGAGCCCTGTAGCTTAGCCTTAGGAAGTTAGGTAGGATTGGACTCGGCGAATCCATACTCACGTTTCCTATCAATGTATTGCTTTAGTGCGTTGGCCAAGTCATTTTTTTCTGTCATTTTGTTTAGTAGATGTGAGGTGTTGCTACCACTTGAGTGATATCAACCCAGTAGCAAACAATAAATATAAATGTTTATATTTTAGCTAAACGCGTCGAAACAACCATGAAAACGGCGCCATGTTGTTAATTTGGCTTCCGGCGTTGTAAGGATGCTTTCTATTGGTTAAGTTAACTTCCGGCGTATGGTTAGCCAATCGGCAGTCGGAAGATTCGCTAAGTTTGGCAATCCATCGAAATCTGTTCGGTTTCATGACAGATTTGCGTCAAATTCACGCAAACACACCGTAAATAAGTAATAGTAAAGCGCGCGAGAAATGGCAACAGAAATGGAAATCGATGGTGAGAGAGGAAATGTTATGGCCTCGACTGGTACTACAGGCAGTGTGTGCGTTTCGTTGCATCCTTTGGTGATCATGAACATTTCAGAACATTGGACGCGCGTCAGGGCCCAGGAGGGGCGTGCTATTCAGGTCCTGGGTGCTCTCATCGGTAAACAGAAGGGCCGAAACATAGAGGTGATGAATTCTTTCGAGCTGCTCTTCGATGTGATCGAATCTGACATTGTAATCGACAGAGAATACTACACAACGAAAGAAGAACAATTCAGGCTGGTTTTCAGTGATCTGGACTTTCTTGGCTGGTATACGACAGGAGATTCCCCAAATGAAGCTGACATCAAAGTGCACAAACAGATCTGCGAGATAAACGAAAGCCCAATATTTCTTAAACTGAATCCACAGGCGAGAACCACTGAACTACCAGTAAGCATTTACGAGTCGGTCATTGACTTGGTGAACGGGCACGCTACCATGCTGTTGGTGGAGTTACAGTACACACTTGCCACAGAAGAGGCCGAGCGGATTGGGGTTGACCATGTCGCCAGGATGTCTTCAGAATCTGGTGATGGATCGACAGTGGCCCAGCACTTAACTGCCCAGCACAATGCCATCAAGATGTTACACAGTCGCGTCAAACTCATCCTTGAGTACATCAAGGCGGTCGAATCCGGCGAACTGCCAAAAAATCTTGAAGTTCTACGTGAAGCATACAGCCTCTGCCACCGCCTGCCTGTGCTGAACACGGCCAGGTTCAAGGACGAGTTTTACAATCAGTGCAATGATGTGAGTCTCATGACCTATCTCGGCATGCTGACAAAGGAGTGCAACACGATTAACCAGTTTGTGAACAAGTTCAATGTACTGTATGACCGACAGGGAATGGGCCGACGAATGAGAGGCTTATTCTTCTGAAAAGTGTGTAGACGTCTACAAGGCACATTGATTTGGAACGTGTTTGCTCCAATGTTGTATTGTGGGAAGTTCTACGAGAAATCCTGTGAAGTATTGTGATTGTATGCTTTGGTAGAGGAAAAGAAAAAGAAAACCCTAGTAAAACAGTTAATCACGAAAACCGTTGTTTATTAATATTATTTTGTATCTCGGAAGGAAGATGGACTGTTTGCTTTGGTTGCTGTTGAAAACTTATTGAATAGACTTTTGCAATTTGTTCAGCTTTAATGTATTTGCTGTGGCAATGAAATGTACTGTGTTAACACTTAACAATGTATTTTCATTTCCTGTATATGGGTACAACACAATTCTCCTTCGTTTTATATTTTTCTGGTAGTGCACAATTCACTGTACATGTAAAACAGTTGGAAGGGATTATCATTTTGCTTGGCTTTTATCCAGAGCCAAAACCAGCTGATATTGGTTATATGTAGTACTTAGGAAAAACTGGAATGCTGATCATTAATGCAATTCCATATTAAATTTATGTGACAAATGGTCTTGAAAACTAGCTGTGCTAACTGATGATAAATATACAGTACTTGGTGGGCTACACAGGAGATGTATGATGAACAGGGAGTATGTACCCTTTACTACAGTAAAACTAATATTAAGTGAAATAACCAAACCAGTTGTTGATTTATTGAAGCAAATCACTATGTGTTTGATATACTGTCTCTGCTGCTTGGTTCTATTACCTGCCAATTAGGCCAATGTTATGATAAACAGAGATAAGATGGTGCAAATGTGACTTTTCGCTATGAAAAGTACTTAATGAGACCATTGAACCTAATCCACTGAGATGTAAATAAAGATGTTGAATCTAGGCTCTATTCCTATTTTTTAGTATGTTTGTAATACCAGAATAAATAATTTATGTTGAAACTTTGAAGGTGTAATGACCGCCAAATTTCATTTAATAAGCCAGAAATAATGTTCACAATTTGAATGCATCCACAAAATTTTCAAATTGTGAACAAAACATTCTGATTGTTTACAAACATTGGCAATTACTGCTGGAGGTAGGCGTCCCTACCTGCAAATGCCTTTGAATTTTGATGGTTCCCAAATTTTGATGGTTCTTGCTCTCTGGCTGCAAACTAGAACAGAGTGCAACTGATTCAACACACTAATAATTAGCACCCCTGGTTGATTACAATGGAACACACAACCTTGTTTAATAGCAATCATTTTGCAAGTCTCCTGGACTTGTTTTGCAAAATTATGTCCCGTTTCCCCAATATGCTTAGTAGTGAGGGACGTTAATAACAGCAAGAGCCGTAAATTTTCACATCTGGACAAAAGCATGAAATTTGGCACAGATGACCTTGATACCATACTATTTCAGAATTTTTATGGAAGCAACCTGAGATTATGGAGGCAATATACCGATGTATATATTATGCACTTACTGGCGTTAGACTTAGTTAACATCGTAATCGCAAGAGAGCGCCTCAAGCAACCAGCGCAATGCATCCTAGTATTATGGCATTATTATATGCTTCCAGTGTGCAGTGTCAGACTGGTTGTATCAGACTCGTTTTTGTGTGTTTTCCAAAGAATGTTGGTGCATTTTCTAGTCGTGTGTTAAATTCTTTGTCAAGTTAACACATTTTAGACACAATAGATCATAGGTTTGAGAAGTTCTCCAGTGTTGTGGGGTTCCGTCATTAAATGGTGGTTCTGGTTTCTTGAGTTCCAACGCCCATGGTGATAGTCGTTTTGATATTATTTTTTAGGCTAATGCCGCTAAACGATGTGCAACTGATTGGAAGCTGTCTATGATTGATTGCAACTTTCGCCGATTGATTGATTACTAATTTAATTTTCACTCGGCAACATGCTAAGTTTACACTATTTTCGATGGCCTAGTCACTGCATGCATCATTTAAATTAATCATACAACACGTATTAACATATGTACAAAGGATCAAAAATAAAACTTATATATCATAACATACACGAAACAGATAAAAACAAAGCACATTTAAAATGGTGGTGTAACAGCCAAATATTTGAATAGGGACATCTTGAAAGTTGCAACAGAATGGCTGTTTCGAATGTCATGTGGTAAATTATTCCATGATTTAAAACCGGACACACAGAAACTGCGTTGATAGTAGGCAATTCTGGCTTTAGGTGATCTTGGCTGAGATGCATTTCTGATATTACAGGAGTGAGAGTATCAGCGTGTGGTTGAAGATGCATCTTCTTGATAAGCTTTGATATGTGCACATCGCAGGTCATCAGCAAGATCCAGTATAATTATTTTGTGTCTTGATTTTAATGTTGATCCTTGTATAAATGCCGGTTCTCAACAATAATATATTGGAACGAGAACTGTGTCACAGCGATGGGTATTGACCATCAGCCTTTTGTTACCAGGTCAGAATCCTGAGTCTTCTTTCAGAGTGCTTATCTTCTCGCACGCCAAGGAGGTCATCTTTCATCTTTGACGAATCCTTCGTTCACTGAACAAGTGTAAATATCCATGCTTTCTTATCACAATGTTCCAGATCCGAAAATATCTAAGGATGGATTCTTCCATGAAAAGAATGTATGACATGATATTAGCAGTAAACGGGCACACCTCTTCGTTCTCTTCAAATGGTGTTGACAATTTAGAGAACATGGGTACATCAGCAGCTTGACCAAATTTCCAAAGGGAGCTGGCAACCTTATGTTTAACAGTTCCTTTCTTGTGAGAGGTTCAGCTAATTAATCTCACTAAAATATATGCAATATAGCCCTCCTTAATAACCGTATGGCCTCTTTGTGTGACGTCGTCACCTGAATATTTTTGTATGTATCGGTTCTCCCCATCCAAGAACATAAGGATTTTTCTTTTAAATTTAACACCCAATGAAATACTGTATCCATAATAACCAGCGATATTCTTCTTATGGAAGAGAGAAACACTGAAATCGGATCCTACCTCTTCACATTCACTGACATTCTGTGATTCGTGGCACTCCATGGTAAACACTTTACAGAACAACAGTCAATCCTCTTTTACTGAGTCGCCTTTCGGGTACAAGAAATTGTGTACAATAGACAACATATGTTGATTCATTCAGTTGAAGCGCGAAACATTGAGGGGTGTGCTAACACTTCTACAACTAAAACGGCATGATCCAAAAGTGACCTCGCTCGATTCAGACATTCCATTTTCATTCCTGAAGTGATATCTGGTTTATCTGTCTCCACTGTTACTCACCAAGAACGTGCCTCAATGGTTCAACTAGAGATGGTCTGATGAGATCCTTTCCAATTGTAAGGGATATCTTATTTTCAATATAAGACATTCTTAACGTTTGGTACGTCTTTCCATAATATGATCTTCAATGTAACGTGTAGCGTAGTCGTGATGAATTAATTACGGAAAAATCCATATTTAAAAAAACTTGCGTTATACCCCCTGAAAATACCCGAATTACCCCCAATGGGGTAGTTACCCCCAGGTTGAATACTGCCGAACTATATGGTATAATAAGGCAGTTTCATTTCCCCTACATCCTAGGTCGGTACACTGGCTGCCATTCAAAGTTCTAGATTATTGTATTCTATTGCAGCGCGTCCATCAACCTACCGTTGTCTGATATTACGTATCACCTGTCGTTGGCAAACCATCAAGCAGGTATGATGATCGTACAAGTTGTCTTTACACCATAGGGTAACAGGATGCTAATTTAAAACAGTAGGCCCTATTAGTAATTCTAGTTTCATTGTATGTGTTTTAAAATAAATTACTTAACATCGTCTTTTCAGGTAACTCAATAAAAAACGATCATAAAAAGAACATGTACATATCTGCACGCACGCACGCACGCATACACGTACGCCCGCCCGCCCGCCCGTCCGCCCACGTTAACATGCATGCGCACGCATAACGCATGCACGATATCGTTTTTTCTAAGGACCAGTATGATAATAACTGCTTGTGTCATGCTGAAATGTTAGAATAATTTATATTCACATTCACAACTACAATATAAATTATACTGTAAATGGCTGGTGTCTATTTATTATACAGTATAATATTCATCAAATAAAAAATAGACACCAGCCATTTACACGTTAAAAGTCCATTAATACATTCCGTCTGAGTTGACGATTCGACTGTTAATGACAACATTGCGTTGTACGACTGAGCCTTTGGGGAGAGTTCTCAGCAGCTCGCCGCAGTCTCATGGCCAGTGGACCCTATTTGAACATCCTACCCACTAGGCAGCTACCACCAGTTGGCAGTTACCACCTTGCAACTCGCCGCCACAGCTCGGCACTATGACCACACTTCTGATACCAACATGTTACATCGAGTCATATTGACATCGGCAATTTAGCGGTGCGATGAGCATTTCATCGCAATGGCGTGACCACACGACAGATGGAACAACAAAATACAGCAGTTCTGTGATGAACCCACAACCGGCCTTTGACATTGTGTAAGCCTTACAGTACATATGCGTGATAGGAGTATATATGCATATAAATGTTTAAGATTGATAAGAAGTGCATTCTAACGGGAAATATATTCATAACCGGAAACCTTCGAGGCGCACGCAGAATGACGTCGGAAAACATAAAAACTTGTATAAAATATTCGGTGAGCTATAGACCCATGGAAATTTCAAAAGGTAAATTTATTCAAGATCAACAAAAACTCTCTCTACATATGCACGAAGTGAGAGGCATGGCTAAACACAGCGGCGACATCTGACGATTGGCGAGGGTCAGTACATCTCATCTACGTCACTCACAGAAGAAGAAGAACGAAATATTTGGCATGTTAGCAACAGGCGGTAAACATTTCCAGCTGCGATTCACACCATGTCCACGCATGGCTTTATCCAAGAAATGCACTAAAGTATAACAGTTTTACAAGATGCTTAATTTATCTTAAGGTGTTACACCTCGTTAACATTTACGACGCAACAGGTAAAGGGGAACGCTATCGGGTAACGTGCGCACAAAGGTTCTATATATAACGCATGGCAGCCAGCGACTGCACTGTCCAACATAACTCTTCCTAACACCTCTGGAACAGAGCACCCGGGAATACTGTTCCCTTCCTCAGGTGCCTGTTGTGTGTAGTAAAAATTTCAATACGTACTGATATAGTAAATATTTTTTTGCTTTTGGTTTTTCAACATGAGTAATACTGTTAAGTTAAGCTATGGATACTGTAATGACAATAACTCTCTATTAGCATTTGTGATCCTCATTACTGAACATTCCAGAAAACATCCAGGGTTTACACAAAATATTCGCCTGCAAATTCTGGAAAGTATTTTCTCTGAAGATTCTTAGCACGTGTAGGCGGGCAGCGGTAATAGTTTAAGACATACTGACATACATATCATTATTATAATCTTTATACTGGCTCGACATCCACCACCTGTACATAACAAAAGTACATACATGTTTCTAAAACATAGTGGTTAAAAGTTTCGACAGAAACAAAAAAACTATAGAAAATTCTATAGAATATTCTACAGAATCCTACAGAAATAAAAGATGCCATAAATGCTATAGGATATTCTATAGTTTTCTATAGATTTCAATAGAAGACTATGTATTCTCTAAAACCTATGGCATTCTAATGAATATTCTATGGAATCCTACAGAAATAAAAGATGCCATAAATGCTATAAGATATTCTATAGTTTTCTATAGATTTCTATAGATTTCTACAAAAACCAAAAAAACTATAGAATATTTTACAGAGTTCTCCATGAATTACACTTCCAGTGAATTATGTAGAATTGTTTGTAGTTATCTATAGAATGTTCCATAGTTTTCTATAGAATCCTACTGAAAACTATAGATTCTCTAAAAACTATATAAGTCTATATAATATTCTGTAGTTTCTATATAATCCTACATTAAACTATACGTTCTCTAAAAAGTATAGAATTCTATAGAATATTCTATAGAATTTTACAGAATATTCTATAGAATTTGTAGAAAATTAAAATTTCCATCACCAATTTATAGTTTTCTATTGAATACTATAGAAAACTATATAATACTATAGGGAATTTATAGTTTTCTATAGATGTTTTGCTAAGGGCTGGGATATAGAATTATTGTGCCAATCGTTGCTAATTAGAACATTTTGAAAGTCTGACGAACAGAATCCACAACATTCGCCTTGTTTCCCGAAAGTATAAATTATGTTTTCTGTAGGTCCTACTGATTCCCTCCCGAATAAACACTAGATCCGCCTATACAGAAGGGATCGGTAAGTCGCATATGCGACACCGGACTTTTGTCATTGCAAGAGTCAAGAAGGTAGTTTGTCCATGAATATAATTTCTACTGCGGTTCGAGGTTTGCTTCATCAAAACACAGTGCTATATGTTTGAAACGTTCGCAATTACACAGTGTGAACAATGTACAAACATACGGAACACGTGACATTTAGAGACAGTTGGATCTAATATGAATTACGTGTGGAGTTAATGGAGAGATGGAGATAATGACAGACGTGTTTCATATTCTACGACACGATAAATTCTGGATAAAGACTGCCTTCAAGACAAGCGTCGCGTCGCAAGGGGCACACACGTCATGACAAATCGTCGCATACGAGTCTAAGACATTAAAACGCAATCACGTCGTAGCGTGTATCCGGGCTTAAGTGGAAAATAAGTATACCAAATCGTATTTTTAGGTAAAGAGGTGCGCTTTGCCCCACACTACTCTAAAAGGATGTCGTTTGATATTCACCGATTTTTATATATTTATTGCGGTTTACTCTTCCAATCATTATGATCCCCATTTCCGACAGATCAACTTTGTTATATTATTTAACCATTCCTTTCCATATATTCTTGGTTTATTTAAATTCTGCCCCAGACACGGCTGTTTGAGAATTAACACCAGATTCACGTTGTCTTCCTGTTGATTTGTTGTATACTTCCCGAATACGACATCCATATATGATAGCATCAATTATAATACAATGAATACGATAGGAGTATACGTCCCGTATACACAAGCGCGGGAAATATATTGATACGACGTATTGGCGGGCTGAGCCGGAGCTTCAGCACCACATACTCCGCTATCTGATCATGACATCGGAAGCTGGAGGCGGAGGGGTGCTGTTGAATATATTTTTTTGTGGCAACGTTCACAATTCAAGAAGGCTCTCCAAAAACCTTGATTTACACTCCATCGAGGCTGGTCGAAACCCACCTTCAGCTTTATCTAACGGTAGTAACGTATATCGTGAGCTTGGATTTATTGGAGTGGGGGTGGGGGTGGCAAAATCACGTCTGCCCCCGAGCGAAATTCCTCGGAGGCCTTGCTCTCCCCTGTTCCCGCACCTACGCCCGCATGTGCATATTGCATCACACCTTTGCACCTCTTAGTTCCATCTACGAATGTACCGCCTGAGTTGGGAGACTACGTGTACACACTCAACTACACAGTGACATCATATTGTGTAAACGTCACAAAACGCATCATCAAACGAAAAACGTATGCTATTAAATGTTTTAATATGTTATTATACGTTTTAGTCATTATGCAGTATTGTGACAATATAATAACATGTATTTTTTCTCACACACAAATCCCAATTTAGCTGCTCTTAAAAAAATGCGTTAAGCGAACATTCGTGCTGCCAAAGTAGTCACCACATACCACATGCTTTCATTCATTCGAATCCAAAACGAGACAGACGGCCATTTTCCGATGTTAATATTTATTGTTAAAGGAACCGAGGGCTTATGGAAATACATAAGCATGCCCTGTAAGAGTCATGATTTCATACTAGATTTGTAAATAAATGAGTATCACCAGGGCTCGATTGTCTAATTGCTTAAAACCCCGCAAACGAGGCGACAGGTCGAGTAAATAGTTTTTACAGAATACAATTTTGTTCACTATTTTATATACATTTTGTTGTGTTATATGTCGACAACTGATTAGGTAATTGTTTACACGATGCATTATATAACAACGTACTTTATTTACAAATGTGTCTGTTTTGATCAAAACTCACAAGATAAGAGTAAAGAACCGTCCTACAATTATGTTGTGTTGTTATAACCAAACATCATATATATATTTAGCAAACTAGAATATTATATAGTAGTCTGATTTTTTTAAAAATTCGTATGTAATCACTTACAGCATCTTAGCGACATTGTCAGTATGTTTATACAATGTATTTCACGTAACTATCAGAAACATTAAACACATATATTCAAGAATTGCAAATTATATATAGTAACAAGGTGTGGATGTCACCGTGAACGTAGCACATCAGTATTTACCTCAACTGTGGATGTCACAGAGAATGTAGCACAGTACTTAGCTTGAACGTGGACGGCACCGCGATTGTAGCACAGTATATTTAGCTTGACCGAAGATGGCATATTGATTGTAGCACAGTATTTAACTCGACTGTGGAAGACCCAGCGAATGTATCGCAACAGTTAGCTTGTCATAATAGCTCATGTGAAGCTCAAGTCTATACAATGTCAACTCAAGTGAAGATCTCTACACGGCCGTGCTGTAGGACAAAACACAATTACGCAAGACCTTATTCTGTATTACGTAACTCCCACAACGAGTTCGGGAGGCAATAGTTTGTGGCCAACTTCGTTCTTAGGTGCGACCGAGAGGCACCGATCGAACTAATACAAGGTCCGGTTTGAAGACGTTAAGGTTGTCCTCGTGCTACATTGTCTACGGGATGACGGTGTCATGACGGACGAGGTCGGTTCTGTGTTGTCATGTATCCTCGTGATACATTGTCTACGGGATGACGGTGTCATGACGGACGAGGTCGGTCCTGTGTTGTCGTGTATCCTCGTGCTACACTGTCTACGGTATGACGGTGTCATGACGGACGAGGTTAGTCCTGTATTGTCGTGTATCCTCGTGCTACATTGTCTACGGGATGACGGTGTCATGACGGACGAGGTCGGTCCTGTGTTGTCGTGTATCCTCGTGCTACATTGTCTACGGGATGACGGGGTCATGACGGACATTGGTGGTCCTGTATGTTGTTCTGTGTCCGACCCCGACACCGGAGAAAGAGGAGCACCGCGGCGACAGCGGCGTCTATGCTGCCGCACAGTAGGAAGGACGCCATCCAACTGCCCGTCGCGTCCCGCAGCGAACCTACGTCACACGGACGACACGGTCATGTGTTAGTATGCAAAATACTACACATACATGTACATGCATACATGCATGCACGAATACATACGTGAATACATACATACATACATACATACATACATACATACATACATTCATACACACATACAGCTGTATATACACACACATACATACACATACGTACGTACGTACATACATACATATATACACGCGTACGTACGTACATACATACATGCATGCATGCACACACACACACACACACACACACACACACACACACACACACACACGATACATACATATATGCATGTACACATGCCCGCATGCATGTATGCACGTACATATGCACGCATCATTTATGAATGTACGCAAGCACGCATGTATGCACGCACGCACACACATACACGCGCGCGCAAATACACACACACCCTGCAAGATACCGTTCACATTAAGTGCTAAGATATGATATGGATATGATATGGATATTATTAGCTAATGATATTGAGCAAAATACGCTGTTTCATTAAATAATGTAATAATCAATTGAGTTTCTCTCTCCCTCTCTAAGTGACCTATGTTTTTTGCTGTTGCTACATGCATCAACGTGTGCCTTCTTCTACTGCAGTGACGTACCTCCAAGGCCAACAAGGAATCATTCATTTATCCAATCCTTTATGTTGTGCTGTGTTGGGTAGTGTATATTGATGCCAAAGGCCATGCTATTTATTTTCTTAAACAAAACTTATGGTAGTTTCCACAATACCTTATTTATTGTTGTAAATGTAGTCTTTTCCACACGTATATTTTTTAAACACTACTCTATACCATGTTTTACCAATGTATTCCGTAAAAAGGTTTTCCATGGTATATTGTTTCATAGGGATACTCGTGTTAAATGTGCATCTTCTGATATGTTTATTTCATTGAGGCAACAGCGTTTACGAGAAGCCCATGGAACATTATTGGAAGCAGAGTTGTAAGTCTTATTCATGTCGATATAGATATATTGAACCAGAAATAGCTACATCTAATCAACTGTTGAATGAGCAGGGGTCAGACGAAGGTATTAGATGGATGCGTCAACCGTGTAACGCAGACAAGTGAACGTGGGCGAATGTTAGATATGTCGCATTTGAAGTACCCGTTTTAATTCAAGATGTCGGAGGAACCAAATGGAAGGGCGGCATGGGTTTCAATGTATGAATACCTCAACAATAATCGGATAAGCCATATATTACAGTTGACACGTCGACCTTATACGTCTCTGACCGCATATGTTACTGATAGTCCACTGCAAGTTTTTCCCCAAAAAGTAAAACTAACCACATGAATAGATTTGCCACTGTCACAAAAACTGGCGCTTTTCTTCACAGTTCCAAAAATAATGGTGACCACGAGGTAAATAGTTGAGTGTAGGGCTTATGGAACTTGGCGTGGACGACTCTCACACTGCATGAGTTCTGTGTATCATAATATAAACTGGCATTATCACATTTTCATTCGGAACAATTGCATTTGCAATGGTTTTCCCCAAAACCATGTAAATTTGTTGTGAAAAAAGTAAAAAATGACGGAAGATTTTCGACCTGTATATATCTATTTCCATTGTATTCACGTCTGGTGAGTCATACTAGCAGCGCAGTGGGTAGTCTGACTACCAGGGCACAACTACTTTAGAATTAATCTGTCAATCCTAGACTCACAACGTATCTCTTAGGCCACCATCTTAAAAAAGTCCCCGTACTCCAAACAAGCACGTTTTCTCCTTTAGTTAAAACCTGTTCTCACATTACATAACAAGTTAATGCACCTATGGTAATTTTTAATATGTGGACCACTAACATATTGCAAGTATTACCAAGTTGATAAAGTTTAGAATCGTGCAGTTCGGAATTTTCTTTACCCCCCAATATCTTCAGAGTACGTACCCAAGACGACGGGAGTAAAGAGGAAGACAAGGCCGACGGCCATGTTGGTGATGCCGACAGCCATGGGCAGCCGGGCGACGCCGAGCTCCTCAGCGAGCAGCACGGGCACGAGCACGATGAAGGCGACGGCCGTGATGGAAACGGTGACGGCGAAGAGCGCAAGACGGACGAAGTCTGTAAGGAGAGGCGAGAGGAAGAAGATGACGCCGTTGAGGGATATGGCAACGAGGAACAGGTCGGCGCGGCGAACAAAGTTGGCATTCGAGAAGACGCCTGTAACGACGGCCGCCACGATGTCTGCGGCGCCGATGAGCGATAATAGGATGGTCACGTGCCATTTCGTCACGCCGCAGTCGTTGGCGTGCGCCGGAAGCATCGTGAAGATATTGCCGTAGCCGGTATGCGCCAGACTCACGCTGATGGCATATTTGAGGACGATGCCATTCAGCAGTATCTTCCAAGCCGGCTCTGGCCGCGGCGCTGGTCGAATGGCGGCGACGACATTTCCGTTTGTCCGGTCCTTCTTGGCGAACACCGTGGCTAAGTGCGCATCTTCCGGAAGCGTCGTATTCGCGGTTTTGTCGGCCATCTTGTCACCGGCTGCCACTGGTTTTATAATTGAAATAATTGCTGGGGTTAGCGGCGACGTTCCGGGTTCATCGTTTGGTGGCGTGACATCGTTTTCGGCCTTTTCGTCGATTTCATCATATGATGTTTGATCACACAAATTAGTCGACTTCGTTGAAAGTGTACATTTTTTAGGAGTGACGTCGCCGTTTTCTGCTATGTTGCAGTTTGTTTCTTTAAGGGAAGCCTGCCCATTTGTGTTTAAGCGGTTGGCGTATTTCTTTCGTCGGGTGTAGTAACTTGCAGGTCTACAACATAAACATAATATGGGGTAATGAAACACCAACGGTGTTAATATTTAATACATCTACTGAATACCTGAGATTGTATGCAATGTCCAGTGGCGACAATATGGGCTTACACTTGCATTAAATTAATACTAAATTGCTTCACATTTAAATTATGAAAGAGATTTGCTACTTATAATAGCAAGTTTTATAAAACAATTGAAAGCAGAAACATTAGCAAATATCGTTATCGTTAGTTACAGCGCCACATATGAAATCTGATTATCTCTAAAATATAGTCCAATTGTCTGGCACATGTTCACGCGATAGTTTTCTTTGAAGAGCACGAATTGGACGTATGTCAAGCGTAAGAGCATTACGAAATTCACTCGTTCACATTAGTATTTACAAATCAAAGAGATTTATAGTAAGTCGTATTGATATAAGGGCCCAGTTAGTAAACGTTAATTGGGTCAACATGATATCAATATATATACATCGAACGTAAAATCTCGTCATAAGCTAACATAGCATTGCATGTCTATTTGACGTTACGTAACTGGAGCTAGTCAGTGAAAGTTTTCCACGGCATCTAAAGCAACAACTAACCAATGACGAACCTGAAGAGCATTCCGCAGACGCACACGTTCAGCATGATGCCGCCCATGAAGAGCAGTGCCCCCTGGCGACCAAAGCGCGCCAGCAGGGCAGTCACCAGGGGCGACATGGCGAACATGCCGAACCCGCTGCCGCTGAAGGCGATGCCGTTGGCGAGGGTGCGCTTCTTCTCGAAATACTGCCCCACGACGACGGTGGCCGGTGTGAAGCTCAGAGCGGCCCCGAGTCCTGCAAAAAGATTGCCAATGGTATGACAATAATAATAATAATAGTAATAATAGTGATTGGTCTTGTATGGCGCCGGTATACGCACATGACAAGGTGTTCATGGCACTTACGCTAATTTCAAAGCAACTGTTTTATTTTGGCAGCAGCTAATGCAACGCCTACACAGTTTGTTACATATCGATAACGTTGACCATGAGACTCTACGACAAATTGTGAAATTTCCCTCTGTGTAAATGTATAATTCCCATGCCATACCCTCTAAGTAGAGGTGACAAACAGCATTTGAATTGAATTGAATTACATGTTATTCAACATCATCGAAGTACATTTTCTAATAGGCTGAAAACATGAACATTTGTAAGCTAAACAAAAAGTGGAACATTGAAAGATATACTATATTGGAACAATATGAACATGTTGAAGGGAAATGCAAGAAGTGGCATTTAGTGTCTCTTCAGAAGGACACTTGAATCCCGGTCTCCTCAACCGATAATGTACTGGTTTAACCGCTACATCATCGCGCCCCATCGATCACATCGTGACGACACCCCTGATTGTGTCACTGGAACCTAATGCTAGACAGGTAGAAGACACACCTTCGACTAATGCGCACTTGTCAGAACACAGACAAAGGGAATGACAACAGAAAGTAGTTTTTGCGGGGTATCAAATTTGGTTCAATTCAACCAACAATCCCAATTAGCCACAACAGTAAAAGATCCATTCAGCAATGGACACAAGGTTCGCGGTAGGACTACAAAAGGAGGTGTCATATTTAGGAAAAGTGATAATTTAAGGGTAACATGCCCTCAGACTGACATGGGTCACACGCACTCTCTCGATCCCTTTGGCCACGGATGTCAGTGTGCAATAGTCTTCGACTTCTCACCACAATACGGTCAACTGATTCATGCAGCTGAATAAGCGTAGGTTACTTGTATAAAATTACTTAGAACAAAAACGGTTTCGCAAAGCATCCTTGCCTTACGAACTTTTGTATGACATTTGTCTTCCGTATTTTGCCTTTATATACCATTGTTTCTATTATTCTCCGTATGTTAATGTTTATCAGATCGTGTCTAGTTTGTAAAATGCAAGTTAAAAGTTCTTTATTATAAAATACGGAAATCGATAGTTTAATTTGGAATTAACGTTTTTCGCGGATAGTAGATTACGTAAGCTGTGACACAAACATTAATTTTGGAAACCTTGTCATGTCAAAAAAACACAATTACAACAACGTTTATTCATGTTAAGGGGTCAACATTAACTACTAGCTAGAATGTATTAAATCACTGTCTCATTATTATTATCATCCAAGAGTTGCTGAAGTCATAAGTAGTGTTGTTTTCTGCAACCGCTGGATCGCGACTATGCTTTCAAGTAATAATCATATGTAAATAGTCTTTGTTAATTTCATTTATATCCATAAGTAGACTGCTCCTTGATGTGTTAAGTGAACACACACACACGCACACGCACACGCACACACACACACACACACGTGTGCATGTGTATATGTATGTGGTGTGTGCGTGTGTGGTGTGATGCAGAGAACCCGACGTGTGGACTATTTACGCAATTTGTATATGTACACCCACCTTAATGGGTGACTGACCTTCAGGACTAACGACATACTGGGGTAGAGCGGCAATGTACTCTACCAGCAACATCAGTAGCATCTAAAGATTCGGCGACCTGATTTGGCGATTCACTCACCGACTAATCCGCCGTAGCTGAAGTAGAGGAATTTGATGCTAGTGGCGAAGGCGCTGACAACGAAGCCGACACTCAAGACGAGACCACCACAGATGACTACAGGTCGAATCCCGAACTTGTTGGTCAGGGCACTTGTGCCTGGCGCTGAAACCAGATCGATGACGAATTAGTCGAGAATATATAAGATGGCGTCATCCCGAAACTTATAATGATGCTAGTAGATCAGCTGTATGACGTTTATCTATACTTGTTTAGTAACTTTAGTCCTAATTAGCAATGCCACCAAAATCATCACATTATTTACGTTGTATTTAAAAACATTATGTACAATTAGTAAACGCAATAATCCTTAACTATTATGTATTGTATGATAACAATCAAGACATGCTAATTTTCATGTTGAAAATATGTATGCTCTCACCAACATTTCTCCATAATAATGTACGTGAGCAACGAATGTTTTTTCGTTATTCTAGGCGAAGACATCACCTGCTGTTTAACAATTTAACTGCAGTCTATTGCAGAAATCTAAGCTATTCTGTCTATTTCGGATGTAGAATCTAACGAGTAATATTTGGACAAATAATCCATCATCAAAAAGAATGATTGAATACGAATAAAACGAAACATTTTGAAGTATTTCTTTTTAAAGCTTCGATAAACGACACTTTCTTACTTGCACACAAGTTGAGTAAAGCGTCACGTCATTCATTTGGTCACGTGATTTGACCATATGACGCGACCATTCGACTCTAGTTTCCATTATTTACGAGACTTGTATACGTATTCCCACCTTAATGGGTAATTGACCTTCGTAACTAACGGCATATTGCTTTGAACACAAGAGGCAAATGTACTCATTTTTCATTTGGTTATGTCCAAACTACTAGGTGATCACATTGAGGTACATGTCCAAACTACTAGGTGATCACATTGAGGTACATGTCCAAACTACTAGGTGATCACATTGAGGTACATGTATAACATCGTTGTCCCGTCATAGGGTATGTGGGGGTAATGAGCTACCACGTACCAATAAGTAACATGAGAGATCCGGAGATGGACACTATCCATCCGGTGGCGCTGTATGTCGCGTCGAACGTGTTCTTGAACTCGTGATAGAGCACGGAGAAGGACTTGATGCAGCCGCCCAGAACTATGAAGTTGATGACAAAACTGCCTGCAATGAGAAAGCAATGTATACAATACAATATATTTTATTTGCGTAATAACATTATAATACATAAGTTATTTTCGTTTTATTGTATTCACAATTAATGTGGAAGAGAAGAAGGCAGAAGTTAACACTTATGAAGTGCGTTTCCCTTGTGAGAACCATGTGAACAGTGTGTGAAGAGATTAAATAACCTGCATAGTTTGTTTTATAACACAGTATAAACTTAGTTAAAATCATCGAGCGAATGGGCTTTCATCGTTAGATCTATTTTGGTATTCATCTGGAAGAGAAGAAACTAAATTACCGAAACAACTTGTATACCGAGATGGTGCGGTTGGCTGTGAGACGTAACTTTGCCGGGGAATACAAGCTGGGAAGAATGCATAGAGGAACGTGGAATAGATGAAGGGAGACATATATATGTCTCCTGAGTTCAATGTGGTTATTTCGTGTGTCATCCCAGCATATCTATGTGACATAGCGTAACCATAGTAATGACCGACAAATGACACCAGGATGTACAATGCAGACTGGAGGAGCCGAGGGAGGAGGTTGATTGGAGTGATAGTTTACAGACACATTCTGACGAAGAGACGGCTAGAGTCGGCTGGACACATGACATGAATGGAGAACTACGGCTAGCGAAGAGAGCGGGTGCCTACACAGAGGTGAGCAGAAGTAGAAGAAGGCCTCGACCGAAATAAAAGGATTGTATAAAGAGAGACGTGGCGAGATTGGAAGTGGAGTGGAGAAGGAGATCTGAAGAGGAGAGACAAGTGGTGGAGACGAAGATATGGGAACAATGACGAGAAATAAGGACAAGCAATGGTTGTCCCGAATCGAGGCCAACGTCACCCCAGACAACTTGGAGAAGACATCGCGTAACTTGCGCGAAACAGCTAATAACCCTAAATGCTAACACTTGTAATGGCGGGTAATGTTTGCCATTTTAGCAGATTTATGACGGAGTCCAGTAAAACTATTTATTACCAACTAAATCGAGCTAGCAAATTGCAATCTACATCAGCTACGTTCGAGTTTCTTAACATAATGAGTCTAAAACGAAACGTGAGGGAAAAAACGCAATTGATGAGGGACATTTAACGCACATTTCCCAATAAACATTCTGTGTGTGACATTTTCTACTAGCTCCATTGAAATAATGTTGCAAAAATACATTTAAAGAGAAGCGTAACATTCGTGAAGAAACGCAGTCGCTGACATAAGTTTGATGGCCCATGTGTGAGTAGACAGCCTATGTCCGTCTGTCACTCACCAACAAGACACACCCATGACCAGCCTCTGTCTTTCGGCAGGTCCGCCAGTGAGTCGTCGTCAGGAGTGGGGTCGGCCACGTCGTGTTTCATAGCTTCTTTCTCGTTGGGATCAATTATATCGCTACAAAACAATGCGCAAAATGTACTTGACAGATTTAGTCTGGGCATCAAGCCAGCTATGTCAGTTGCATGTAGGATGTTAGACCAGCGAGAGTCGTGATCTGATACGATTGGTTATTTCCTCTTGAAGAGAAGGCAAAGGGTAATTTATCGATGTTTGAAAACACGCATGCGTTGTTCATAATCGTGTCGTGGTGATACATGAATAAATAAATCAGACGAAATGTGCATAAATAATTGTGTTTCGATACAATAAATAGTATTTTATCAGCAAATTCCAGAAAGGATGTTTCATTGTATGCAAGGGGTGTGAGTCACCGAACAGTAAAACCAGGGCATCAATGATTACACATGTAGTGTCTGTCATCTCTTGATCACATCACAACCGTAGTGGTGCGTTGCGTTTGTATATGTAGTAAAGAAACTGAAGACACTTGCTATAATGGTATGTAATGCCTTGCATAACCACAAAGAATAATATGCTGTTGATCAAAACAAACATGATTAAGTCTACTGAATAAATTGTAAGAATAATTGCGTAACAATTATGATACTAGCAAGAACCACATCTTCTGGATGGCGCTGCACACACACACACGCACGCACACACACACACGCACATACACCACACACCCACGCACGCACGCACGCACGCACGCACGCACACCACACACACGCACGCACAGTAGCATAAGACGTCTTCCCGAAGTATCTATACATTAAGTGTCAGCGTGACGTATATTCGAGGCGCCTTTTTAAAAGGCTTACAAGAAATGAACTAGACGGGGTCGGCCACGTCGTGTTTCATAGCTTCTTTCAATTCATTATCATTATTAACTGTTAATGTATTATACACAACGAAACATAAGTTACAAGAAATGTCCCACATGATCGGTGGAACGTTTACAGCTACTTACTCCTGGGCCTCTATTAATTAAGATTAACTCATTCTGATGAGAGTTATACACATATGTTTTGAGATCAACTTTACCAACAAATATAGTCCAGCTGTGGTCGAAATGTGGTCAGATATCGTTTTCGAGGTTAGGCAAAGCGTTTAGGCGTGTTGCAATAGTAGATCACTGACGTAGACATAGCCTGTCTAAAAACGGTATAGAAGTGGAACGTTTAATGATCCGTCTAGTTCAGTTCTTGTCACTTAAGTGTGGAAGATTTAGAGAGTTATCAAAGAATTATAACTTATTTCATGAGTATTTTGTTAATGTGCAAGGGCAGTAGTTTAATCGGTTTTTATTGCGCTAAATGTGTGTGCGTGTGTGCATATGTGCACAATTGAGTGCGTATCTACACGTGTGGATGGACAAAAATATACGTTTACAATCACCGAATCTGCTGGAATTGTTCACCCACCTTTCTGTGTTATCATTATTAACTGTTAATGTATTATACACAACGAAACATTTGCTTATATTACGAACACATAATATTATGTTTTGAGATCATATCTACTTGCATATATCATGTAGATATTATTGTCGCTCAGGATTCATTGATAAGTTGTGAGGAGGTGTAATGCGTTTCGGAGCTTTGCAATAATAGTTATTTATTATTTATTTATTATATAGCATTTATAGAGCGCCGTGTGTCCGCATAACAAATCTGCTCAAAGGCGCTGAGTATAATTAAAATACATTAAATGACCTAAAAGTGACGTAGAAATAACGTGCATAGAATCAGTAAAACATTCGACGTTTAGTGTTCAGCTGCGTTCTTGTCACTTAACTGCGGACGATTTAGTGACTTGTCAATGTATTCGACTGGTACTACGGGTGGACTATACAGCGTAAATCACAGCCACTGGCCTTGAATACAATACATATGGTAATGGTCGCTGCACCAATTATATGGACGTCTTTGTCAGTTGCGGTAATAAATAAGTTGACCGCCAGTGTGTTCACTCGGCTCATCCACAGGTGTACGTTATAAAATAGTGCTATAGTCAACGTACACGCGGTTTTACCGTTTGTGCAAAGACATCTGTTCGGTCGGTTTATATTGTGTTAAATGTGTGCGTACGTGCGTGTATTGGTGTGTACGTGCGTATGTGTCTGCATGTGTTGATGAACATAGGTGCTTTTGCAATCAACAAATCAATTAGAGTAGTCGTGATTGTGAACTTTTATAAAATAGAACCGTTACAAATTCAGATGTAATCTTTCAAGTGTTCACCTACGACTATGGATTTGGGGAGCAATGGTGGGGACAACATGTATTCCATTTTGACACAACGTTATAATAATAAGTTTACGCTCGAAATATTGCATATTTCTTAATTAATCGATATATACCAGTACAGTCTTTTGAAATACTAAAAACAGGCACAGGTAAAACAGATTGGCAATAGGAAACAGTCCAATAGTCACACCTTTAGAATTCGCCATGTCAACCGAGGGAACGAAGGTCTGTATTTAACTGTAATAATCGAGACTGTCATTTTGGAACAATTATTACACGTGACATGTGCGGAAGGAAGTCGTTTATCGAGTCCTACATTTTTACATACAAACTGTCTCTCTCCAAACTACATTATTATCGCTAATTATTACTTCCAAACCACGTTTCATCCTGTTACATGCTGTAGTACGTCGACGTACCACGCAAAACGAAACAGCTGCTTACCATTTCTCTAACGTAACTAATTTTCTAGAATGTTGTACACCGATGTTTTGGGATCTTCCCTATATGCATTTATAAGCTAGACATTATTGTTGAGGTTCGGTCACTAATTTGTGAGTAGGTGCCGCGCGTTTAGGTGCGTTACAATATTAGATTTGATTGTAGATATATCGAGCTTAAATGATTTTGACCTAGGTCAACGACTGTTATTGATCAGCTGAGTTGGTGCAACTTAACTGCGCACGATTTAGTAACTTGTCAAAGCATCCTAACTGTTACCACAGATGGACGGCACACCATAAATCACAGCCACTGTCTTTGAAGACGGATCGTAATGGTTACTGCACTAGTTGTATGGGCGTCTTTGTCAGTTGCGGTAATACGTAAATTGGCCGGTAATGTCTTCGTTTGGTTCTTCAACGGGTGTACGATATGAAATAGTGATATAGTTAACTGAATGCGTGGTTTCAAGGTGAACCGTCTATTAATGCGCAAGTACATCTGCTTAGTTGTTTCTTTACAGCGTTAAATATGGGTGCATAAGTGCACAAGTACGTGTCTGCTTGTGTGTGTGGTTGTATAGTTTGTTTGCAATCAAAATATTATCATCTTCAAACAGTGGTCAAATCGTACGATAGTTAACTTCGTACGCCATCTTTGTCATAGATTTAGAAGGGGTGTCGTCACTGCTCCGTGTTCAACAATCGAGTTTAGTAATAACTGTTTTCATTTATCACTTGTGTACGTTATGCCTATTTATTTATCACTTGTGTACGTTATGCCTATTTATTGTACCATTATTTATGTTATAACTGATCACAAGTTATTTATTGTATCATTATTTGTGTTATAACTGATCACAAGTTAACCGTTTAAAGGCATGGGACGCCAAGCAAGTTCTGCGACCGGAATTTGCAAAGCAGCCAAAAAGGTGAAGAACTACTAGTTTTGTGTTTGCAAGTTCAGTCACTGATTGTTGTAATACTCATATGAAAAATATAAAGTTGTGTCTAGGATACATATGCTTCCAAGAACAACATTGTTCAAAATAATGTAAGTAGAGATGTGTTGAATATCTCTGTATTACACATGAAGTGGATACATGTCGTTTCTACACTCTTGTAAATTAGTACTACACATAGCATTTTTTTGTTATTGCTGCATACTTTGTTTCAGATAACTTATTGTTGTAGTTTTGCATCTAAGCATTGTAATATAAAGCAAAGATAAGTACAATTTTAAATTTCATTCTCAAATATCAAATTCTAACCATATGGCAGAAGAGGTTGTTCGTGTCTTTTTGAATAATCCGTATCTCATCGTTGTGACTATGGCTAGGCGGAAGACACGTTCGCGTCACAAATAACACTTCTTACGCAATGCGTAATCGTACTATATAAATAACAGATATAACGTGGTTAACTGTTTGATTTTGAGTTATGCAATATACGTCAAACGTTCGGTAAGGACCCTTAACCTACGGGTAATTTCGAGAGATCCGTTACGGATGCTTCCTGTGTCGTTGCGTGGAAAGTGGACATGTACTGTTATTTAAACATATTATGGTGATCATAGCGAGTACCAAAGCCATGTTAATTGGCGATTACATGCTCGTAAGCAGGTTTTGCTGAGGCGAGGGGGGGTTCGTTTTTGATGTTTTGTTATATATGTACATATATGTATGTATATATATATATATATATACATATATATTCCTAACCACAACATACACTGACCAGATATGTTTTATGTATATAGACCGATGTTTTTCAGCAGACTAGGGTATTATATACTCGATTTCACGACCAATATTGACGTGAGTGATGTCACAAATAAACGGCAAACCTACTGCAACATATGCAAACATTAACAACAGCAATTGTAACGACATTCAACGTTCATATAAGAGGTTCTTTAATGAAAATTATAGCGTTTGATTGAAATCAGTACGGATATCCGACACACTTAATGTGCAGCAGAAGGGGTAGTGAAGACACATGGTCTTGGCACATTCAGATTGATTCACTTGAAAGTGTTCAGCTACCTCGGTGGTACATTAACTTTCATATAGGAAACTTTCATTGCAGTTTCCTTAGGAAACGGTCTGCACAAAAAATTCATCGTTTGATTAACATCAACAGGAACATCATAGTGGATGTGCATCAGTGCAAGCGAGGAGAGGCGTTCTTGGCCCATACCGGCCCGCACGGAGGTTTCCAGGCGTCGTAGAGCGCTGGCACTTCTTTCGCGTTCGCTTGACGTTACGGGGATTGTACAGGCCAATTGCAACAACACGTAGATGTTGGAGAATGATTTTCGGTGGCATTCCTTGATTGCCTTTCCACAGCTGTTTGGGCATTACTTTGGCTCGTTGCTGCGACAGCGCTGCTCCCATCAATGCAACTATTCTGGTAGCACACTAGGAGATGGCAGATCACCTTTGTACATGGCGACTGCTTCTGCAAGTTCAACTTTCTGCTTGTACAACAGTGCTGGGACCAAGCCTAGGAGTGAAGTACTTTTCTGGGATAATGCTGAAATTCACCCTAAAAAAGTGATCGTATTTGCAGGGTTCTGTGCAAATTTCATTGAACAGCTGAAAGTACTTACTGATTGCTGTGCAGCTGGTTTAGCGAGAAAACGGAGGTGGGTATGAGGGGTTCGAACGGAGGGGGGGGGGTTCGTTTTTATATTTGATTAGTCCGAACATCCCAAACAAACGTTATTATATATTTGGTTTTAATTTAATTCTGATCAGATTTCACTGAGCAGCTAAAAGTAATTATCGATTGCTATGCTGCTTTTTTAGCAGGAAAACGATGGTGGGATGAGGGGTTCGTTATTGAAGGGGGTGCGTTCGAACCCCCCTGGTTACGGGCATGGATTATCAAAGGGTATCACAAGAACGATATCTTGAAACGAATGTGCTCATTGGAATTTCTGAACAGCGGCAAAATCTAATGGTTAAGTTATGATTATATTTATAGCGTGAAATGTTTTTTTTCTTCACACGTGCTAATTTAAAAAAAAAACCGTTACTACAACTGCGAAGAGATGCCACGAGTAACACAATTTGTAAACTTCCAGTTAACTTTACGACTGTTGTCGGTGGCCCAGGTGTCAACCTTGTTATTCGTCACACGTGCAAAAAACAAGGTTCCTTTAAATACGTCAATAGATAAAATGCTAATTTTGTATTTCTGTCATAGCATTGTTTCTCACATTTACGAAACCCGTTTGTCACTAACGTTCACAGCAAGTGTAAGTGATTCAAAATGATTGTTTATAGCGTGAAACATTTTCTTTCTTCACACGTGCTAATTTTCAAAAAAGTTACTACATCTGCGAAGAGATGCCACGAGTAACACAATTTGTAAAACTTCAGTTAACTTTGTGACTGTTGTCGGTGGCCCAGGTGTCAACCTTGTTATCTGCCACACGTACAAAAACATTTGTTGAAGAGAACAAATCGTGTGACTGTGTCTTTAATGGTGCAACTTGAGGAGAATTCTGTCGACACGTTTTTCCCGACATAAATTATACGGATATTGAAAAATTACATGTTTTAAATATATAACCTGTCAGAACAATCTCATCTTTATTTGCGAATTGTTTTTTTTATATTGATTGACTTTAACTAAAAAAGGAATGTTTGGATTGCATGAAGGCTGTCTTAAAAATAAAAAAGGAACGTTGGGATCGTATAAAGATGTCTTATTAACAAGATTTAACAATATTGCCACCCAGAGAATTAACTCTAGATGGCAGGTGGACAAGGAAGCCTTTTGACTTATCGAGAGTCCATCCCTTTTACCTTCACACTACGAACACCCACACAATCAGCAGATAATCTGTGAAAATTAGGACTTTCTTATATCTAATCTATAGTGCTCCTTTACTAATGTAACTTCATGTCCTCTAGTCCTATCTTGCTTAACTGAGAAAACATATTTCTATCAATATTTTCATAACCATTTAAACATAATATTTTAAACACTTCTATCTGATCTCCTCTCAATCTCCTTGTCTCTAGTGTTGTTAAACCACATTCTTTTAGCCGTATTTTGTAACTAAGATCCCTCAGTTTGATATAATTTTAGTCGCTCTAATATATGTCCTTCTTGCAATATGGCCTCCACGCTTGTATACCATATCCTAAATGAGGATTAACTATTATTTTGTACAGCGGTATTATTAGTTCTTTTTTCTTATACGTTAGCGTATCGCGCTTAATTAAACCAAGGATTTGATTTCCCTTTGAACCTGCGATTCCGCATTGTTCTGAAACCTTCACATCAGCACTAATGGTTAACCACAAGTCCTTTTCTTTTACAGTAATACTTAGTACAGTACCTCTCATTATATATTGTATATCTTCGTTCCCACGTCCTGTGTGGAGGCATTAATATTTCATAAAATTGGACAACATTTACCACTTTTCAGACTATTTGATCAACCTGTCAAGATCATCTTGTAACTGCTGTCTATCTCCATCACGTTTAATCCTTTTAAACACTTTTGTATCATCCGCAAATATCAACACCTTGCTTGTTATATCATCGTTTAAATACATTCAGAATAATATAGGTCCTAGTACTGATCCGTGTGGTACCCCACTCAAAACTGATTTCCAGTTAGAAGCCTCACCATCAACTACTACCCGTTGTCTTCTGTCAATCAGTCATATTTCCAGTTAATTAAACCATTTCCTATGCCATGGGCCTTTAGTTTATTTGTCGAAAGCTTTGTGAAAATCTAAGTAGATGATTATGAGTAATGGCAAGGAACGCTGGTATCGCTAGAAATCTGGCTGACAAACTATCTAAGGAACGTCGGAATCACCTGAAGGCTATTTTTAAAATGAAAAGGAATGTTGGGATCGCACGAAGGCTGTCTTGTAGATGATAATGATTGTTGGGATCGTCTGAAGGCTATCTTGTAGATAATCATGGATGTTGGGATCGTCTAAAGGCTGTCTTGTAGATGATCATGATTGTTGGGATCGTCTGAAGGCTGTCTTGTAGATGATCATGATTGTTGGGATCGTCTGAAGGCTGTCTTGTAGATGATCATGATTGTTGGGATCGTCTGAAGGCTGTCTTGTAGATGATCATGATTGTTGGGATCGTCTGAAGGCTGTCTTGTAGATGATCATGATTGTTGGGATCGTCTGAAGGCTGTCTTGTAGATGATCATGATTGTTGGGATCGTCTGAAGGCTGTCTTGTAGATGATTATGATTGTTGGGATCGTCTGAAGGCTGTCTTGTAGATGATCATGATTGTTGGGATCGTCTGAAGGCTGTCTTGTAGATGATCATGATTGTTGGGATCGTCTGAAGGCTGTCTTGTAGATGATCATGATTGTTGGGATCGTCTGAAGGCTGTCTTGTAGATGATCATGATTGTTGGGATCGTCTGAAGGCTGTCTTGTAGATGATCATGATTGTTGGGATCGTCTGAAGGCTGTCTTACAATTAACGTTGGGATAACTTAAAAGCTGTCTTACATATGATAAGGATTGTTGGGATCACGTGAACATCAACGAGCCTGATTCGAGATATTAAAAACCAATTGAGAAGGGAATTTAAACCAGCTATCCCCAAAAATTCATGCAAATGTGTAAGTAATAGCTAAGACCATATAACAACAATTCCCGGTTTCTCATCACAACGTTGGC
The DNA here is from genome assembly GCA_020002185.1 of Paraescarpia echinospica. NCBI lineage: Eukaryota > Metazoa > Annelida > Polychaeta > Sabellida > Siboglinidae > Paraescarpia > Paraescarpia echinospica. The sequence goes on along the minus strand of CM034538.1, from coordinate 57,364,166 downwards.
AACAACTAAATGGGGGATGCGGTTTTTATTTTTGAATTCTGGTGGAGGTGTTAGCGAATGTTAAACGGGGGCTTATCTCATCAACAACCAACAACTTAATATGTCTATCGAGTGTATTTCGTACATGCTGCAAACACGTAAGTGCATTAATTGGGCCTGATACGAATCATACTATACACTTGTTGCAGAGAAACACGCATTTAGAAGAATAACTACTAGCCGTTGAGATGGATATCTTTAGATCAAAACTGCACATTCAACATATGCACATTATATAATATATAAATGTGATACATACGTGACAATATCTTTTGTTCGCTCAGTCATAATGTGTATGTTGTAAAGCAGTCTGCGGAGTGATAAATGTTTGTCTAAAATGCAGTCCATGCACTTAAAAGAGTGTTGATCCTTTTGCACACGCGCATCGTAATCACGCGTCTATATCAAGTAGACTGCTGACTTGACCTAATTAGAGTATTAGTGACTCAAGACGGCACATTTATTGTATTACCTTTCAAATTAATCAACCGGGGTTTGGGATGACCTTTACGATCAAATTACCTGTTCGCAATCCGTAGTCGATTGCGGTGGTGCAATGCTAGATCGTCGGCCTCTTAATCGTTCTTAAAGTTTCCGCGTTCGAATCCTCACGTTGCCGTTTTGAACCTTCGGCCAGTTCGTTCACTCTGCATTGCTCGATCTAGTCCAGTCATCTGTGCGAATGAGTATCTGGCAATATATAGTGGTGGGTATCTACGCACGAATATTCTTTGCGCAGTAATTTGAGAGTGGCTGAATACTTCCCAGAGAAGTCGAGATGGTGTTCGATTGAACAGGTCTACCAGGGAGTAAAGTGTGAAGCGCTTTGAACAGACCTAAAAACCAAATACCGCGCTGTGTAAGAACTTTAGTTTACCTTACCTTTTTAAGATTTATGTCACTCAGAACCGTAATTTTTAAGAGAAGGTTTATAAAACTGTAACAGAAAATAGCCGGATAAGGCGTTCTGCCGTCAATGCAAACTTGAAAAGACCTGACCCAACAATGCTGAATTACGTATTTTTAGATTAATGGAAACCCCGCGCGGGGAATTTCTGCACTGTCATACGAAGCGAATATTAATGACCTCCCCCGAGGGGGACGGGGAACAACCAACAGTAAAACCCGTGGAGCGTTTATGTACAGTCGCGTAACAAAACATTTTCGTTGACACTAAACGCACTTTAATTGCGCAGAGCGCTGGTGCGTAGTTCACAAATCACCCGGAGTTCACAAATCACCGTTGGCAGCCTAACGACTGATATACAGAGCAGGTGTAATGCGTCGAACTCGGACCTTGAACGGTACCGAGTGTTTTCCAGTTCTTTACGTATTACGTAATGTATTTGTTTTTGTTCACGTGAACTGTGTCAGTGGTTTGATAGGGTTCGTGATATAGATCTGACAATCAAGTGGTGTAAGGCCTACTACGTGATGCATCCCTTACGTATAGTCATACAACTTACTTAACCCTCTTCGATCCTACAGAAAGCAGAAACAAGATGTTGTTGTTTCTGTTTTTGTAACAGTCTTGGTTTTATGAGATGAGGTCATTTGGGTGATGGGGATCAATGCATTCACCTAAGTAAAACAAAAGTTGGCTTTCTATAGATTCGGCCACAGTTCTATATAACGGAAGAATTTGATTACATTTCGCAGTTTACTTCAGTTATTAGTTACATTGAAAACTAGACCTAGACCCGAACCCATCAAAACTTACGCTGGCCAGATTCATAACCTAAAAATGCTCAGTCAACGACGGGAGTATAAATTCTACAAAGAAATGTAAAATGTAGATTATTAAGTATGACTGAAAAAATCAATCTGGAAAAAGACTTCATGCCATCTAGATGAAAACATGTTTCTTTCTTCGGGTAGTAGTTATATTTAGGTTGAATAACTACCCCAAATTATACTATATTCTCAATACAACTGGCATTCTTAATGCGTATAACTACGCCACATTTCGTGTTACTAGGTATTCCTAACAAACGTTTAGACTGTTCGTTTACAATCTCTTTCTACAAAAGTTATATAACAACTGTTATACAACACAGACGTGTCGAGTGTCTACGATGTTGCCCCTTTGGAAAGGCATTTCTAGAAATCGTAGTTGTAGTTGGCTCAATGTTTACAAAGATCTTCGAATTTGGCCGAGATTTGGAGTTGTGTTAAGGAGGTGCAGCTACAAAAGCACTTTACATAGGTAGGCAAGGAAAAAAATGATGTTTGTTACAGAGTATGACATGTGTATGTTCAAACGCACGCACATGCACACATTCGCACGCACGCACGCACGCACAAACGCAGACACATACACGCACGCACGCACCGCACTCCGCACACAAACACACACACGCACGCACGCACATACGCATGCACACACGCACGCACACACACTCACACACAAATACATGGGCGCACGCAGGTATGTAGGCTCGCATGCACACCACTTATAAACACGCTCCCAAGCAAGCACATAGGCACACATGCACTCGCATATCGCATGCACATGTGGTATATAGCCTATCTTATGGCAGGCAGCATAGATGCAAATGCTTTCCATTAATATGTATCGCATAACCGTTTAACATTTTGGAGACAGAGATGCATCTTGAAAAATCGAAACATAAGCGATATCACAAATCAACCAAACGTTCTGGATAAACGGGTGTGATAAACACAACGTTTTTGTTTTTAAAACCCACTCCATTGATTATGCGTTGTACGAGACATCATAATTTCCTAATAACAGGTTTGAAAAAAATCAAATTCTTTAAATCGAGTTTAATCGAAAACTGCCTTGTGATATAAATCATGAATTATTCAGCTGATTTGAATCCTGATTTACATAAAACAACCAAATAACGATGTCCTTCGAAACGTAGTATCAACACACAATGTTCAACATCCATAAACAGCAGTTTCTGACATAACGAACCGATTATTTTGTGCACGAGGCACATGATCAAAGCAAACACGTCTGTCGTCATGTCTTGGAACTCTTCAAGCTACATACCTGCGATGTTTAAAAGCATTTAAGGTTCGATGACAGCCACATTACCTGTTTAGTATGTTACTGTTGAATTTGATTGTTTCGTGCCCCGAGGCGTGCAAACATACACCTTGCGACTAATAACTACCTGTCGTACATTATTCAAACTACGTAACGCCATAGAAGACACGAGTCAAGACGCAATATATCGAATTTTTACGACAACGACCACGCTGGCAGTGACACGTATTTAACCTGTTGAAATCGCGCTTTTGTGATTAATAGCTTTATAGTGTGGTGCAAAACCGTCGTTTCCTCGCTGACAAAAGCTTCGTTCACAATATTTCGCACACATAATGTGCACGTGTTGTCATATTGGTTAGTAAGCACACTCATTGCTGATTGCATTGTTAAAATATTTTGTAAGCAAATTGATACAGTATAATGAACTCATTTAATAACAGCACTTTGTAACTGAATTTGTGCTAATGTTGAGTACGTATCATCTAGTAACGGTTTATGTTCTGCTGATGAGCATGAGTATTGATGAATGATGCAAACGTGTTTAATATTATACAGTCTCAGTTATTGTCTGCGCTATTTCCGGCCATCCATTACTATGTACAGCGTATGTTGTTAACAAGACAAAACTCGTTCGATATCTGAAGTACTCTGGATGATGTTTACGCCGGCAAACAGAGTCACGACGCAAGAGACAACGCAACACTATAAAAAGCATTTTATCGTATTCAACAATGCGTTGCTTAGATGCAGGCAAAACTAACGAAATTACAATGCAACAACGGTGTATTGTTGATAGAATGTAGTGGCGTGTGCAATTACAGTGTATCGTCAATGCAACAATTGACGTGTGCAACACTAGGCCTACTGCAACGTTGATACAATAATGATTTGTACAACTTTGCTTCATTGCATTGTACGTACGGAGCTAAACGTTGGTCGTAATCTGATCTGATTGACGGTATTGCTTTATTCATTGTTATCTATTCATACACATACAATATGGGAAATCGATGTCATGCAGATATGAGCTAAGAACTGTCTAAGACGCCTTTTGATAGTTCTGGTAAGAAGGATGGAAGTAGACATCGCAGTAGTAATCTATTAGACTGACGCGATTTTTATATTGATATTTTCAGCACCCGATAAAACACTCTTCGTCGCCTTACTTAGAGACACATGTTTAAAGATGCCATATAACCCAACAATGCTAAGAGCAACTAATGGCAATGTGACTTAAATATATTATGTGCTTAAATTCGATGACAGCCATGACGCCATATGTGGTTTGCTGCAATAAACTTTGCAAACTATAAAACAATCATCTTGGCAGCCTTATATTGAATACAATATGCAACCGTACAATGTTGACGTATAATGTATGACAAGAAACACGCGACAGTTATGTGGAAATGTCAGACACTTATGTCTTGGTTGACGCCGACGCCAGTTACCTTACCACATTTCCGCTGTGTTAAGCCGGTTAACCTAAGCGGTCTAACTTCACTTGTACGGTAATTACGTTGCTTGGGACAAAAAAGATAATGTATAAAAGGACGCTTTGCGAACAACTGTACGTCATAAACTGGTCTAAAGCTAAGATAGTTAAACGTTTCTGGGCAAACATGACATGACAATAGGACAAGCAAAGACGTGAAACGTGCGCTGTGTCTACTGTCCCCTGTGTTGCACGCGGAACACCCCAACCAGGGTCCGCCTCGCTCAGTCCCCTGTGGTTTCGCCACTCACACCGAGGGTGTGGTGTTCAATAAACTGCCTGCATTCGCGACCTCCCACACAATTATAAATGAACGGAAAGTATGGTGGTAGAGAAACGAAGCAAAGAAAACTTGATTTATCTCAAAAACAATACGCCTACACGTGGCATTCCTTGAACTAGTGCGACCACACAATGACATTTGGTGGCAAGACAAGACTAATGTCCGTTATCTGGCGAACAAAACTCGAAAGACACTAATTTAAAAAGAGTGTGACGTCAAAGCACGACTGGGCACGCAAAACCCTATGGTTTCAGCTACTATAATACGTTTTATTTATGACTTTCAAATATAATAAAATAACAATAAAAACAATATGAACATGGCGATGTTTTATTACTCAACCCAAGCGTGACCTTGTGGTTTGGTTGTTTACGGCAATACTATATAGGCCCGTGCTAGTAAAAAGAAACGTATGTTGTTGTGTTGGTCAAGAATGAATTATTTGACAAAATATGCGTCAAACCTTTCAACTGTGCTGGACAACAGTGATCCAATTGAGGTTATTGTGCTGAAACGAGATCGCTGAGCAAAATAAATTTTTCAATAACTTTCCGATTACGCAATGATATGAATATTTCTATATTATCTATATATTATTAATACGCTAACCCTAGATCATTTAAGTATATAAATACCCAGGCGCCGAGTTCCTCTCGGGTATCTCTACATTCAGTCGGATCATTGGACCATTGGCCTCTGCTCTACCAACTGGCGATGTATGAGGAACGAGTTAAAGGTTAAATACAGCAGTGATGACAATTGCTGCCTTTGGTTTGTTGCTTCACGAGTTGGTGTAAGCTAGTTACTCTTATTACGCAATGCAACAACGGAGGACATAGACTTTGTCAGAGTTGTAATAAACGGTTATTTTTTAACAGCGTGTAGTTTATGACTCTAGAAAGCATTAAACCATTTAGCGTTGAGCAATAGTAGAATATCAAACGATGCCACGACTCCTCGAGTTGGAGCGAGGTCATGCAATTGGGGAGGTCACTGCAGACATACATACAGGTAAGATATGTTGTAGGAACATTGAGTTGGCACATCTGACAGCGCACGAACAAAAGTGATGACCGCCATTGGCAATCTAGATGCCGATTGCTGCAGAAATTATGTCCGCTTTCCTGAACGGAAAAAGTCCATAGTCCATCACCAGATGCTGAGCTTGTTTCAGCAGGCCAATGCCCCATGTCTTGTCACACGGAGTGTGCAAGGGTGCACTAGAGCTGCAGCAGCAGTTCAATATCCCGTCACGGGATATTGAACTGCTGCTCTCGTGCACCCTTGCAGGATTAATGTGCTCCTTGTGCATAGTTGAATATCGTGACAAAGATATGACGTACAGAAACAGTAAGAAATCCGCGGACTTGTACCAGACATTGGTCAGATGCGCTGCTTCGCAATACAGAAAATTCGCATAATGTTACGAACAATCGATTGATGTCCGTTTAGCATATTGTACGAACCATAAACACAGTAATTAAGGACCCTTAGCCTACGGAAAATTTCGAAGAAATAAAGGCGTTACTTTTCTTGTGAAGCGCTGTAAATTAATCTCTGTACATTTGGGCCCAAGATGCAAACCGTGTAGGGGGAAAACGTTAACACGCATACGCAACAGCTCGATTATAGTTAGATTATACGCGCGGCGTCGTAGAGCAAGTTTTTTTTCCGTCTGTGTAGCTATCTGCAGCACATACACTTCCGTAGCATTGTTCACTTTCCAATTTTCCTTTGTCTAAGATATATTTACAATGTAAATGTATCTGTGAATACGCTGACGAACCGTTACATCTATAACTACAGTAGATAATGAATTGGCTGATGTGATATTTTTTATTTAAAATAAATTGCGTTTAAAGTTTATTTTCATCCTAACCAAGTGACGGTCATTTATTTATGGCCATATTATTGGCTAATAATCCTTCTTTTTTGTGGTATAGAAGAAGGGAATGTAAGTCGTTATTAATCACGCGTAACCTCGCCTTCCGCTGACATGAATGACCTTTGATAACAACCAAACCATGACGAACTGTGAACGCTCAAATTTAATTTGGAATATGACTTCAAATATTGTCGTGCCCTGACGACTTTTGACAGTAATTAGGCGTCAGTTTCAATAAATTGAGGCAAAGTAAACGCACTGTCGTCACCTTGTGACGGTGTGGTCCATAACCATGAATACAGTGTACGTCAGCCGCGTCTTGGCAGTTGTCAAGTTAGCTAAGTTGTTATAATTTAGTAGTCGAGGCGTGACACGCTCCAACGATTTTATCGTTAATTCACACCTTAATAAAGCTAAGGAGATCAACTATTGTTGTGGACACATGTATAGTTTAAGTTAGCTTTTGAAAAAATGTATATTGCATAGTTGACTGTAAACATCTTGCGAGAATGCATGACATTGACGAATACTTTTTTGGATTCAATACTTTAAGAGTAAAGACGTTTTCAAAAAGTTCGACAAATATTAGACACTTTCAGATTTAAGTTTTTCGCTTTAAGCATCGTTTGTTCCGTAACGTATAGGCGAGTTATGTGTTCTCCATAAGGCATCCATTAGTGAATACACTACTTATAAATAAGTTTGTTACGTTATTTCAAGACATAGTCTTGCTTTAGTTTTACGGGCGATGTCATCTATATATATAGGAGCAGTTAAAACTTAACAGGATAGGGGAAACACTAATACTTTTACAGTAATTGTGATATCCATTAGCGAATACAATATTTATACGTTTGCATACGTTATTTCAAAACAGACTTTCTTGCATTTTACGGGCAATGTAATCTATATATTTAGGAGCAGTTATAACTTAACAGGATAGGGGCAACACTAATACTTTTTTTTACAGTAATTGTACGTTTAGGACCGAGTCAACGTCGGGATAGGATTGGCGGCCAAAACACACACTATGGTTAATGGACAGTTTCTCAATGCTTCAAACGTACAGCAGCAACTCCATTACGGCAACGATTGAGATAAATGAAACTTGTAGGCTATACAAATAAATCTTTCTTGTACAGCACCGTATATCCGGATATAAAACCTGTCCAGATGGGCTTAAAATACAATATAATCACTGTAATAAAATAGTTTAAAATGAAGAATAAACACGATATACGATAAGTGTTGCGATACGTTAGGACCTTAGAACGTGTAGCTGAAACAGCATATTAGTTAAGTCTCAATCATGTTGTGATTGTATCGCGTCATGCAGACCTAATTGCAATTGTTGCTTCTTTGTTGATTATATTCTAGCAAACCCTGGCTTCTGACTTTCCAATACTGCCGCTCCGTCAATGTCACCGGTCGATCGATATTAGTTATGTTGAACGAATTAATGGTTTATTTGACCAATGCTTTTAGAAGAAGAAGAATTTGTTTTATTTGACCCAGACATTTCAAATAATTCATACAATACATCCATGTCCAAAAAAAAAAAATAATACAAATACATAACCTTATAGTAAACATTGCAAATGTATGATAAATAACGAAAAGTAGGGTCAGGAGACTCATCTAAGACTATGGTAGTCGCTATCGAGGAGCCACCTTTTGTAATAAAACTTTAAAATTGTCACTTTTTATTAGTCAGCATTAGTTCAGCTATATATGACTAAAGAAAAGGTTTCGTGCATTTTGATAGTTACCTGAAACAAAATAAACATGGTGGACTCCACGACACTTCATTGTTTCGCTGCCATACACAATGTAATTTTGGATTGCAGTTTTGTTACGATATAGTGCCAGAACGTCGTCAATCTGGTTGAATCTGGTTGAATCCTATTCATCTTGAAATTCATCATCATTACTTGTGGGATGCATCACAACGTTTAAACGTCAAAGTTGATTGTTTAATATGAATGAAACTTCAGCATCACGGTTTTACGATTTATTTTGCGTATAGCTTCTTTATTTCCCGTAGTTTTCCTGTTATGGGTATGTGTCCACAATATTACATATCGTTAAATGTGGTTAAATATTGTTAAGCCTGGCTAAACCGACGGTGTACAACGGTAAGCTATTTATTCTGGTACTATTACCAGGTGGTACCTGGCCCGAGAGTACGATTCCTGGTAACGTGGCAGGCAAGGCTGCTATAAACCACACTTGCAAGATACATTAATCAGGGTAAAGGTTAATGCTGAATTCCAATGGGCTCGCTTATATCGTAAACACGACTTGGCGAACTGGAAAGTTCATGAGCTCCTCCAGTTGACCACTTTTAACAAGATTTAAGAAGATTGCCACCCAGAGAATTAACTCTAGATGGCAGATGGACAAGGAAGCCTTTTTATCTGCGTTTATCTCGCCCTTCTGAGGTACGTACGTGTCAATTTTATTGTTCAACATATTCACACTACTAGCTAGTCAGCAGATAAACTGTTCCATTCATTTACAGTCCATTGTGAAAATGATAACTTTCTTATGTCTAATCTACACAGCTGCGTAACCAATGTAACTTCATATTCCCTAGTCTTTCTATCTTTCTTAACTGAAAAAAAGTCTATCAATATCTTCATAACCATTCGACATTTTAAAAACTTCTATCTGATCTCCTCTCAATCGCCTAGTCTCTAGTTTGTTAAACCACATTCTTTTAGGCGTATTTTGTAACTAAGATCTTTCAGTTTTGGTATCAGTTTAGTCGCTCTCCCCTTTCTGACATGTCTAAGTCTCTCTTGCGATATGGCTTCCACGCTGTATTATTAGTTCTTTTTTGTTATACGCTATATTTGAAGCTGCAATTCCGCACTGCTCTGACACCTTCATATCAGCACTAATTGTTAACTTGTAAATTTATGCTACTGGGTCAAGTAGGGGTTACGAAGTCGTATTCACGGTATACACGAGGTGATTGGAACGCAGCATTAATTCTTATATAGCGCAGTATCCAGTCTTCAGGACTGCTCAAAGTGCTTTACACTTTATTCCCTGGAAGACCTGTTCAGTTGAACACCATCTCGACTTCTCTGGGAAGCCACGCTGCAATTAATGCGCGAAGACTATTCGTTTAAAAATATCCACCATTATCTATAGCAAGGTACTCATTTATACAGCTGAGTGAACTGAAGCATTGTACAGTAAAAGAAGTTGTCCAAGGTTCGACACCGCCGCACAGGATTCGAACCCGGATTCTCTCACTCGAGAGTCCGAAACTCTTACGCTGCGCAACAGCGCTCCACACAGTAGACACAGTCGACTACTTCACCCTAAACAGCCTCGAAGTGCGGACTATTCCAGTTGTTGAGATACCCATCCCACAACAGACGCATCCCTGATACGACTGTACTGTGGCACGTAAACGTACAGAGGTAAACTGATACAGCGAAGATAAGAAATAAGATATCCTGAGCGGCGCAGTGGCCTGGTGCCATGGAACCATCACCCGATAGACTAGCGATCGACTCACCTTGAGCGCAGCGATGAGTCGGTAGCCATCTGGACTGTCTATCAATACTGGAGAGAGTGAGAGCGAATCCGTAGCGCGTGCTCGACACTAAGGCACACAAGACAGATGATGGCTGCGCAACTGGAGTCCAGCTTTATATAGCGCCCGGCGCAGTGGAAGAAACACCAACGCCCGCTGCTCGCAGACCAAGCCTCGGCCTAGGGGTCAGACCACAACTATATGTTCCGCGGCGTTTCAGAATGTAGTGCCTAATAATTCATTAGACTAATTTCAGTTAATGTATTCGACGGAAACTCAGTTTCTTTATCAAACACGGTCGGCTAGTTTAAAACGTATCTCAATTGTTAAACGGTTAATTAAAACGTCAATCAATAGTTATACTAAAATGAAAATGCGCATACATTTTTGTGGTGACGAGTTGATTAATTTAAGTGTTTTATTCGACAAGAAGTCTCTATGAAGCAAGGTTGGCCAGTTTGTTAGGTATACAGTGAGACGGTGCGTTACGAAAACGCGTTTTGATTATATGGGGGAGTTGCTTTGGAGATGTTCAGCGAAAATCCGGAAGATTTGCGTGTATTCCGGGAAACTCCAGGAAATTTCGGGAGAGTTGGCCGGTATATGACGTTTTGTGATGACGTTCCCGAAAACAAAAGATGCATGGTGCATTACAGTTTTGAAAAACGTATTTTGGCAGTAGTTATTATTGCTGGTCTCCTCTTGGTTACTGAAGGCAGATATTGAGGTTGGCACTTAGTGCTTGTGATAGTTTGTCTTACTTGTACAGTATACACGACGTTACTAAAATATACAACTGTGGTATTTTGACCAATATGTTCAGCATGTTGACAACGTGATGATAATGGATGTCTTAAAGATTGTGTAACGTTCGACAAACTCGTATTTCTACGAACATGCACAATTAATCATTATTATGGTCTGACATCTTACACAGCACTCTCCACAAGTAAATCCCCAACGACAGTGACGTGCACAGCCAGCACAAAGCCTTTCATCGTGCAACTCTCAGGGAAGAGTAACTTCTGGTTCAATGTTTTCCTATACGTCTCATTTCCAGCAAAGTTTCTTTCAAAATGTGCAACGTAAAAGGTAACGCAGGAATTATAGCGAATATTACAATTATTGCAATAAAATGGAAAAATAATTATGTCGTAAATATGGAAATTTAAGATTACACATCAAACGTTTGCAATTGCATAGATATTTCAGTCCCACGGGCAAGCATATTTACTGTTTTGCTTAAACAGAAACGTCAGGATTATGTCAGAGATCCCCAAACAGTTAAATGGACTGTACGTTCTTGCCTTGTTCACACAGACAAGTATAACCGACCTAACTTTACACCGGTTTATGACGTACAATGGTTCGCAACGCTACTAACCTTTTCTACAATTGTTCCAAGCTGTACGTAAACGCCGCTTAGGTAAACCGTTTAGACTATGTGTGAAGACAACTTAATATATAGCGACATATAATGTTCTTACACAGGATGACATCCGTCCATCTGATCGCTCAAAGCCCTTACATTGGCTCCTGGCATACCTGATCATTACAACATGTATGTAAATATTCACCCATGTTGCAGTTGTCGCGCGAAAGTCATTCAATCACATATTTCCACCACAGTCTGTATCCAGGAACTCATTTTCACAACTGACTGATTTTATGCAACGTCTAGAATTCGAAACCTGGTCCTGTAGATTGAGTCTCAATACCCTTCTATAGCACATGTTCACGTTAACGGCAAGTAGTAAACAACGTGTTTGCGTACACCCGTGTTAGCATATATGGTCATTAGTCTTTGTAATTTCTTTATTACTTGGGTCCAATAAATTCACAAAGATCATGAATCATCAATGTGAATTCAATGTATATCATTGGTAAAGACCACATACTGATATCGCGTGTAACCATTTAATAAACAGCAGGTATATAATTTGAGATCGCCATCTCCCGCAGTTTCGGACGTTATTAAATGTGTGTGCTACGCCACCATTTATAGCAACTGTTTGCGGCATCGCGTAATAATTAATGAGCACAGCTTAATTATAATTTTTATTATTGTCAAGCCTGACCAAGTTCGGCACATATTTACGATATCGGCGGCACTTCAAAGCCGGGAGCTCCGTGACAGAATACGTCCTTGGTACAGACATATACTTACTGAATACGTACGACAAACGGCAGGATTCTACAGCCAGTGTCATGATTTAGGTAACACTATGGCGGTGAATTGAGCTCATAATTTACTACATGTTTATCATGCAAGCAATTCGTCACTCGCCACCAACACTACACACCCGACACCAGCTCAGGTTATTTATCATAACCAGTTATTTCTGCGTACAACGGTGTTGGCGAAGGAGTTTGTCACAGCAATGTACCATCGCCGTTACGGCTGAACAAGCAACTCTTACGACGTCTTGGCACGAACATTCGCACAGGACGGCGCACGAACGCACGCACATACGTACGCACGCACGTACACCATAACCCTCATTATCCTAACGTTCTTTCTCTGCACATTAAACAAGGTATCTTATGACGAACGCGTGTAGTGAAACCGCCCCCCTACCAAGAAAACCACATCCTGCGCGGGTAATAAGTTGGTTTCAATGGCGATTAACCGCTAGCCAGTGCATGTTCACTCCAAACTATTTCAGCAGACAAAGAAGCTCGTTGTGTTAATGTCCAAACGCCCGTTTCGTTCCCCAGCGGTGGGTCAGTGAGTGCGTCAGGTCCTCTTGTCCACGGACTGTCGTTGGCTACCTCCCGAGGAGAAGGAACTTGTGTAAATTACGCTGCCAGGACAGCGGAGAATAATTTCATTTCTGCAGCCGTGAATCAGTGTCTTCCTTCATGTCTGCGCGAATCATGGGCGTCAACGGCCGGTGATTTGACTGACTCTTAAACTGGAATTTTAATCGCGGCGGAATAGTAATACAACGCCATAAAAGCGGGACTTTCCTGCGTGTCCCGTAGAATATAACGGTGTCGAGAGGGGCGACAACTCACAGCTATATAGGTGCGAAGTTTTACGTCAACAACACCGGCGAGTACGTATATAAACAACGTCGACGATTCATAGCAACATCAACAAGATTTCACGGCAACAGCAATAACAACTAATGGGTGTATAACATTCGAGACGAAAGTGGCGATATTTCATGGCAGTAGAGAAGAAAATTAAAGAGATTGGTAGATTTAGTTTTGTAAAACTTTCACTAGGGACAATGACCATTTTAATAGTAAAAGACTAGAACAATGCAGCTGTCGTTTTCCCCACCTCCCCCCTCCCGCTTTTTCTCCCTCCCTCCCTCCCTCTCTTCCCCACCTCCATCCATCACTCCATCCTTCCATCCATCCTCCTTCTCTCCCTCTTTCCCTCTCTTTTCTACTTATTTTCCATCACTCTCTCCCTTCCTCCCTCCCTTCCTCCATATCTCCCTGTTTCTCTCACCCTGTCGCGCCCTCCCTCCCTCTCCCTTTCTCATTCCACCCCTGTCTCCCTTCCTTTGGCCACTGCTGAGTTCAATGATGATAATAGTGATGATGATAACGCACTATGTTCAGAAACACAAACACAGATAGTAAGAATCAAAGCCACAAAACACAATAATGGCTGTATGATTTACTCTTGTCCTGCCAGAGAATGAAGGTGACAGCGGTATAAAAGGCCAAAAGACAGCTTTGAAAAGCAACAATCAACAGGCTGGTAGCTTTTCGCAGCTGCGTTACAGATTTAAACGTTTGGGTAACAAAAGCATTGACCAAATGTGATACAGATATGTGGATGTTTTGTCAGATTTCATATGCGACATACATGATACTGGTGACTTAATTAGTTCCTTTTGAACGTATGGAACTCAATACAAATAATATAACGGCAACGCGATTGGGGAAGAAAGAGTCGACTTGACGAAGCAATACCAGGACAGGAGGCGCCGTGCCCCCACTGTAGAGAGTCGCATGGGGCAATGTATTTGAACAAGAAAACACGTATGCATGGTTAACGCAAAACACTGACACTGTCCATATATGGTTTACTAAGGTTAATTATAAATAAGAGTGCCTTATCGCATTACTTGTCACGGAGGAAACGGTTTATTTACACAGTTTGTTTGAAACAGGAAGAAACAACCACTTGAATGAAAAACCAAGAGCGGAGCTTATCCCAATTGCTTGTCGTATAAACAGGCCACATGTCACATTTATTCGCCTACTAAACACGCACGCACACTCACAACACGCACACACACACACATACACACACACACACACGCACATACACCAAACACACCCACACACACACCCACACACACACACACACAAACACATACACACACACATATGTATATGTATCTCCGGGGAGATACACACACACACACACGCACACGCACACGCACACACACACGCAGACACGCAGACACGCAGACACGCAGACACACACACACACACACACACACACACACACACACACACACACACACACACACACACACACACACACACACACACACACACACACACACACGCAGACGCACACTCACACGTACACCCACCACACCTCATCTACATCAGCATGTCCAACATTATTTGTAGCACTAATTTGAACTTATTCGTATGTAATGTTAGCAGGTCTCATAAAAACTAGGAAAATTTGTCTTTTTCGTGCATCACCTGTTCTTCAAGTCGTCTGCGCGGGGCGTGCGCGGCGCCATCAAAGTTCACCGTCTAGTTGTGAGGCAGGTATTGCATCATAAATTACGACTCTGTCAAGTGTTGAGTGGGAGATGGACGTGGGTGCACACACCTCAAAGACCGCGCGCCGCACCCCGGAGACATGTCAAGTGGCAGAATTGCATCTTCAAACACGACGACATTTCTCTAATAAGCAGAACCCCAAGGTCAATCAAGTCTGTAACGTAAAATACGCAGCAGTTGACATGTTGACAAGGAAGCCATGAGTTATCGAGATTCCATTTCTGTATATCCACGTTGCCCGCCCCGTCAGTTTTGTCATATTTACACTGTTGACATCTACACAATTGCGTGGACATTTGTTCCAATAATATGTTGCCATCTGCGTAGTAATGAACATGTCTGTGTACGTTTGCATACAATGCACATAAACCTTTTACTGAAGTAACTTCGGGGGGTCGACTACACCAGTTATGCCGTAGGCCAATGCACTTTCTACATACAATAACTCAACGTTAAGGCCGTACGTCTTCAGACGATGTGACACACGACAGAATATGCTACAACTGACAGAGTTCGTGACTCTGTGTTATGAACACAGGTACATCCGCCTAAAAAAAATGGCATACAACGTTGTCCCAGTCATCGCGTCAAACAAGGAGATGGCAAGTTTGTGAAGGGGTCTTCTGGTTACTCCCGCAAAGTTGTGTTCGGAAAATTATTGCTCGTTTTGATGTTTCTAATTGAAAATGAAGATGATATTTGTTGTTATTTAATAAAATGCTCCATGCCATTGATTATGTGCATACCTATTTATTAGGCCGCTACACGTTGTGTATTGAAGATAATTAGTTTATTTCATGAAAAGTGGAATCCTCCAGTATCTTCTTAATTGCGTAGGCGTCTATACATGCCAATTTAAAAGCATATATATTTTAATGTTTTGCCTTGCCTGTGAGCAACACAATTACTTATGGGAATGAAATAATCACACGCGGCACGCGCGTTTGTGTGTGCGTGCATACGTGTGTGTGTGCTCGCGTGCGTGTGTATGTGTGCGCGCGTGCGTCCGTGGTTATTTATTTGCGTGTGTTTGTCAACGTACGTGTACGTTATTTGTACGTGTTTGTTTTTCATCGTGCATGTGTGTACGTGTCTCTATATCTATCGTAAACAAATGTCCAGATAAAAGTTCACACGAAACTCAATACATTCTATTCAGGTTTCTCAATGAATTACCCCAATTCACTCCTAGCGAGCGGCGCGTGAACATTATGCTCAGTCGACACGAAAACTGCTCAAACGTCATCCATACATCGTACGTCGGGCACTCCCGTAAATGATTGATATGCCGTGCTGTGTAGCTGTATTCTTAAAGAATTAGAGACATCTTATTTCAAGTGACACGATGATCACAGTTGAATGATCTAGTAGAGAAATAGTGGACGCGTGGTGTAGACACTTTACGAGTGTTGCACGTCACGGCACCAACGAGTGATAAATTTAGGTGGACACCGTAATCAATAACTGTTGTTCCAGCGATCTAGTAGTACGAAATGTTCGTAAGGAATGTGGCTTATACGAAGGCTGCCCCGGCATTATGTATTATACCTACAGTGGACAAAACATTGGACTGTCAATCATCGAGGGAACCTCAGTTCCAATCATGTGCTCCCTTTTCGAACCTTGGGCGTTATTCCAGTTCACTCAGCTGTATCAAAGAGAACCTGTCTATAGATTGGATTCGCGCATTAACTGCAGCGTAGCAACTGCATCGTTACTGAATGCATGCCAGAGAAGTGGGGATGGCGTTCGACTGAACAGGTCTGCCAGAGAGTAAAGTGTAATGCACGTTGAACAGTCCAAAGGATAAGATACTGCGCTATATAAGAATTTACCTACATTTACTTTACTTACGTAAGTACTTACATACACACATACATACATGCATGCATACATACATACATACATGCATGCATGCATACATACATACATACATACATACATACATACACACGTATATACACGACACACCTTCAATACACACATAATATATATATTATGTGTGTATTGAATGTGTGTCGTGTATATACGTGTGTATGTATGTAAGTATGTATGTATGTATGCATTCATGTATGCATGTGTGTATGTATGTATGTACAGTGTATGTATGTATGCATATGTATGTATATACATATATATATAATTATACAAATATATATATATATATGCATATGTATATAAATATATATATATGTATGTATATATATATACATATATATATATAAATATGTATACATACATATATATATATTATATACATACATATGCATACATACATGTACATACATACATACATGTATACAGATAAAGATACCATAAGATAAAACATGTTTTATTAGCAACTCAGCTGAGTTGGATTCACATTAGACAGTCGATAAAAGAATACAATTATTACAGTGAAACGTTACACATTAGTAATACAATCTTCTTTTTACCATTTAATGTTCATTGCCAGTTGTATAACCCCCATGGTATTAAGTATTACGATATCTGTTCGTCCGGGTCCTTAACAGTAGATACATAAGTCTCGTCTTTCTATCAAAGTGTGTAGGCCAACATAACTAAGTATCTCAGCATCACTTGTACCAGGGAAATGCATTTTAGTGCTCTTTTCTGTATCATTTCAATATTATCTGACAAGTATAGATCTAAATTAGTATGCCACACGGGACATGCATATTCAAGTACCTGTCTCACGACGCTGACATAATATACAGTCACCAGGTCATTCTGGCTAATTCCAACTCGTTTTAATTGATACAACATGTATAATCGTTTCCCAGCCTTTTTCACAATATTCTCCACATGTTTATTCCATGTACGATTGTGTGATATTGCAACACCTAGAAGTTTGGCATGGTCTACTTGATCTACACCCATTCCATTGATGTTTATTTTTGGTATGGTATTTCGAAAAGTACCATCTTATCCAAAACTGATGAGCATCTCTTTTGATTTCCCTTAATTCATTTTCTTGTCATTCTGTTCTGTCCACCTGGCGGCAATGTCAGCCGATTCTTGCATAGCAGATGCACCTTTTCTACAGCATACTTCGAATATTGTACTGTCGTCTACATATTTATACAACGGAAAGGGCGTTTCTAAGTCGTTTATGTAGACTAGGAAACAAACCCTGTGGTATTTCCCCATTTTGGGTGACCAGAATGCGAATATAAATTTCCTATTTTTACTTGTTGAGATCAGTCCAGCAAAAATGTTGCCACCTATCTTATAATCTATGGGGGAAATCATACAATTGTATTTTTTCATATAACAAATGAGGATTAATGAGGTCAAACGCTTTGTTAAGATCTAGCATGACAACTCGGACATAAGAATCCAGTTTATCAGTCGCCTCATACCACATGTGTACCATTTCAACGAGAACGTGTGTCGTAGATGTTCCACCAAATTGCCTAGAATCAATTTTCCTTCAATTGTTTTATCCACCCGTTTCATTATGATTGGCTAAAACACCATAGCAGCTATTGACGTTAGTGATATTGGTATAATGTCCTTTTCAATCGAGGTGGGTTTATTTTTGGCAACTGTGTTACGTTCGCCATTTTCCATTCCACAGGAAATATTCCTTCTCGCAGTGATATATTAAAAATAGCAGTTGATGGAGGAACGAGGACGTCTGCGTGATTTCTCAACACCTAAGCAGGAGTGCTATCGGGCCCTGTAGCTTTGTTCACCTTAACATTCTGTAATGTTTTGAGAGTCATAACACTGATGACATACTGGTTTCGCAATTCCTCATTTACTGTGAATAATTGATTGTCCTTATTTAAACGGGGTAAATGTTCACTTACAGATAGAACAAACTCGTTCATTCTGTTGGCTAATGAACCACAATCACCGTCCGTTGTTTTGTTACCGAGGTCTTGTATGCGCGAATTGTCATTTGTCTTAAGTCCCATTATTTTTCATATGTTTCCACCAATCGTGGGATCCTGCTTCATTCATTGCTGCAATTTGCGTTTGGTAAAAGTCGTACTTAAGTCTCGAAGCGGCGCGGTTAACCTCATTACACAACATTTTGGCTAGGTTCAAATCACGACTCGTGGGCGTGCTGGCTTTCGCGTACTAGTGCTCTAAACCAGTCCGTTACCCATGGCTTATTAACCGTATGACGCGTCACGACTTTAGTAGGAACGCATATTTCTATAAGGTTGCTAATTACCTTTTGGTAAAACACATACTGCGCTACGCGTGTCTTAAGTCTAAATAAGGGCTCCCATTTAACAGCTGACAAAGCCATGGCAAATGCGGCTTTTTCATTGGGACCCACACACCTTACAGTCAAACGTGTCACACATCTTGTATCAATTAACCGATTACTTCTTGGCTTCAGCAATACCATATTATGATCTGAAGTCCCTACTTCAGAAATAGTAACAGGTGGGGTATATAAAACTTCCATATTCGTCCATATTTTATTCAATATCGCGTGTCTACGTGTTAGTACATTTACAAACTGAACGAACTGATACTGTGTTCTCAGAAACTTATCATGTAACTGATTAAAATCTCCAGTTATAATAATACCGCACAGGGGGTGTCTGCGTAACATAATGTCTACGCTCATGATATATGGTCACGTGTTTTAAATACTCCGTGTTTGGGGTGTAATATATACAAGCATGAAACTTTTTGAGGCATTTTGTTTGGAATAATCTTTATCCGTAACACCTGTAAATCATGAGCCTCCATATCAGTCAATCTCAAATATCTTAAATAATTTCGAATATAACACTCTACACCGCCGGCTCGTCTGTGACCTCTGTCTTTCCGCTCTAAACGAAACCCTTGCATAGTAAGGCTACTATTGTCCATATATTCCTTAAACCAAGTTTCGCTAACATATATAATTGAAACATCGTGATATATAATATATATTTCGTCTATTTTCTCACTGCTTAACGACCTGGCGTTTACATTAAAGGGAAGGCAAGCACCGTT
Source organism: Paraescarpia echinospica (assembly GCA_020002185.1). Classification (NCBI taxonomy): domain Eukaryota; kingdom Metazoa; phylum Annelida; class Polychaeta; order Sabellida; family Siboglinidae; genus Paraescarpia; species Paraescarpia echinospica. The sequence continues at coordinate 57,344,163 of CM034538.1, read as the reverse complement.
TGTGTATTTTGCCCCCTGAAAGTCCAGAAGCACAGGACCGTGTAGCATACGAATATTATTGTCTGACGACGCTCGTGTGCCGCGCGATTGGTCGTGGGTCGCTGCCCTCGGCATAGCCACGTGCTGATGTTGTTGTTGTTGTCGCCGACGACTGGTGACTGCACTGGGAAAGCCAGATTTGACAGTAGTCTGTCAACCCCGCTCTCCGACAGGTGCAGTCCGTCTTGCTGGAAACCAGCGTTGTCGATGGCACCATTGCGAAAAGTGAAGTTGGCGTCGTTGTCGACGAACGTCACGTCGACTTCATCGCATGTTGCCTTCACTAGAGAGTTGACGTCAGCCCAGCGTTGAGGATCGGCTCTGCACTTCGAAACATTCGGGTGGCCACCACAAACGTTCGATCTGTACGAGATAAGACAGCCTCACTTTGTTATTTATTCATTTCAAAGAAATAAACATTCTTGCAGTAACTGAGACCTGGCTCAGATCACATGATACACCTGCATGCATTGCTGACGTTCCCCCTTCTGGTTACACCTTTCACTATCGACCACGTTTAGTCGGCCGTGGAGGTGGTGTTGGCTTTCTTATATCACAGCAGTTCAAAACTAAATTACATTCTAACCCTGAATACTCCAGTTTTGAGTCCATCTGTGCTGACATTTCAGATTCTTCTTTGTCCGCATACTTTGTGTGTATCTATCGCCCTCCAGAACATCCGACAATTTTCTTTGAAGACTTTCAGGATATGTTGGAAAATCTGGCAGTTATTCATTCAGAATTTTACATTCTTGGTGATTTTAATTTACATTTGGATATACCTTCTACAACTGCAACTACGTTTGATGATATTCTGGCATCATTTGATTTGAAACAACATGTTACCTTTTCGACACATGTACATGGCCATTGGCTTGACCTCTTGATAACCCGTTCAACTTGTAATAATATCCAAGCACCTACTGTTTCAGATGGGTTATCATACCACCACACTGTCTTTGCTAATGTTAACGTTTCTATAACCCCATTAGAGTCGAAATACAATGTGTTTTACAGAGCATTCTTAGGATTAACATTACAGCTTTAATGGCTGATATCCTTATATCCGACCTTATCACAGATAAAAAAAACATCTCTCTGACTTATATAAACAGTACTGTCAAGTACTCAATGTATTACTTAACAAACATGCACCTATACAATCCAAATGTGTGTCAGAAAGGTCACCGGCTCCATGGATGACTTCCAGAATTATACTATCTAAAAGGCGTCATTGTTATTTAGAGCGTGTATGGCGCAAATCGCGCTCGCCATTAGACAGGTCGCGCTATTCTAAGCAATGTCATCTCTGTAGGAAACAAATGGCCAAAGCTAAATCAGATTATTATACAAATATGGTAATAAATAAGTCGGATAACCCGCGTCAGTTATGGAACTACATCAATAACATTCTACACGAACGGCCTACTCCATCGCTACCGGATCATGTATAAATTAAGTCTCTATGTGATTCGTTCTCTAGTCACTTTAAGAATAAAATCAGTAATATTCGTTCTGCTTTCCCACGTCATAATTTAAGTAATGTCAGTGTGGACTTTCCACAAGTAAATTCTCTACTCGTATCATTTGAACCTGCAACAGTTGATGAAGTTAGGAAAATAATTATGTCCTCCCTAAATAAATCTTGTGCACTTGATCCATTTCCAGCAATACTGCTAAAAGCATGTCTCGATACACTAATTGAACCTATAACAAATATTATAAATGCTTCACTTTGCTCTGGCTGTTTTCCTAATGATTTCAAATACGCCCATGTCACACCACTTCTTAAGAAGTCATCACTTTCTAAAGAAGACCTAAACAGTTACAGACCTATTTCTAACCTCAGCTTTATTTCCAAAATACTAGAAAAAAACTTGTAGCAAGTCGTCTAAGGTCTCACATTAGCACAGATGTCTTAACTAATTTGTCACAATCGGCATATAGACAGTTTCATTCAACAGAGACTGCCCTCTTAAAGGTTCATAATGGCATTAACTTGAACATTAATAATGGTAAAGTGACTGCATTTACCTTACTAGATCTCTCTGCCGCTTTTGACACGATCGATCACAACATTATCATTGAACGCTTATTAAAATGGTACGGCGTATCTGGCCAGCTCTAAGCTGGTTTTCTTCATATCTGACTGATATATACCAAACTATAAAGATCGGGAACTGCTTTTCAGCTGCACTGCCGGCTTTGTTTGGTGTTCCCCTGGGTTCTGTTCTTGGGCCTTTGCTTTTTACTCTTTACACCACGCCAGTAAGCTCTGTTGTACAAAGACATAACTTGGATCATCATCTTTATGCTGATGATACTCATATCTACTTTTCGTTGGCTACCCCGGATACAAATCGTTCCTTTAACCAACTTAGTGATTGCCTTCAAGATATCGTCCACTGGATGACTGACAGCAAGTTGAAATTAAACGCAAGTAAAACTGAATTCATCATTATTGTTACTCCAATGCAGCGTAGTAAACTGGATGGTTTTCCCTACGCGTATTTTGAATCAGTATATCACGCCAGCAACCTCGGTGCGGAATCTAGGTGTGATCTTGATAGTAACTTCAATTTCCGACAACACATATCTAAAACATGTCGCTGCTGTTTTTATCATATTCGTGATCTTCGCCGTATTCGCCGGTATATGTAATTCTATGTTGCTAAAACTATTGCAACAGCGCTTGTTAGCAGCATACTTGACTATTGCAATTCCCTCCTTTATAATATCGCTAGCAAGGATATCACAAAACTTCAGCGCGTCCAAAATTGTCTAGCAAGAGTAGTTACAAGATCTCCTCGTTTTTCTCGCTCTGTACCACTTTTGAAGTCTTTTCATTGGCTTCCTGTACGATATCGTATAACATTTAAGATCTGTACCATTACATACCAGGCACTGTCCAGTAAGCAACCATCTTATTTGCATTCATTGCATACTCCTGTAAGAAAACCTATCCAGCTTCGATCATCTTGTTCTGACCTACTTTTTGTTCCTAGAGTCAACACTAACATTGGAAGTAGGGCCTAACATTGGAACTAGGGCTTTTTCTGTTGCTGCACCAACTCTTTGAAATATGCTCCCTCTTAGTGTTAGATCAGTTGACAATATTACAAAATTCCGTCGTCATTTAAAAACTTATCTTTACAACTTTGCTTATTCACAGTAGCTCCTTAGCGCCTTGACCCATTTGATGACAACTGGAATACTACTTATGGATTTTGAGATTGACCAATCCTTTTGTCTTGATGCGCCTCTGAGTTTGGTTTCGAAGGACTTAAGCGCAATGGAAGTTATTTTCTTCTTCTTCTTCTTTTGCTTTACGTAGGAGCTGTGAGACGTGTTCTTGATGTCATCACCGTTCGTCGTACTCATCGCCTCTCGGGTGCCCCCCGACGATGGAGATCTCGTTGATGTTGTTCGTTTTTGCCGCTTCGTCGATCAGTGAATGTCGCGCCCAATTTCCTTCTAATTGTGATGGGAATTCCACCAGTGGTCTTCTCGACTCGTACGTCGCGTAGCAAACTGTTCCCCACAAGCAGCGTCACTGCTTGCGGTCAGGATCTCGCGTCGTCGGCGTCGGTATCGGCGTTTGGACGCTTTTTTGCAGCCATGACATCGTCTCGCAGGCCACGCATCTCTTGTCGCTGCTCCCCGACCAAACTGACGAGCTTTACATACATACATACATACATACCTATATACATGCATACACGCACGCACGCACACGCACACTCGCGCGCGCACACACACACATAGATATATACATATATATGCATACATACATATATACATACATACATACACACATATACACACACACAAACGCGCATATAATACATCCATGGTATATACATAATACATACACACCTACATACCTTGCTGTTGCCTGCTACTGCTAGCTAAGTATTCAGTCTAGTAGATATATTCATCTCTCTAGAAAATAAACGCTTTTGTATATCTATAGGTCTTATTTGCCATGCGCCTAGTCAAATATTAAACTGAACGGAAAGACAAGACAATGTCTATACGTATCGTATCCAAGAACGTATATCTTATATATTGTATCACATCAACAGTAAATACGTTGACATGTAGATCAGCCTTTTTGTGCGTGCTGCAACTGTTATGTGTACCCACTGTATACGTTCCCACCACGTTATTAGCGTCAAAAATTCTTAGATATGGACACTGTCTATGTCTAATTCTATATATTAATTGGCAAAAACCCTAAGGTAATTACTCCAATATGGAGGTGTGCGCGGTAGCATATATTTGAACGACTGTCTGGATTTCGTGTCACGCACTCTATTTAAGAACCATGTCGCGTACTTTAGATATATTTAATAATCGTGTCCTGGTGTGCGCAGAGACGCATGTGAAGATTTACTCGCCAAGAGCGAAACCTTTTTTAAATTTTCAGGCGTTTTGGCAAGTATTTCATATTATTAAACATCTTCTTACGATGATTCCAGTGCGCGATTTATTTCCCCCCCATTATTCTGTCGACGCACCATGATGCCAGACATAAATAATGACTTCACAAAAACAATATGTGAACACTTTAAAATGTTGTTTTTGCGTTTTGCATATCATTAGCAACGATCATTTGCAAGGCTGCAGACTGCAATGTTTTGTAGATCACGCTGGGTCACAGTGAAGGCTGGCGGGGTTTGTCAGTAGGTGCCGTCGAATGCACATTAGTATAATTTTATCTGTTTGCTGTGTGTGTGTGTGTATGTGTATATGTGGGTATGTGTGTATTCGCGTGCGCGCGTGGTGTGTGTATGTGCATGTATGCTTGCGTGAGTGCGTGCGCGTTTCTCACAACTTAACCCGAGAAAGAAAAAAAGAAAACCATTCTGACTGATACGTTCAGACTTGAAAATGGTTTGGTGTAGTTCGATTGTCACGTCACGTATCAAATATGGCGAACCACAACAGTGGCGCCGCCCATAGGACATCACCAAACTACACCTGCATAACTTGAAAGAGAACGTTACTGTTCAAACTGAGGATGCTTCGCATATACATTGCTCTTATTAAGCCAATTATAATGTGAATGCGATGGGTTACGTATATAACTAATTTCAATACAAAAAATTATTATGAGCTACGTGACTAACATATAACATATGGTAAACGTTGTGACAACATAGTTTTAACCTTTTCACTTTACTCAATAATTTTATCCGCTAACATGTGGGAGCGAAATGTGGACACTAGACAAAGAAGACATGATAAGAATACAAGTGTTTGAGACGAACTGTTATATAAAAGTCCTAAGAGTGCCATGAATAACAAAAACAACCAACCAACGCAGAGATCCTTAAAAATAGACATAAAGAACTGCCAACTAGTGAATAGAATAAAAGGACTAAAACTAAGTTATTTTGGCCACATCAGAAGACACCATTTCTTAGATAAAACAATCCTAGAAGGCAAAGTGAAGGGAAAGAGAGGAAGGGGAAGACAAAGGAGAAGATGGGAGCAGGACATCAGCGACTGGTTGGAAGACGACATCGTGAGAGCAGGGAGACAAACGACAGACAGAGCATCGTATCGTGGGATCATCCGGGCAGCTACGTCTCGCAGAGATATGCTGAACTGAAGAAGTGCGGACATCTTCGGACCGTGACTGCGTGATTATTTTATGGACATCGGTCAAGAACTGTCAGTGACATGGGGACATTTTCTCCACTGTCACTGTCCACCAGTCTAAAGGCTACTGCCAACTGCGGTGGAATAGGGAATACAAATGAAAACATGATTCTTTGTCGTTCATAAAACACATATATGATTGTATAATACCAAACATTTAAATTTAAACAGCGAAGAACTTAAATCATCGAGCATACAAGTAAGTAGTCAACATTTCCCATAGCAAGTTATAATATTTATTTAATACAGATGTAACAACATTTATATGGTTTAAATACGTTATGATTTATGTATTTTGTAGGTAAATATCATAATATATATAACTATTACTTATTGATTAATCGATTGGTGTCTCAGTTTAATTCTCCGATACATTTATCGCTAATTATGGCAAACGCCCGACACTAAAGAGAAAAACATGTGATATCCAAATGGACCTTGAAGAATGACATTTGTATTCACCATTCGTTCTCAGATATACGCACAGTAAAGGTAGCAACATAGTTTTGATTTAGCAGAAATCGGGCAACAGTTTACCTGAACTCTACATTGTAGGCAATTCAATAGCTGGACTCATACGCAATACGATTCAATCGAAATGCAGAACTAAAAGGGTACGCATCATAATGCGAATCATTCGGTGAACAATTTCAATATTTACGAGTCAAGCTATTTAATTTTTCGATATTGACAGGGTGACATCGGTGAGAAATGACAGTGCACGAGAAGCAATAGATTTGCCACATTTCACGCAGTGCGAGTGGCTTTGGAAGTTCGGGCATCGCGCGTCTGGCGCCTGGTCGCGCCGGCAATATAGAAGGGCGTATCTCCTCCTGGCGGAATGCGTTTTAATGTTAGGGACAGTTTTATTTAACGATGGTGCATTATTTGTAGGCTCTACGTGGCATGTTGACCTGGCGGTACAGTTGATTAAAAATGAATAAATAAAAAAAAAAAAAAAAATAACGTTTTGGCAATGTATTTTGGCTCGAAAGTGGTAGATCGGTTGGATCTGTAAAAAAGTTACGATAAAAGGTAGTTCTACCGCCAAAGCAGCAGCTCAGCACCTCTGGTGTGTCATATTGTCGAGCATGATTTTTTTGCATCATCATTTCGCGAGCCTGCGGGAAAAGACACCTTCAACGAGAATAGAAAAAACCTCGCTAGAACTTGTTACATCATTTTTTCGCAAGATACGGGCGACATGATGAGTTTGTGTTAGTGCGTAATTTTATTGGAGTTGTCGTTTACAATCATGCAATAATTGCATGTTTGCATATAAATGTCAATTTACGTCATAGATGTCATGCAAAAAGGTTGAAAACAGGTTGTATTTTAACTTGAATAATTAAAAAGGTGAACGTAGATAAACAACGCCTTGTTTCAGAAAATGTGAATTTACATCACAGTGTGCGTGTCAAGCAAAATAAATATATAAGTAATAATAATAATGATAACAATAAACGTCTATAGCGCCAATATCCCCTGGAATCTGAGCTCAGAGGCGCGACATACAAGAATCATTGGGCAAAGTCATTGACATGGACGAGCAAGAGTGATCATTAGAGCCAGGGACCGCCGACAGTTAGGGTGGTAACAGGTTGTGTTTTAACATTAATTAAATTGTATTTTAACGCCACCATATTTCCTAAAACATATTTGAATCGGCCGATAAAAAACCCAAAATGGTAAAATATAATAGTAAAATTCAGCAGCCAGGTTGAGTGGCTGGAGAAATACACAGCATCTGGAATTCGCGTGATGAGTTGATTTTATTTTGAAATCGTGATAAATTGAGTGCAAGTCTCGCATAACTTTCCTATTACTCAGGAGCACCAGCTGGAGTCTTGGCGAGATAATGAAGTCTGGCGAAAGAATGCAATAAAATGATAAAGGATCTGGAGTAAGATCAACGGCTTCCAAAGATGTGTATATATTTATAGGGTGTATTTATACGTGTATTTTTAGCACGTAGCTGACGTTCGAAACACCGAATTACATTACAATTCCCACACGCTGACTTATGTGTACCCACTATATATGTTCCCACGGGAACTCTTTCAGAGTTGTAAAAGAATTCGACAACATCTCGCAGCGTGAAGTCGTGTTTATCGCGTTGCTGTTCAACACGGCTGGTCTAAACGTTCTGAATAAAACGACAGTAACTCAACACCTGCAGACATACGACAAGCGAGAGGCGGTTATGCCCATTCGTGTGTTTGTGTATTGTTTTGTAAACACGGCCACTCCTTCTTTATCACTACTGATTCCCCCGCGCCGGATTCCTTTCAGTAATGTGAGTGTCATTTTATTGTTCCATCTTCGTCGGTTGCGTATATTTTTACCTAGGAAAAATACCAGCTCATTGTTGTTATGGCAGTATTCAGTTTAGTTACACATTGGTTTGGCATTCATGCTAAAATGAAATGACACAACCGATGGAATAGGAAAACTTAGTAAAATGGCGAAATATTCCACTATGCTCAGGTAACATTCGGTGTAACCCGTTATCCAAGAACACATAGGCGAGGCGTTGCAGGAACGATCGTGTCTACGTGTGTTAACAGTCGCTGAAACAGACAATATGATTGATGATATTTCGGTTATGGGGTTATGCGCAATGATTATAAGACGTTTCCAAGTAAAGTAGAAGTAGAGCTTGTGTGCACATAAGGAGAATACAAACTGCCAACGATTGCCTGGAGGCCGGGTGATACATCAACGTGTAGGCCAACGTAATACGGGTACCAGTGTTGAAATGTCAACGAATGCGTTATAATGACACAGTTTTATAAACGGCTTTTGTGTGCAAGTCATTGTTTATGTGTCTGTATTGCATCTGGGGAATCCGGGTTCGGGACGTGGAACGGGGCCACCCAAAGAGTCACTCTGTCAACGCACGGTGCAACCGGAACGCTCGCGAGAAAGGAGTTGCGTGACAAACTGTCAATGACGTCATTCAATTTTAGGTTGTCAGAAAGGAAGGTCTTGGGGTGACGGTTGGGGAGTTCATAATACGAAGAGTTGTTGATTTTGGAGAACGGCATAAGATCCAGCAGGTTTTGATGGATTTGCTTGTCTGGAATGGCCGTACATGGTGGTCTATTCTAAATGTTTGCAAGACGTCAGTGTGGGGAAGTGTTATTTCACGCATTTTCCAAATGTTTTAAGCAGACCAAACCCGGTCTGAATAATTTGTTACCACATTGTTGCATGGACAATAGGTTTTAATTTAATATGCTAAGTGTTAGCGTACTTACTATATCCAGACGTATAATAATAACACAACAATTATTTGGTAATTTCGAGAGCATTGTTATCACAGGTATATCCTATCTCCCGTAACGGATAGGTCTGCCGTACGCAGCGCTATGTACGTAACTGGTGAGCGTATGCTGCATTTTGGAATACATACAACCACGCACGCACGCACGTACTCATGCACACACGCACGCACGCACGCACACACACACACAGACACACACACACAATAGATCACAAGAATAAAGGTAGGCTACACACAACATATTTGTCAAAATGTATAATGACTAATTATAGTAGTTTAAATAAAAAAAATATATACATATACATGCAAACTATAGGAGGACCTGATCAATAATTAGTAAAATTGCTTTGAAAATTGTGTGCGAAATTATTTCAAAATGGGTGTATATTTAGAGGTCGGCCGGCCGGCCAGCGGACTTAACATATACATTACACAGGCCCCTCTGCCTGGCAGGTTCTGGTATTAATTTTCAGACCACACGTATTGTCAGTGGACATTCTCCAGTCGACGGGTGGGTTTTCATACAAGCAAATTTCCTCTACATGTAGTCGCCTGGTGTTTGTACTCGTGCTCTTCAGGCTGGTGAGATGTCATAAACGTCGGTGGTCTGCACCGGCCTGAAGAAGGGGCTGATGTTAATCATCACACTTCGTCAACTTCTTGTTTAAGTCCTGGACCGGCGCTACTCCTCGCTCGCCCTGATCGTTGATGTCCGGCCCTTCTGGCACATCTCATTTCCCTCCCAGTAAAGTAAAGGGCAGGCTGAAATGTTTGAACACAGTCATAGAGTTGCCGGTCAACCACTCTTTGAGCATCTTGCTCTGATCTTCAAAGGCTAACATCTTTGTTTGAGGGCGATTCGACGGCTTTACGTTTTACTCTTAGGGGGATTCTACTACGTATCTCTTCGTTGATGAGATCACCCTCTCATCAAACTGCTCTTAACAACCAACTCCACCGAGAGTTACTAAAAGTGCATAAGCGTCTTCGTCATGTCTGTGAAATTCCAAGAATAATGTTTGACTATTGGTGGAGAGAGTCAATGAGTTGGAAATCATTGTACAGGGCTGCCGCAGCGGGGAAGCTAGCATCAATGTCTTCAGGTACTCGTCCACGTCGAAAGATCTCCTAGTCCAGTCTCCTCCATCGCAGTGTGGTGCCTGACGGCAGAACATCCTCATCTTCACAGGTTCACGTCACAGAACATCCTCATCTTCACGCGATCACTTCAAGAGCATCCTTATCGTCACATGGTCACATCACTGAGCATCCTCTTCTTCACAGGTTCACGTTACAGGAATAATGATGTTCGTTCTGGCTCGCTACCAATGGGTGGAATTCTTCCATCCGCGCTTTTTCGCTGATCGCCTGTTTCTTCATCACTAGTTTCGCTAGACGACGATGTACACTATGCATCCCTGCTAGTGGACGCCTCTTGCTCGGCTTGAACATGAATGTTCTTACGTTAGCAAGCAGATATACACATCATGTTACGTTCAAGCAAAACAACGCAGTCATGAGCGATAAAACGGAATGGACTTCCCCGTGTTGTCCGACTCACGAGAGGTGTTTCTCTTTATCGTGGATAGTATTTAATTAGATCTTGTAATGCAGAGCCTGCAGTGCAATAGTCAACCATGAAACACCAGTCCTTGACTACGAGCCATTACACAATCCACAAGTATAATTTTGGTCGGTCGACTTTACCTCGCTGCCTAGAATTGAGTTACACGTTATGTAACCAATGCCACGTGTTACATAAATCTCACCAACACATTCTTACCGCCAATACTCAGGCAGACAAATATGTTTTATATAGCTTTATTTAACGAACTACCTTCACAACGAACTACCCTCACACTGATATGTGAAATGATCAAGAACAAACCAGGGCCTTTGTTGCAGCGAAATGTTCGAAAAAGCAGTTGATAACGAATGTGCAATTGATGCAATGCCTGCTACATATGGATTAACAATTAAACCGTTTATTTCGTCGACAACAACAGTTATTTACAGCACGAACTCTCTTCATTATTACGCTCTACCTGAAATGCCACCCAAATTTACACTATACATTAATTCACCAGTATCGATCAGCGCTGTTACTGTAAATAGCGAAATAGCAAAATTACAGTTAAAATCTGGGTACTAATGGGATAAGATCGAATTACTAACTTTCGCAAGCACAGAAACGGCAAGCTGTTAGTATATGTTCCAGCATAACTGTACGGCATCATGTTCATCGTATTTAGTATGATCGCGCTATTGAGTAGTTAACTATCGCTCGCATTATAGAGATTGATCAAGAGGTCACCTATAACGTAACTCAACATGTGTGCGCGTAATTTCCATTTGAATAAATGATGGAACGACAACCAGTAATCACTTAGAAAAGTATATATGTAAATCGGGTGGCAGCTGCGGTCTTCGGCTTTCAACTAAACTGTTCTTCACAGAGTGTTGCTGTTCCACCTGTATGAATGAAGGACCGTACAGAGATGCGCCATTGCAACGACACGGCACACACAATTTGCATCTCACATCGTTCAAAGGCGTAATTATAATACAACCACTGGGTGCAAACATATTTAATAGACAGGGAAAAATAAATTGGATACGTATGCACACGAGGAGGCGTTAAACCGTCAGTATCTGCACCATTTGACAGCCTTCCCGCAACACTCAACAGTGGCAGAAGGAGTGGACACAACGCCATGCCTCTCTGATATTGTTTTAATTTTCGTTTTCTGTTATTCTGTAAAACCTGTTACTCCACTACAATGCTGGATAATCAAACTAATGGTTGGCTAAGCTTTGCTTCGATTTGCCACCCCTTACTAGAGCCCATATAGTCCAATAATATAGGTAGTCATCTCATTGTCTGTTTCACACTTGTGACACAGCGCCTTTGTACCGATATCAGTGTCCCGCCAATGCTGCCAATCTCTTCAGTCATCGTGTAGATCCCACTGTACACAGCATCTGCTTTTTGTCTGATGATGATGTAATTTATATACATTACTAGAGTAGCTTTTAGTAGGCATGGAGAATACCTTTGAAGAAGAATATCCTGAAGCAAAACGGACGCGTGTGCCTCACGATCCCTGGATCCGCGCCTGGACAACGTACCATTTGGAATATTGGAAGTTTCCCATGTAAGTGTAGAGGTGCCCAGCGCTTGCACTCGTAGCAATGCCTAAGATAGCCTTACGCTGGACAGCGGGCGAGAGACGGAGACGAGGTCGCTCCAAGTAGTACAGCGGCTAAGAGCCAAATGTTTGACGAATTGTGCACTTTTGGACAAAAGCATGAAAATTGGCATATATGTAGTATTATGTATAATCATATAAAGCTAGGTACCCATCGCTAACGACATGATCTTGGTGTCTAAACCAACATTTCCAGGGTAACAAAATCAATTTCTGTCATGTGCAGTATCCCAGCATGGCGGCCATATTGGAATTAAAGATGGCCGCCATGCATAGACGTACTACGAGCATAATGTTAGTGCCTCTTGATATGAGCACTTCATAAGTGGTTCATATGCTTCTAGGTCAAGGAATCTTGTCGTGCCACTTACATTATTCCAGATGACGCCCATATTGAAAAACAAAATGACTGCCAACATCTGTCCGAATATCTCAGCTTTTACACATCATAGAAACATGATATTGATGTCTATACAAACATATTCAGGGTTCATTAATCCATTTCTTCCACATGACTTGTATCTCCAGATGACAGACATGTTGAAATTCAAGATGGCCGACATCCAAAATCATACATTTTGGTTTATTTCAGCATTAAAACATATTCTTTATGTTTAATCCGGTAATACACGTGTACATGAATTTAAATACACTAAAACCATCATGGTCACACAGAATACCAAGCTGGATGCCACGCACATATATATATATATATATGTATACGTTCTAGAACATGAGTTGAACATGTGTTGAGTTTAGGAATCCATACCTGGTTTATGGTACGTGTCTTCACGATTATAACCTTTCAGGCTGTTGCCAAATTAATTTTACTCAGCTGTATTCTCAACCATAGTATACCTCACAACGTACATAGTCATGACAAATAATATATAAATTTCACTACACTTAGATTTGCAATCACGGCGCACTGGGTCATGGCTTTGCATCGGTGCCTCTGGGAGTTCAAGTCCAGCCTGGTTTCCATACTGAATCAGTTACATTCCAACCACAGTGTTAACAACCAGCAGATGGAGATTTGGCACAAAAACTCAGAATAAATTTATTTGACCTATAAATACGATACATATACAACGAATAACGTAGGTAATAGATAAGATCGGGAGACTCCCATTAAGATATATAATATCGCTAGCACAGGAGCCACCCCATAAATAAATATATAAAAAATTTACATGACACAAATCAGAATAGCATACGACATCTTTTTATAGTTGATAATTACTCAATGTATCAACATGGATGCATAATATAAGGACTGATTATATGTACTCGTGTACACATTGACATACATATGGATGCTTATGTATATATTCCAATACGTGTTACGAATTACAAATAAAGCAATTATGGATACGACAACTGAATGAATAATTTAAAATAAAAAAGTTTTTTGTGTATGTTGAAAAACCATATAGACTGTGGGTGTAAATTTTATTAATGATAATACTTGGTGTATTGTTAACTGACTCTACTATGTTGTCTAATGCATTTTTTTGGCAAATTCATGTTTGAATCTGGATATATACAGATTATTTCTGTCACGTGTGCAGTGCTGATGAATATCATAGATGTGTGTTTGGAAAAACATTGAATTAGTAGAATAAAAGATTGATAATTAATTTATAGTAACATTTTAATTGTTGGATTTTATAAATGTCATCCAACTTTAGCAACTGAAGTCTTTTAAAAATAGGACTTGTGTGAGCACTGCATTTACTTAAGGACATTATTGGTATTGCCTTTTTCTGTAATTTCACAATTCGATGTGCCTGATGACCCCATAAAAGTAAGCCATAATTAATATGTCTTATGTCAAGAGCTTGTGACATCGCATAACCAATTCGATAAGCAGCTCTTTCACATATTGGTGCAATGGATGTTTTGTTGGTGGGGTATTCTAAGTCATACCAGATCTCTGGGCAAACAGCTGTTTCCTTGCATCATCCACCATCAATGTAAAGGTCTTAATGTAAAGTTCGCTGATGAACCTCTCTATCTTATTTAGTGTACATGAGTCGACTTCTTATGATGACAGGGCGAGGAAGACATCTGTAACAGCGGGAAATGGAGCACATGCTAATCTTGCCGACTTCTTCCCTCGACCAAGGACACTGGAGACTATGTCACACCAACTCAGGACAAAGCATAGCATTAATGTTTCCGATGGTTGTTGGCAATGGCATGGTTGCAATGTTGACAAAAGTGGGTTTCAACGACAAAACGGTCATTTATTTAAAAAGCAAGGAATTGCCTTATGACCAAAATAACCACATCTGTATATACTGCCGGATATCCAGTTTGGGAAATCCTTGGTGAACACGTTGGGCTACATAGAATGATATGCTGCCAATGTCCGCCTCCTCTTGTGTTCATGGCTGAAGGTACTGCAGGTCGTTAGTGGCTTTATGGACTGTGGTCACAACTTTCTGATCTTGTGTGCTGATGATTACCTATCCACCGGATACGAATGACCTTGTACAGTGTAGCAAATAAAATAATGAAACAACCACTGAGTGGTTCCGCTATGTATTCTGCGTTCTCTTGTTAGCTGCTTGAGGATATCAGCAAAAATACCTACTACATGCAATGTATACTCTTCTAACAGTTACCAACTGGGATGTAATGTATATAATACATTATTCCTGGGCATCATCGTCAACCTGCCATCTACGCCTGGATAGCATCACCATCCAACACCTTTGTGTCGAGATACAGAGCAATCTGTAATGATTAACGGAAACGCTTACGTTTTCTGTAAAGATATACTTAAGTTGATTTAAATTAATTAAAAAACAAAAAAAAGCGACATTTTGACTCCAGTTGACTCTGTGACCTTCAACATTACCTTTAAATTTAAAATCGAGGGTGGCATCCGCCCTAGTATTTTTCCTTGTCCTATAAGTGACTGATCCAGCATGGATGCCCACTATTAACAAACAATGCCTTAACAAAATTCTAGAGGACTTTTCAGTTGAGCGCAGTAGCGCTGCGGTACGACCTTCGGACTCTCGACTGAGAGAAAGCGGGTTCGAATCCTGTGCGGCGGTATCGAACCTTGGGTAAGTTCGTTAACTCTACATTGCTTCAGTTCTCTCAGCTGTATGAATGACTACCTGGCTATAGACAGTGGTGGTTATTTGTGTACGAATAGTCTTCGCGCATTAATTGCAGGGTGGCTGAACGCTTCCAAGAGAAGTCGAGATAGTATTCAATTGAACAGATCTACCAGGGAGTAAAGTGTAAAGCGCTCTGAACAGACCTAATAACCAAAAACCACGCTGTGTAAGAACTTATGTATGTTTTCGATAACGAAAGTTACAAAATAGCACTATACAAAATAAAAAGTACCTTAAGGTCAAAGAACATGAACACATTTTCACTGGGCGATGCACCACCTTGCGACTTAGCGGGTGATATGGTAGGCAAATTTACAAATCAAAACAATTACGTTTTGTTTGTTTTATCGTGTGACATGTTTCAATATAAATTAAATGTTCAATAATTTCGAAAGTGTAGAAACAAGTTTGCTTTCACTTAATTTTGTTTTTCATAGTAGGCCTAGGAGCCCTTCATGACCTTTACCTGGATGTGGGGTAGAGGTGCCAAACATTAAACCCATTAGTCAGGTACCTTAGCAACTTGATGGGGACAGACCGGATAAAAGCACCCCATTTTGTGGAGCTTCCTTGAACAATAAGATTTCACTTTTTAATTGGAGTCAGCACGTTTGTGGGGTGGGTCCATACGTTTTCACCCCATTTTAACATATATATGCCGTGTTACAATTTTTTTGCAGGGGATATGGTACAGATCGAATAAAAGTACCACGTATTTTGTGTTGCTTCACTAAACAATAATATTTTACTTTTTGATTGGAGTTAGCAAATTATTTGGGTGGGTCCGTCAGTTTTAACCGCTTATTGGACCGAAAAGTGCCGTTTTAGTACATTTTTCATGAGATTATATGGGGCATACCGAATAGAAGCACCGACGTTTTTGCTGCTTACTTGAACAACGCGATTTCAATGTTTGATCAGAATTAGCAAATACTTTGGATGGGTCCATAAGTGCTCACCCTCCAGCGAACCCTTAGCCCTATGCCGTTTTATTACACTTTCCCATGATATATGTTACAGACAGGACATATGTGCCACATTTTGTATGTTTCCTGTAACACTGATATTTCATTTTTGTTATTTGCGTTAGCACATTTTTAGGTGGGTCCATACGTTTTATTCCCCCATTGAACCGATATATGCGTTTTACTACATTTGTGCTGCTCCTTCAATAATAACATTTCACTTTTTGATCGGTGTCAGTAGACATTTGGGGGTCCATAATTGTTCACATAAATGTTCTGACTCCGATCAAAAAGATAAAGTTAATAACAGAAGTGAACACAGATTGTATCCATATCCAATGGAGAAATGTAGTAAAACGGGATATTTTGTTTCACAGGGAGGGAACAATAATGGACCCACCCAAAATAATTGCTGACTCTGATCAAAAAGTTAAAGTTACCAACCTACGGAAGCTGTGGAAAACGTTTGGTGCTTTTATCCGGTCTGTCCCCATTTTTACCCAAAATATGTCGCTAAGATACCTGACTACATGTATTTATTGTTGTTAGGGCGTTACACAGTGCTGCCATCTCACGGGGCATGAATAATCGAGGTTATGAGATTCATAATGACTGAGCCGCGCCTTGCATAGTGAGCAGTGGCGACACGCACCGGGACATCGACCAAACATAAATACTACAAGCAGGCTGACCACATCAGTGTAATATAGTGGTAGAAAGAATGACGTAATTAGGAGGGTGTATGTTTGATCTCGCTTTCAAAACTGTGGCATCGACTCGGTCTTTCGTATCTCTGCCTGGTTAACACTCAACTTATTTTCTAGATTTCTTATCTGTAAAATGTATGCTTTTTACAGCTTGAGGACTACGACGTAATAGGGGGTTCGTTCTGTTGGTGACATCGTTGGTTCCCACCCTTCTCCGCAGTAACAACAATATATGTTTAAACATGTGTTCTTATACAATATGCATGTTACAAATGGGTCATATGTTTTATAGCATGCGTAACATTATTAGGACAACATTTCTCATTCGAGTAGTCAGGGTCAAATTTTGATGAATTCTATCTCTAGAAAGGAAGGTCAGATTGACATATAATTTGGTTTGGTTATGAACATAAACCAACGTACTAAGTTTCGTCAAAATCGAAGATGGTCGTGTAAATTCGTAATTGATTTGATATTGAATATCCCTTTCGTTAGATGACGTCACGATAGTCATTCTGCGCAGAAATGGTATGAGCTCCCAGCCGCGACCTTGGTGACTCGTCATGAGATCGTCGTAGATATGTGTGTGTGTGTGTGAGAGAGAGAGAGAGAGAGAGAGAGAGAGAGCGAGAGAGAGAGAAAGAGAGAGAGAGAGAGAGAGAGAGAGAGAGAGAGAGAGAGAGAGAGACAGACAGACAGACAGACAGAACATGAATCGATATGTGGGCCAGTTCACTCTCCCGGTCACGATCACAAATGGCAAGTCGTTGCTTTTAAAGACACACATTTACAACAAATAATTACAGTAATTCCTTGTATTATGAATATTCATATTCCACACAGATAAAATTGTAATAATAATAATAATGAAATTACTTCTTTAACAATATCCTCAGAAAATCCGAGCTCAGTGGTGCTACAAATCCAAAGGATTAAGTGTTCTGATTGTCAAAAGTCGTCAACAGATGGATGGATTTGCTCAGAAACTAAGGTGGATATGCAGTATTAAAAAGATAGGTTTTTAGATGACTGCAAAATTTAACTATATTTCTTACTGACTTAACGCCAATGGGGAGTAAGTTCCAAAAGATTGGTGCAGCAACCGAAAAGGCTCGAGTTCCAGCATTCGTCTTAACTATGGGAATAAAAAGTAGCTCAAAGTCTGCCGACCGAAGCTATTTAGGTTTCTTTGCTGGAGTAAGCGTAGAATGTAGGTATGCAGGTTGTTTTGGATGATAGGGCCTGATAAGTAATTGTATTGATCTTTAAAAATAATGCGATATCGCACAGGTAGCCAACGCAGTGATTTTAGAAGTGGCACTAAGCGAGAAAAACGAGGAGGTCGGATAACTACCCTTGCCAAACAGTTTTGGACACTGTGAAGTTTTGTAATGTATTTTCTAGCAATATTTTAAAGGAGGGAATTGCAATAGTCAAGTATGCTGCTAGCAAGCGCTATTGCAATAGTTTTAGCAACAGACAATGATATATACCGGCGAATAAGGCGATGATCACTGCCGTATAGAAGGTACTGTTGTAGATCACTGCGAGCACCGTCGCGAGAAATTGGACGTGACTTTGCAAAACTCATTTAGTGATTCACAGTCAAGCCACGTACAGGACACGGACATGGTTTTCGCATGGTAAATGTACTATGGAAATTGAGTTTACAACCATTGTATGGATGATGAAACGCAATCTTGAGTCCAATCAAATGTCCTCACCGTAAAGTAAGTAACCTTCAGAACGTGTGAATGGTCTTAAGAGAATGTGCATTGTAATAAATCTACGATGAAGCTATCGGTTTTGTGTTGCGAGGAATTGATATATACACCCCTTTAGAGATATGCGTTGTGGCGACAGCTAGGGGCCATCCATAAACGAAGTCAACCTAAATTTGGACTTGATGAGAACCCCCAGACCCCTCGTTACGTTTCGTTATGCTGAACTAGGTACAACATTGCAAAATGGGCCCCGGTGGTTTGACATCAATGCACTGTGTGTAGATAAAGTTGTGTTAGCACTGCTAAAAATCTGAAAAATGTCTTAATAAATTAGCACTGTTTTCATATTTCCATTTTTTGCGACTTCAAAACAATGGAAAATCTGGTGTGTATGCTCCCATAAGCGCATACTAGATTTTTTTAAATATACAGCCTATATTCAAACTGACGATCAACCCGAGACCGTGTTGTGCTGTGAAAACGGGCCCCCACGTTACCCGCTTAGCTAAAGGGGTCCGCTTTCACCGGAATGCTGCACACCTATACTTCTAATAGACAATATTATTATATAAAGTAAATAAGAAAACAATAATAATAAAACTTGTTACATTTCGCAATTGGGTAATTTATGGATTGATATTATTAAATTATCAAGTATTACTTCGCCGGCATGTTGTTCGTATAGTCTACACACCTGTAGATCAGTAAATGGCAATGCTGTATTTCCTTGTGGACCCTTCATTAATAAACGTGGAACAGCAACACTGTGTGAAGAACAAGTTAATTGAAAGCAGCGGACCTCAGCTGCCGCCCGGTTAACAAATATTCTTTTTTGAGTAGTTGCTGATTATGTTCCATACTTTATTCAATTACATAATAAATGAAAAATGCTGTGTGTCTGTGAGTGGACAATTTGTTTGCGAAATGTGTGAAGATTGCTAATTTTTCCAAGTGCGTGTCAACAGAGACCATTTTAGACTCTTAGATAAAGTAATCGCCTTACTTTAGTCAACTTTATGACAAATACTTTGCTTAGGGGGGCCTGTGTTGCACGTTGTGCCCCTTCTCTCCATACAAGTACGTTCGTTTTGAGAAAGACCTCCCATCTCTTATGCAGACATCAATTTTACATTCGTTGCATATGTGTATTGATTCGTAATTCACAGGTACAATAAAGATATGTATATCTAATAATAAACATTAACACCAACATATTTATGTACTTTTAATAGGTGTAATGATTGCCAGGGGAGGGCAGGGGCGATGGCTCCGCGGGTAACGATTGATCGGTGTTCGAGTCCACCTAGATCCATTGCAGTTTCGAAATGTTGGCAATCTGTGTACGTTGCGAAGATACACTAGTCGTGTTCGTTCTGACATGAGAAGTTAAATATGTATACATATAGAGAAATGGAAAACCCTGTGCGGGCGCTTCGTTACTTACTTAGTACTTACTTAGGCCCTTAAACGACTTGGTCGCCCGGGGGATATCAGCGATGCTGCCCCTCCGATATTTCGAGCTTCATTAGCCGCTGCTAAAACCCTTGTTCTGATCATGGAATAAGCGCTATGAGCGTTTCGTCACGCCAACCCGGAAATCCCCGTTCTCCTCAGCTTAATGTAAGTTTATAGGTGGCCCCATATTATTGTATCACTGTCACAAGAATGCGAATAGACTATCAACACTTCATTTACCATTACACTGTAACCACAATAATACAGACTAGTCAGTTAATAGAACGTTGCCGAGCGCTGGAAACAACTAGAACTAGACTCAAACTTGATGCCTGAAGACCTTCCAGGTGTCATAACTCCTCTCCTTGGCAACCTATATATGTGACGTTGGTCATATGTTACAGCTCGTAGAAGAGTCTACCTGTGTAGACAATGAACCATACATGAAAATAAAAACATTTAAAAAAGGTTTGATGTTTGACCTGACATACCAAGCATGAACTTCTTCACTCATAACCTAATGTGTTTAACGTTTTTGTAGTGGACCCGAGAACAGTCGCCGGTGTGGCTGAAACGCGTCCTCGAAATTCACGTTTTAAACTTAGTTGTATTTAAATGTGAGATGTGATAAACGCGACACCTGCCGCTACATAACCTGTCATAAACTATGTTGTCAATGGGCGTAACTGGTGTCTGTAGTTCTCTTGCAGGAGCGAGAACATGGTCTCAGAAACCGGTGATGCTTTACGATGCACCTGGAATAAAATATGTGGGTAATGTTTCACGTGCCACACCAAAACGTACACGTAAATATTGTAGTAGGAGTCTGGTCAGATATTCAAAGTCGAATAAAGTCTTGAACTTTAAAACTTTTCGAAAGTGAACCTGCAACAACGCAACTTCTACTCTTCACAAAATGGCAAATAAAATAACAAATATGTTGTATACAGAAAATACTATAAGTCATGCGTATAACATTAACGTGCAATAAACAATACGTTTTGAATAGATCCTTAAAATATATGTTTTATGAATTGCCTACGTGTTGTAAAATGTAACAGCTAATATACTTAAAACTAAAAATAAAAAATGGGCCAAGTGGCCCTGAAGTCCTTTGTACTAATACGTCTATATGTGACCCCGGCTGACCAAATGAGTGATAAGTCGGAAAAATTGTAACATTGTTTTCTTACATCCTTGTAAAGGTTTGGTAGGGTGCTTTACACGGTTTCAAAAAATATGACTGCTACACAAATTGGCAAAGTTATGGAGCATTGAACATGGTAGGGATCAAAAAGTGAAAATGAAGAAAACTGCTGTTGAAGTTTTACATTACATATGCAAATGGATTGCATGGAAATATTACATGCACAACATTCAAATGTGGCACACAGTATGTAATATGTATGTTATGTTGCAATGATACACTGGAAGTACAGATGTGCTGCTACAAAGACTTATCAAGTTATGCCAGATTATGTCTTCATGTGTAAAACTAAGAGGACAGATTATCTGATAGCAAAAGGTAGACTCACTGTTTGACACAGTTTAAAACCTACATGCAACTGTCCAGTTTAACAGGGGTCTAGTGGCTTAATGCTGTCTGTTGACACAAGCTACTGCCAGTGACCAATTACACATTAGTCACAGTTTCCATAAAACAATAGCAGGCAGAGAATCTTAGCTCCACAGATGGGTGTAATACACAACCAGAGCCACCACTGATTCATGGTCAAGTAGATTAGCTCAATGCACCAACTAAGACAATACACAACACTGTGAGTGACAGTATCCAGAGTGAGGCCTAAGCAGTGTACTCATTGCTGAATAGATCAATTAAACTTGCCAAGTGGGTGACATTCTGCACAAGTGTTCATTAATCCTTGGTGATTGTTCAGAACACCAGACTGACCACATACCTAAACAAAGCGAATGTAATAGGTGAAGAACAGGCAGTGTTCAAATAGGGGTATTGGTTGAATTGTATTTGTCTCGACGCAAAATGCTTTATTGTGCCTTCATCGATTCTAAGAAAGCATTTGATTTAGTAGACCGGTCCTCCCTGTGGTCTAAGATAATTTCATGCGGTATTAATGGTATTGTGTTGAAAATTGTATACAACATGTACACAAATGCTAAATCATGTATAAATCAGGGCCAGGCTGTGTCAGCCTTCTTCTCATGTGATGTATAGGTATGGCAAGGAGAAAACTTGTGTCCTTTGTTATTTGCTATTTACCTGAATCATTTTGAACACGGTTAGTCACAATTATAACGGACTTGACATGGCAGCTGGTGAAATTTACAACAACCTTAGGGATGATGATGTAGAAAATGTATGTTCTACTATACGCTGACGACACTAGAATGATTCAATCAAATACAGATTTCTTGCTTGTGTATAGCGGAACAATGTCAACTCTTCTAATGGTTGACATTTGGTTGTTTCAGGTGTCAACTGTATTGTGAATCTGTAATTATTAGTCTATATTGATACAATTGATTTACACAGTACCATGTTTACACAAGGCATGGCAAGCGTAAACAGAACAGTAGAATGCATTTGATATCAATAAAGTGTAGGATATTTCACTCTATAGTTGTCCAGAATATTAATTTTCTATGTTTGTCACCTACAGGTGACAGAATATTAATTTTCTATGTTTATGACCTACAGGTTTCTACAGACAATACATCTTTAACCAATAGACACCACAGTCACACCATTTTATAATAATTAAATGAACATCAAAATAAACACAACTTGCAATTATAGAAAATCAATAGTTTTGAAGATACAGTTTAAAAGTGTTAGGGAAGTGTTCAGTCTAACAGGGGTCAAGTCTGTCTACTCTGCCTGGGCACTGTGACCAATTAAAGATTAGTCAAGGTCTCCATGGAACAGTAGCACGAGGCTGCAGAGTTTAGTCACACTGCTGACTTTGTGGCACATTAAACAAAATCTATTGTTGGAGATGGTCTCAAGGGCCCTTCTCAAAACCACATCACTAGATAATGTAAAACTTTTGCACTTTGGGGGCCCCTTAGGTGCCCTTAGAATGATTCAATCAAATACAGATTTCTTGTATATAGTGGCAGCACCCTAAGATACATCTATGCAAAATTAGAAAAAAAGTTGCTGAACAGTTTTTGAAAAAATAGACAAAATGTTACATTTTCACCAGTTTTGGGGTCCTTGGAGGCCCCAGGGAGCCCTTAAAATGATACAATCAAATACAGATTTATCGTGCATAGTGGCAGTGCCCTAAGATATGTCTATGCAAAATTAGATAAAAAGTTGCTGAACGGTTTCTGAGATACGGCAGCTAACGGCGGACAGCGGACGGCGAAGGCCGACGGCGGACGGCGGACGTTTATCCAGGTGATGCTTATGTGCATATGTAAGGCATAATATTTGGCATCAGTAGATCACGTAGTGATAAAAAATATCCAGTAGTTAAATATGTTTCGTTTGTTGTCGTAATACGAGCGTTATAGTTAGAGTACATAATTATAATTTGCTGTTTCAGATTTGTGACCAAGTATAAGAGTAAGTCACGTGACGTGTGCGTGGAGAGGAAACTGTTTTACGACAGAAATTGTTTATGTCTGTAGGAAGCAAACATTTTATAATTTATGTATATACATATATATATATATATACATATATGTAAATATCTATATACATATAAACATACATAACGCCCGGATAAATGAAAACGCGACAGTCGTAGCTGGTGCTAAATGCATTCACCAAAATACGCGCACGCGCAGAAACGTCACCCGGATATTATTTAACGCCCGAATAAATGTAAGCGCGACAACGTCAAAATAGCGTCACCACATGTTAATAATAAACGTGCGTTTTGGGGTTTGGCAAACGATAAAAAAACAGTTTTGCTAAGATTTATTGCATGTGGTTGAGATATTCGGCGTGTGGGTGATTGTTTAGCCATGTGACATTTAGTCCATGGGCCAGAGCCGTAACTGGTATCATGTGGGCGCATAACATCTCATGGTATTTTTGTAATAGCCCTATGCATGTAGTTAATAAATTAATGTGATAGACGTTTGTACGTGGTAGCTTTTTGGTGGATATCACTCCGTAAACATAATGAGGTGAGGACAAATTCTTGTCAAATATTTATGGGTAGGGAAACAAAGTGTATCATAACTTTGCAACCAATCAACACAGCCTCACAACTTATCACTCAAAATGTTGGTATTAAACCCTCCACAAATTGACATATGATATGTACAAGTTAATAATTAGGTCACAGGGGGGTCAAAAGGTCACGAAATGTTGGCGATGCTAAAAGTCTGGCACCTTGGCATTAATTGTACTACTACTTCATGAATGCATGTGGGGGATATATTTCGTCTTAACTGCCCAGAATGTGAATGATAGACACCCTGTGAGAAATTAAAGGAATCATTGTTCAATTATTTTGCAAAAAATGCTTTCCACAAAACTAACAGAAACGTGCAGTTTTGGGGTATAGTCCATGGGCAAGACCCTGACATTTAACGAATTGGTATCACCTGGGTGGGCAACACCCTATGCTGTTTTTAGAATAGCCCAACCACAAAAAAATGATAAATTGATGTGATAGACATTTGTTGACAGTAACTGTTTGGTAGATATCACCCCTCGAACTTAACGAATGGCGCATAGTTTATAATAAAATTGGCAGAATCTCGTCATTAAATCAATATAGACTAACAATCTGACAATCCAAATATTCGTTTTGAAGCGTACCTTCCAACAGTAAATTCACCTGCCACCCACTTGTCCGCTGTGTATACTTAACCAGTCTGTCAAAGTCATGGTCAACTTGAAGTTAAATGTCATAGTGTGTGTGTTTGACCAGGCACTATACGCTGAAGCGCTTGAAGTGGCATGGAAACATCAAGACATTTTCGGTTGCATCGTACCCCGAATTGGCATCTTCCACACTACTGTCATAGGAAAGCGATTTGGAGATGCAGGTCTTCGAGATCTCTTTGTTGAATCAGGAGTGGTTGCAGATGGTTCCATTAGCGAGGTCCTGGACGGCAGAAAGTACAATCACGCAGTAAGGGTACATAAGCTCATGTATGAAGCCTCATGCGACTTGCATGGAATGAATTCCTGCAGTGGACAGGGATATGTGAACAGGGACACTTAGATGAAGCTCGACGTATCTTACAAGTTAATGACGTCTCACCTCAGACACTGGATGAAGTGGTGTCGAGTGCATCACGTAGACATGTAATGGAGCTCGAATATTTTGACTTCCTGCGGTCTGGAAATGGAAGTTTGTCTGCATTCTGGATGTCTTACATCGACATAATTGATATTCTACTTGAACGTTTGCGGTCAACAAGATAAAAGGATTGGCTTCTGCAATTGTGGTCCATTCGAGAGATGATCCCATGGTGCTTTGTCTACAACAGGCTAAATTACGCCCGCCGCTACCTCCCTGTCTACTATGCTGAGATGTCAAGATTTCAACTTGATCACCCTGAGGTCTACAGGGCTGAGTACAGCTTGGAGAGGAAAACCCATTGGGCAGAATCCCTGTTGATCAAACCTTAGAGGAGACCGTAAATAAGGACACCCAGGTGGCACAAGGGTTTCAGTCTGAATCCAGGAGCATTTCGTCGGTACTACCTAATTGCTGAGTACAGGAGCACGTACCTGAGGCAGATTAGAGACATGGCAGGCCTTGGTAGCTCAGGGTTAAACCATGCGGACTTGCAACCAACCAGGATTCTGAAAGATGTGGCTGATGTCCAGTCACTGATTGACCTCCTACAAACATAGTGGATTAACCTATTCTGACAGGAACAAGACGCCTTGGTTAACATCGCAGGCCCCTGCGGATGTCATGAATGACCTGCTGAATGCCAAGTAGACAGGTCAAGAGGCGTACAAAGACTTCAAGCGTGATCGTCATGAAAAAGATCATCCTGATGCTGTGAACTTTCATGCCAAGGTGAAGAAACAGGGTCTCAAGACATTCGCGAAATTCTCTACCAAGAATGTCAGGTGTAAGGGTAAATACATCACCATAAAGGCTGGTAGAAACTTGTTTGGCCGCATCACACAAAGTCGTCAGCTTGACATGCATGATGTGCTTGCCCATCCATTTAGACCCTTGCCATGGGCTTTGTCGAATGAGGATGGATCACTACGAAAGACAGATAAAGCCAAACTGCTAAACCACATTGGAAAGAACGTGCCACCAGCTGAGGCTCTTCCCAATCAGTCTGCTTGCATCACAGATGGAATGTGTGTCATTCCGAAAATGAATAGAAGCAACTCGAAAAGTTTGCTCTTAAGCTTGCATTGCACGTAGGTGCTCAGAGCCAGCGAATCGACGTGGTGTTCGAAGTGTATCTTGAAAAATCAATCAAGGATACAAAGAGGAGCAACAGAGGTTCAGGAATTGGTGTTAAATTTAAGACTATAGTAGTAGGCCATAACATAAAGCAGTGGCGGAACTTCCTGTCGGAAGCAGAGAACAAAGCAAGTCTGATCCAGTTCCTTGTCAGAGAATGGAAATCATCGAGCAATAGAGATATGGTAGGCAGAAAACAACTGCACGTAACATGCGGTGAGAAGTGCTGGAAGATAACCAGTGATGGTTGTTGCAAAATCCATGAGCTATTCTCCTCACAAGAAGAGGTAGACACACGGGTTATATTGCATGCGAAACATGTAGCGGATAATGGATACCCAAGTGTGGTCATTGCCTCTGAGGACACAGTGGTCTTTGATCGACATCCCCAGCCGTCTGTACCAGAAGCGAGGCCCCAACACCAGAACGCAGTTCATGGACATTAGGAAGCTCAGAGACTCTCTTGGAGATGATCTTTCGGATGCATTAATCAGACTGCATGCCTTCACAGGGTATGACACCGTAAGTGCCTTCGTTGGACGCGGCTAGACGGGACCGTTGGATAGGCTAAGGTCGAGCAGGGAGTTTCAGGAAACTTTCGCCAATCTGGGAAAGACATGGGACGTTTAAGCTGAATTGTTCACAATTCTGGAGCATTTCACATGCACCTTCATCCAACATAAGACAGGTGAATGCGCTGAGATATTAAATGTGTCTCGCCAAACGAGGTGAAGTTGAGTCAAGCCTTCTTCCTCCATTTGAGGACAGTCTGTTGAAACACGCAATCAAGCTGGGGTATGGAGACGTAGCTTGGAGAGGAATCCTGATGTACCTGATCCAGCTGGGCACGGCTGGACAAAAGGAGATGATGGCATTTTTAAAGCATAGACTGGATGCAGGGAATACCAGATGCTGTGATGGAAATGATTGCTTGCCAGTGCAGACGATAATGCAAGCCAGAGAGCTGCATTTGTATTGACAATATGTTGAAATGTACAGCTATGTGCAAACTACAGAACTATGTGAATTTAACGACACCGAACTGGAAGACTCTGTAGACATTGATTCTGATTTTTTAGATGATTGTTAGTAAGGTAATTATTACCAAGACTTGTTATCTAGTTAGCCTCCTAATGAAGGTACTAACGTCAGGTAATCCGTAACGGAGGGACGCTCTGACACGAAACTCCTAGGCGCATAGGTGTTATTACGGTGTCTTATAGTAGTACCAATGAACACAGTTGTAATAAAAAGTATCATGTAAAGGTTTTTTTACAATAACTAACTGCTTTTTATTTAGAAATAGTTGTATGATAGTTTCATTGTGCGCAGCATTTACTTGGGCACGCACAATTTTAGCGTAGCCCGCAGCGGAGGCCGAAGGCCGATGGGAGCGTCTCCTCGACGAGGTGCTGTGCTTCACGGCGGCGGCGGCAATACGGACTTCTGGCTATTCTGTAGCACGGGTATTTATAGGGTGTGTGTGTGGGGTGTACTGTTAGGGTGTAATGCGGATGTGCGTACTTATCTTGGGTGTGCGAACTATTTACAGTGTTGCTCCGCACTACATTCCCCCCAATCATAAAAAGAACGGGATATATTACGATGAATATGTATGCGGTATTTTATGCAAATAGTCGTGAACTATGGATAATTACAACAGAAAATATATACACTAAATGTGACCGGTTAACCAAAACCCGAACGCCGACTAGCATCTCAGGCAAAGGCTTCACTCAAGTCTCGATATTTGATATTTAGGTTATTTCCTTTTTACATTTGATTAAACCATTTACGTAAATCCGAACACCGACGTAATATTTAAATATTTAGGGTATTTAATTATAAATACATTTAATTAAAACCAACCACCATTATTTTAACACTTGTATAATAAAACAAAACGAACTTACTGAAAACGAAACTTCACTCCCAATCATTATAAGAATATATACACAAAACTATATACACAAATTATATGTACACCCTAGACCCCGGACACCGACAGGTGTCTCATACATCATGTACTACGTGAGTACGTCCCGGGCACCGACAAGTGCCTCAGGCATCTTATACTACGTGAGTACGTCCCATATACTACGTGAGTACGTCCCGGCCACCGACAAGTGCCTCAGGCATCATATACTACGTGAGTACGTCCCGAGCACCGACAAGTGCCTCAGGCATCATATACTACGTGAGTATATATACACGAAAATATGTATGTCCTAGAACCCGGACACCAACAAGCGTCCTAGGCTACTAGATTGTGTATGTGCGTGTGTGTATGCGTGTCAGAATATCCTACGGCTAGTTGAACAGGAATTACTCAGACATCATATTCCACGAATGACTGCATGGGCAGCCTTCAGTGGAACAAGATTGACGGATCATCCTGACCCTTGAACTGCGTACATTCTCCATTTTGTCGTAACCGACAAAGCAGACAGCAACGCTGTTGATACTTGCAACAGTCGTGGTCACCATCGCTGCCGTGCACCATTCTCGTCATAAGGGAACTGTATTTCGCAAGGCATGCTAGTCATTGCTCCGCAATTGTCATCGTTAGCGATTTTGCCCATCAGTAGGGGAAGTTCCATCATTAAAAGTCTTGTTTGTAGTCACCGGAAGTTGTGTGGCGATACGGGTGAAGACACGTGGACTTCGAGCGTCTCACTTGATTTAATGGTTTACCCTTGTATATGACAACATCCGACTCTTTGTCATAGAGACTACAATCGACGGTTGTTCTCTCACACCTGTTGATGGCAACTGTCAACCGAGTAGTACCCATCTTTTGTTGAGGCACTGACCGGCCAATGATGTCAATCATCTTTGCGGCATTTGAGTCATATTTGGTGACGTCAGTCATCTCCGCGTCAACTCCGTCGAATCGACAAGCCAACGCTTCAATTGGCATTGTGGCTGACTCCGTGTGTAGCTAGCAATTGCACAGAGAAGTCGCCGTTGTCGATGTATGCCATGGACACATTACCCGTGCCTGGTGACACAAGTGATATGGTCACAACAACGTCTCCTCTCCCTTGTAGATTTAGCATCCTGACCACTACACCAACTCTCCTCCCTGACAAACGTTTGAGATGCATAGTACTCGTGCACTTCAACTGGCAAATGGGTCAACCTGTCGTCCCGCAGAAACTCGTCCACGTCAGCAACTTGTGCCTTGTCGGTGTTGTTGTCACCGCTGTCATCGTCTTCAGTTTCTTCCGAGAATTCTGGTTTGTTTCTCAGCTCCCAGTTGTTACTTGTCTCACCGAGAGGCGCGTCATTGAGCTGCTCCGACAATCGTGTCAACGCAGTCTCCTCACGCTCCAGATGGCACCAGAATTGGGCTGATGATACACACGCCTCCATCGTGTGACCAATTGAGTCCGCCCGAGACATACTCAACTTGTCATTGTGCGGTCCGGTATCGGTTGTCTTGCTGTACCCGTCGTCCGGCGACACCTCCGCAGTTGGCGTCATTCGTTCCGGGATATGTGACGCTATATCAGCTATATCATCCACAGGCGGTGCTCCAGTGTGTCCCGTATTGTCTCGTCCTGGGTCAATGTGTGCGACTATGTTGGAGTCAGGGTTGGTGCGTGTTGTTGCGAGTGACGTCATCGTCTCTGTCAAGTCGCCTGGAGCAATGACTGCAATTACAGACCGTACGTGTTCGTCACACACCAATACGACTCCCGGGTATTTACTATCAACACGTTTACAGGATTCGTGCAAGGCTACGTCTGTTCTGATCTCAGCATTCACCTTGACTCCCACATCCAACGGTACGGTGACTTCTGGGTACCGCATGGTGTTTCACTCTTTACCCCCTGGTATCATAGTGAGTTGTTTATTGCCACAATCGTTGTCTGACAAACACGCCGCTAGCCGAGGAAACACAGAACTGCGCTAGCGCGCTAACTACAGTCCGTTCTACAAAAGTTGGATATTGACACATCCCTTCTTTTCTAAACAAAGAAAAATAAGAACTTACTAATAAAACACTATCTATAAAGCGCTAAAATAGCTCAATGGTCTACAACTACAACTTATTAACACTAGTTAAACGTTCAATTATAAAATAGAAAAAAGCGCATGGCAAAGTCACACGTTGGTAATATAGTCCGCCAGACGAGTAGATCGTTTCTTGAGTCGCACAGATCTTCGCGGAGTCGTCACCGTGGCGTCACTCATCTCCGGTGATTGATCTGCCGGTTCGGATGGCTCAGGTGTCGTCTCCGTTGCTGGCTCCTGCGTCTGCGGGTTTGTCTCGTCCTCGTGTGTTCGTCTAAGGTGCACTCGATTCCGCCTGTATGTACCAACAGGTGTATCAACTTCGTACGATCGTTCATCGAGACGTCGTTGAACCACGGCCTTTTCCCATGCCTTTTGACCAGGACGGAACGGCTTCATGCGAACGATATCGCCCTCCTCGAGGATCGGAAGATCTTTCGCTGTTCTGTTGTAGTTTTTTCCTTGTTTCTCCTTCTGTTTGCTTATTCTGACCCTGTCTTTTCTCAAGTATTCTTCGCCCCTTGGCGCCAGAAGTGTTGTTGTCATCGGGAGTAATGTTCGCGTTCGTCTGTTTAACAGTCTCTGTGCTGGATTGCTTCCAACCCCTTGGGTCGGTGTGTTTCGGATTTCTAGAAGTGCTAGATATGGGTCTGTCTGTGACTTCTTGCATTTGGTGAACATCTGCTTTGCGGCTTTCACGGCTGCTTCCGCTCTTCCGTTGGTGCTCTGGTGGCCTGGTGCGCTGGTCTGATGCTCGATGTCCCACTTCGCAGGAAATCTCTGGAATTCGTCCGAGACGTACTGCGGCCCGTTGTCGCTAATTATGACTGATGGGATGCCATTTCTAGCGAAGTGTGCTTTCATAGTTTTTATCACGCTTGCTGTGGTCGTTGAAGTCATCCTGTCGACTTCCCAGAAGTTGCTTGTGTAATCGACCAATACGTGATAGTCACGACCTTCCCAGCTGAACAGGTCCACTCCGACTTTATTCCCATTGTCTCTTCGGTGTCTCTTGTTGCATTAACGTTTCTTTTTGTTGTGCTCGTTCATAGGTTCTGCACGCCTCAGTTCTCAACCACTTGTCTGATGTCTGATGCCATGTTAGGCCAATAGATACATTCTCTTGCTCGTCGCAGGACACTTTCCACACCAAGGTGTGAGCTGTGGAGACACTCCTTCGTGAGTTTCCTCATTCCATCTGGGATGACTACTCTTTCTCCTCTGAAGACTAAACCGTCGTGCACTGCTAGTTCGTCTCTCATGCTGAAATACGCATGGATGCTAGTTGGGGTTTCATCACGCGTCTCGGGCCACCCTCGCTGTATGACATGCTTCAGTGTCTGTAGAGTCTCGTCGCTCTCCGTGTGTGCCTTTAGCATTGCCAGACGTTCTGTGCTGATTGGCAGCTGCTTCACAGCATTCACAGCTCCGAAATTGTCGGTACCGCCTTGGTGTTGCAGGTATGACCGAGAGAGAGTATCTGCGATATACATCTCTTTCCCTTTGTGGTAGACGACCTCCGTGTCGTACTGCAACATCCGCAGGAGCATTCCTTGCAATCTCCTCGGAGCTTTACACAGTGGCTTCTTTACGATCATTTCGAGAGGTTTGTGGTCGCTGTGTACAATTGTCCTTCGCCCAAATGTGTATTGGTGGAAACGTTCCAACGAGAAAACGATGGCAAGACATTCTTTCTCAAGTTGCGCATATCTAGTCTCCGTATCAGTGAGTGATCGACTAGCGTAGGCGATAGGTCTCCCCTTTTGTAGGAGAGCTGCACCAAGTCCGGTTTCGCTAGCGTCGCACTCGATGACAAGTTCGGTTTGAGGCTCATAGTAGGCGAGGATCGGACTCTGTGTCGTCAGCTGCTTTATCTTCTCCATCGCTCTTTCTTGTTGTTCTGACCACTTCCACGGAACGTCAGGATGCGCTAACCTTCTGATGGGTTGCATAACATCGGAGAGGCCCGACAAGAACTTCGACAAATACCCAACCGTGCCATGCAGCCTCTGGACGCCCTTCACGTCGTTTGGGTTCTCCATTTTTATGATGGCCTCAATTTTCTTCTCGTCTGCTCTCAGTCCTTCACTGGTGACCAGATGTCCCATGAAGTTTATCTCGTTCGTCCGGAACTCGCACTTCTTCCGGTTGAGTCTGATGCCAGCTTCACGACATCGCATGAGCAGCAAACGCAGCTTCTTGTCGTGGTCGTCGTCGTCTCTGCCGAAGACGACGACTATGTCATCCGCCACGCAGATGACACCTTCAAGACCCTCAAGGGCCTGGTTCAACTTCCGCTGGAATATCTCGGCGCTGACGTTCGTCCCGAATGGTAAAAGCTTCCATCGGTACCGACCAAACGGTGTAATGATGGTAGTCAGCAGGCTACTCTCTTCGTCGAGGTCACAGTGCCAGTAACCTGATTGCAGATCTAGCTTCGAGAATACTCGTGCCGTGTCGTTGAACTTTTCCAATACGTTTGTCGACGTTACCTCGTGCATCAGCTTGAAACTTCCGTAGTTTACGGTTATGAGGCCCATTTCTTCTGCGGCCTGCCTGCCGATGAGAGGTGTGAAGTCTCCTTGGACGACTTCAAACCACACTGCATACTTTTTGTTTGTTACGGGGTTCTCTACGACTGATTGTGTCTTGCCAACAACATCTCGAGTCGTCTTATTCCACATGTGTAGCGTTACATTGGAGGTCACAATATCCTCTTCATTGACGTACTTCTCGGGCAGGACGTTCACGGTCGCCCCACTGTCAACTTGAAGCTTCGCCAGCTTGCCGTTCAATTTTAGTTGTGCGTAAATCGGACCTCTATTGTCCGAAGCCGTACGCAGACCCATGATGGTCTCGTCCGCGCTCTCTGACGCAGCAATATTGTGCACCTTCTTGTTTCCTACCTGGCAACAGTTCGAGAAATGATTTTGTTTTCTACATTTGTGGCACGTTTTTCCCCACGCAGGGCAACTTTCTTTCCTCTGCTGGTGTGGGCGTCCACATAATTTACAGTTCAGCCTCTTGTCGCTGTCGCTGCGTTTAATGTGTTGTTTCTGTTTGTGTGCGTCACGGTATCTAGGTATTCTTGTGTGATCACCGCGAAAATTGACTTTGTGTATCTGATCTGTGTCACACATAGATTTCATCTGTTTGCTTGCTGCCTCATCAGAGCGGCAGATATCTATGGTCATCTTCAGCGTCAACTTCCTTTTCTGCAGCAGATGTTTACGACTAGTGGGTTCTCGAATGCCCATGAGGATGCGGTCTCTTATCAGCGAGTCGTTCAAACAGTCACATAAATTGCATGATTTTGCCAATAATCTGAGAGCCGATAAATACGCATCAAAAGTTTCGTCCACACCTTGATTCCGCTTGTTGAACACGTAGCGCTCGTACGTCTCGTTCAGTTCGCCTTGAATTGTAGCATCAAGTTTCGCCATGATGACGATAGTATCTTCATTGTCCTCTCCTTCCGCGAATGTCAAATCATCGTATAGCCGTACACCCACGGGTCCCATTGCATTGAGAAGTACGGCTAGCTGATACGCTTTATCTTGTTGTTGCAACTTCGTGATGATAGCGTAGTTCTTGTACAGCCTCTTGAACATCGCCCATTCTTCAATTGGTTGATGTTTCAAGATTAGTAGCGGCGGCGGACTGACATTTGCGAGAGGCGCTGCACGCGCTTGCTCAGCGGCCATCGTGACAGACTTATGGTGAATCGACTGTAGCTCCTACGACACGCTCGTGCGAGGATTCAGTGCACTTCAACACTACGATATTCACCGTTTCGTCAATGATCATCAGCAAAGTACTGCATTAATCAC
This sequence comes from Paraescarpia echinospica, assembly GCA_020002185.1. Classification (NCBI taxonomy): domain Eukaryota; kingdom Metazoa; phylum Annelida; class Polychaeta; order Sabellida; family Siboglinidae; genus Paraescarpia; species Paraescarpia echinospica. The sequence continues at coordinate 57,309,741 of CM034538.1, read as the reverse complement.
ATTAATGTATCGCCGGAGGTTTGGGCGCTTTAGTCGCTGCCACCATGTTTCACTCTTTACACCCTGGTATCATACTGAGTTGTTTATTGCCACAATCGTTGTCTGACGAACATGCCGCTAGCAGAGGAAACACAGAACTGCGCAAGCGCGCTAACTACAGTCCGTTCTACAAAAGTTGGATATTGACACATATGGTAACAGGTAAAAATGTTGGCTTGAGTACACTGACGTCAGATGATATCATATACTCCATCTTTGGTACGACCACGATCTTTTCTCTGTGTGTTTTGGGCATGTATATGTTTTCCTGTCGTAACGTGAGGCAATCTAGGCGCGTAACATTTCGTCTTCGGACGCTGCATGTCCCGCTGACATTGACAGTCTTCTACCTAGAACAGCATTTTGATTACTGAAACTAGTGCTAGGTGGGCGATTTCATAGCCCACAGGAGGGCCCATACATTCCACTTGTGGAATGGTCATCGCAGGAGAATGCCTCGTTATAAGTGTAGAATATAGATTGATCGTTGTAGGCATAATCACACGAAGTGTATAGACGCATACCTTCGTAGTCTTCCATTGTTAAATTCGTCAACTTCATCATACTATCCAATTCCTCCCTTTCCGTACGGCGTCTGAGAAGCTATCGATTCATCTTGTTCATATCTTTTAGCGCTTTCATAATCGACTTCGGACGTTTGTCACAAGCTGCTAAAGCTATTTCCTTCTCCCTAACACCCCTGAGAAACAGCTTTGAGGCATATTTAGTTACGTCTCTGTTTTGCTGTCCCCTTATATCTCCTTTTGACGGCATGCTGAACACGATTTCCTGCTTCATATCTTGGAGATGCCGTTGCACAAGAGTGGGATCTTCTTTCTTTTCAAATTTGCTCTTCAGGCGTTTCATGAGCCTTCGATAATCGCTTCAAGTCTTACGGGAACAGGTCCGGATGTAATCAAGTGCTTCATCGTGCAAGCATTCCTTTAGCCTCTGTAGTTTTTGGTAACTACCCCAGTGGTAATGTTTTGCACCACGCTTAAACAGGTATAGAAATGTGTCCCAGTCTGTGGATGTTCCTGAGAATGTAAGTAAATTGGGTCCTAGGGGGTGTTTCGTCGACGATGTCGTCTACTCCTTTTTGTGGATTCGTCAGATGATACCGAATCAGAATTAATGTCAAAATAGTCGGACGAAGAAGAGGATGAAGACGTTGAAGAGGAATCTTCGTCCGAATATTTTGGCGATTTTACTCCATTGCCATTTCTCTTCTTCATTCCTCTTTGGTGGTGTAATGTAGTATTACCATGGGTTTTGTCATGTGTGTGATGTCCATTGTTTTTGTTATGCGTGTGATGCCCATCGGTTGTGTCGTGTGTGTGATGACTATGTGTTTTGTCATGTGTGTGTGGTGCCCCTCAGCTATGTCACTCGTATGATGACCCTGGGCTAAGTAATGTTCTTGTTGTAGACTAACTTTATATATGGTGGTGTTTAATCCTACCACTAGTTCACGTTTCACGCCGCCCGGAGTGTACATGTGAACCAGTTTATGTTTCTCACCAATTGCAGAGTTTGTATCTTTCTTGCGTGCTCCTTGTCCCAACCAACGGGAAGGACCAGAACTGTATATCCCATCCTTGGGATATGCATCAAGGATGGATCTCACTTCACCACCTATCTCCTGTGACCCGCGTTTGTTGATTTGGTGATCCCATTTTTCCATCTCTCCTTTCATACTTTGCCCCATCTCTCTCATCTCTCTCTTCATTCGTTCTTCCGTCTCTCTTCTCATCATTTCCCTTCACCTCATGAATTCACATTCGTCACTATCAAACCGTATCCTGTCTGGTCTTCCTCGCTCATATTCCTGGATCTTGCAATCTCTCTCCTCAATTTCAACTTTCATCCTTAGAATCACATTCTAGCGAAACAGTCGCTCCTATTGGAAGCTTATCCAGACAATCCGTCCTATTTCCAGTAAGTTTTCCCAAAAGGTGGTGGGAGTACCAGTGACTGTCACTAAGTCAGGGATTTATATGTTGTCCTTCTTCCTGAGATTCAGAACTTTAGTAGCCTTGTTAGTAGATACCCGTACTACTTCCATGACCTGTTCTTTAGTGCATGTGTATAAGTTAATTGTAGATGTCATGTTAACATCATGATGCGTGTAAATGTAAGTGTAAATGCTAAACTGTGCATACAAAGTAATGCCTACTATTTAACAACGTTAGTGGCACTATTGATTCAAAAATTAGGTAATTCAAATCAAACTGAACAGTGGAGCTAAGGTATTTTAGAAAATCAATACAATTGCACAAGTACCGACACGTTTTAGTGAGAACAGTAAACAGTATACCGCAATAGATACAATACAATTACGTCGGCGACATTACCCAATTAGTAGGTTCGGGAGGTAAACTACATTGTATAACTTCACATAACCCAACCAAAAATATAGCTTGATTTATGATGAACAAGAATGTCATAAACACGATAAATTCTTAACAAAGCTTTAAAAAGAATTTAATTATACAGCTATCCGTTAGTCGTGTAAACACCACGGCGTGATCAAAGGGTTAAACCCAATTCGAGTCAGCTGCCAGTCACGTAGCAACTGACGGCGACGCGCGACGCTGGTTGTATGCTGCCAGCGACCACGCCCGTATACTGGTTGTCCGACGTCAAATTGTAATTGTAGAACATTCATATAATTTCAAATAAGCGGTTGAATATTGCTATATGATAATTAGCAAAACTTATATCACTTATAATTACTTAATAGTATGCGTAGACTGAACCGGCAGATTCCTATCATACGCACTGGAAAATTGGCGCGTAAATGTTTAAACAATTAACGCTTGAAAACCGACAGGTTTCTCCTGGTTAATTGCGCGTAGAATATAAATTGTTTAACACGGAACTATAACGCAGATTCACTAGCTGAAATATACCCTGCTCGCAGCGCCAATATTGTGCGCAGCACTTACTTGGACAGGCACAATGTTGGCGTAGCCCGCAACGGAGGCTGAAGGCCGACGGGAGCGTCTCCTCGACTTGGGGGCTGTGATTCACGGCGGCGCAATACGGACTTCTGGCTATTGTGTAGCACGGGTATTTATATTGTGTAGCACTGTTATGTGTGGGGGTGTATTATTAAAGTGTAATGCGGATGTGCGTACTTATATTGGGTGTGCGAACTATTTACAGTGTTGCTCCGCACTACAGTTTTTAATATAATGCAAATAAATATAATGTAAATGTTTTAAATAAAGTAAAGTATATAAAACAACATTGAATGAGAATGAAGGACAATTGAGGAAAATTCAGATTGTATTTTGGATTAGATGATGTAGACCTAAATTTCATTCAGCAGAGGGAACAATCGGAATCGGCGTGGGGTGGGTCTCTCTCATTTTTCTCCTTTCTAGCAGTAGCATGTAAAGATCTGCTGTGAGTAATTATGGGTTGTTCCCCTGCACCAAAACAGCACTTTTCTGTTATTTTTTTAACGTGTAAATTTCTATCGTTTGTTGTGGAAGGAGCGTCTCCTGGGGTAAGACCACATTTAAATTTTGCGGCCATTGTAACGTTTCCTTCATTTCCTACAACATTTGTTTTAGGATTTTCTTGATAATTTCACAGAATATTTAACCTCCATTGACACAAGTGCTATGGAAAACTCGTGAAATTCTCATACCTCGTTTTTTAGAAAAATCCACCCAAACCTGACACCCCTCAATTTCGTCCCAATCTGGTGACGGATTTTGAAATATTGGTGCGTGCTGCAAAATAGCCACTGTGCGAATACGCGAGCGACTAGCGTATATTTATTGCTACCTCACGAAAGATCTAATGCAGTAGTACATTCAGTATTCACTGGACTAACACGTGCCATGTCAAAGTGCTCGAAAAAATATCATGCATCACACCAAAACGGTATTGTCAAGGGCACTCTTTCGGTAATGGCGGACGAATCCTTAATGTGGTCTTACCCCTCCTCGACGAGGGGCTGTGTTTCACGGCGGCGGCGGCAATACGGACTTCTGGCTATTGTGCAGCACGGGTATTTATAGGGTGTGTGTGGGGGTGTATTGTTAGGGTGTAATGCGGATGTGAGTACTAATTTTGGGTGTGCGAACTATTCATAGTGTTGCTCCGCACTACAGTTTTTTTAATATATGCAAATTAATATAATGTAAATGTTTTAAATAAACTAAAGTATATTAAACAACATTGAATGAAAATGAAGGACAATTGAGGAAAATTCAGATTGTATTTTGGATTAGATGATGGAAACCTAAATTTCATTCAGCAGAGGGAATAATCGGAATCGGCATGGGGTGGGTCTCTCTCATTTTCCCTCCTTTTTAGCGGTAGCATGTAAAGATCTGTTGAGAATAACTTTTCTGTTATTTTTGTATCTGTGTAAATTTCTATCGTTTGTTGTGGAAAGCACATTTTGCAAAACAATTTAACAATGACCCCTTTAATTTCTCACAGGGTGTCTATCATTCACATTCTGGGCAGTTAAGACGAAATATAGCCCCCCACATGCATTCATGAAGTAGTAGTACAATTAATGCCAAGGTGCCAGACTTTTAGCATCTCCAACATTTCGTGATCTTTTGACCCCCTGTGACCTAATTATTAATTTGTACATATCATATGTCAATTTGTGGAGGGTTTAATACCAACATTTTGAGTGGTAAGTTGTGAGGCTGTGTTGATTAGTTGCAAAGTTATGATACACTTTGTTTCCCTACCCATAAATATTTGACAAGAATTTGTCGTCACCTCATTATGTTTACGGAGTGATATCCACCAAAAAGCTACCACGTACAAACGTCTATCACATTAATTTATTAACTACACGCATAGGGCTATCCAAAAAATACCATGAGATGTTATGCGCCCACATGATACCAGTTACGGCTCTGGCCCATGGACTAAATGTCACATGGCTAAACAATCACCCACACGCCGAATATCTCAACCACATGCAATAAATCTTAGCAAAACTGTTTTTTTATCGTTTGCCAAACCCCAAAACGCACGTTTATTATTAACATGTGGTGACGCTATTTTGACGTTGTCGTGCTTACATTTATTCGGGCGTTAAATAATATCCGGGTGACGTTTCTGCGCATGCGCGTATCTAGGTGAATGCATTTAGCACCAGCTACGACTGTCGCGTTTTCATTTATCCGGGCGTTATGTATGTTTATATGTATATAGATATTTACATATATGTATATATATATATATATGTATATACATAAATTATAAAATGTTTGCTTCCTACAGACATAAACAATTTCTGTCGTAAAACAGTTTCCTCTCCACGCACACGTCACGTGACTTACTCTTATACTTGGTCACAAATCTGAAACAGCAAATTATAATTATGTACTCTAACTATAACGCTCGTATTACGACAACAAACGAAACATATTTAACTACTGGATATTTTTTATCACTACGTGATCTACTGATGCCAAATATTATGCCTTACATATGCACATAAGCATCACCCGGATAAACGTTATTAACCCTTCGCTACACGTCTTTTCACAAAGTGCGCTAGCCACAATGTATTCATTAGCACGGTGAAATGCATCCGTCTTTGCCCAGTCAGTGCTGGTTTTCAGCGCAGTCAATTTAACGGCGTGATGACGTCTGCAGAGCCTTGCGAGTTTCTCATTGTTGTGTATATAACGGGCTATTAGGTGCGGCTGTCGAGATTTCGCCGAGTGATCTTTCAATCGTCCATACGCATATACCAGGCTTATCACAAGCGAGAAAGGGTAAGTTGCAATCATGTGCATAGTTTCTCACACATTTAGAACGTGTTACTGGTACGGATGGCTTGTTCAGTTTTGTTAAATCATTAGATATAGGTATATACGCACTCTTGTAAGCGCCTACATGCACACACATATGTAGGCGAGTACGGATACACACACTTACAGGCACACGCACGTGTATGCACATGCACGCACGTTCGCTTATGCATGCTCTGACGTACTTATGCGCATGCACTCACGCATATATGGACATCTAAAACTGTCGTTGAAGACCAGAAACACGTTCTTGTTCACTTTACAACACCAATGTGTATTTTCTGACAGTAGAGTGTTGTCAGGATTATCTGATAATTAGGCGTGGTACACGAACTAATGCATATTTAACTTTTTCCAGATGTCCCTTTGTCACATCGTCATCGCTTTGTGGGTGGTCGTCGCTGTCACGTTGACGTCAGTTGATGTTGTTCACGGAGGTAATGAGGACTTGTGTAACGTATTCCTAACTAAGTTTAACAATATTGTCACCCAAAGCAAACTCCATACTCTGTAAGTAGACAAGGAAGCAAAATTGAAAGTCAAACGATGACTCATTGGTGTGTCAATCACCCTTCTGAGATAGTTCTCAGTTTTGTTTTATGCATATTCACACAACAAGCATTTGGACAACCAGTAGATAATGTGTTCATCTCATTCATCACTGCCACAAATATTGGAACTACCTACAGGAAAAACCTAAAAAGCAAGCTCGACTTGTGTTACACCAGAATTCTAAAGAGATAATTATTATATTAATGTATATTGGTGCAATAGGCTGACAAACTAACACTTTTTGGAGACGAAGACAAATTGTGCCTGGTGATACAAGTGATATGGTCACAACAACGTCTCCTCTCCCTTGTAGATTTAGCATCCTGACCACTACACCAACTCTCCTCCCTGACAAACGTTGAGATGCATAGTACTCGTGCATTTCAACTGGGAAATGGATCAACTTGTCGTTCCGCAGAAACTCATTCGTATCAGCAACTTGCGCCTTGTCGGTGTTGTTGTCACCGCTGTCATCGGCTTCAGTTTCTTTCGAGAATTCTGGTTTGTTTCTTAGCTCCCAGTTGTTACCTGTCTCACCGAGAGGCGCGTCATTGAGCTGCTCCGACAATCGTGTCAACGCAGTCTCCTCACACTCCAGATGACACCAGAATTGGGCTGATGATACACACGCCTCCATCGTGTGACCAACTGAGTCCGCCCGAGACATACTCAAGTTGTCATTGTACGGTCCGGTGTCGACTGTCTTGCTGTACCCGTCGTCCGGCGACACCTCCGCAGTTGGCATCATTCGTTCCGGGAAGTGGGACGCGACATCAGCTGTATCGTCCACAGGCGGTGCTCCAGTGTGTCCCATATTGTCTCGTCCTGGGTCAATGTGTGCGACTACGTTGGAGTCAGGGTTGGCGCGTGTTGTTGCGAGTGACGTCATCGTCTCTGTCAAGTCGCCTGGAGCGATGACTGCACTTACAGACTGTACGTGTTCGTCACACATCAAGACGACTCCCGGGTATTTACTATCAACACGTTTACAGGATTCGTGCCTGGCTACGTCTGTTCTGATCTCAGCATTCACCTTGACTTCCACATCCAACGGTACGGTGACTTCTGGCTACCGTATGGCAACAGGTAAAAATGTTGGCTTGAGTACATTGATGTCAGATGATATCATATACTCCAGCTTTGGTTCGACCACGATCTTTTCTCTGTGTGTTTTAACAAGATTTAACAAGATTGCCATCCAGAGAATTAACTCTAGATGGCAGGTGGACAAGGAAGCCCTTTGGCTTATCGAGAGTCCAACCCTTTTATCTACATATATCCAGCCCTTCTGAGGTATGTGTCGATTTTATTTTTAAACATATTCACACTACTAGCACCCACACAATCATCAGATAATCTGTTCCATTCATTCACCGTCCTTTGTGAAAATGAGAACTTTCTCACGTCTAATCTACACTGCTCCTTTACTAATGTAACTTCATGTCCTCTAGTCTTTCTATCTTTCTTAACTGAAAAAAACATATTTCTATCAATATTTTCATAACCATTCAATATTTTAAACACTTCTATCTGATCTCCTCTCAATCTCCTGGTCTCTAGTGTTGTTAAACCACATTCTTTTAGGCGTTTTTCATAACTAAGATCCCTCAGTTTTGGTATCATTTTAGTCGCTCTCCTCTGTACTCTTTCTAGCATATCTATGTCCTTCTTGCGGTATGGCCTCCACGCTTGTATACAATATTCTAAATGAGGCCTAACTATTGTTTTGTACAGTGGTATTATTAGTTCTTTTTCTTTATATGCTATATTTCGCCTAATCAATCCAAGGATTTGATTTCCCTTTGAAGCTGCAATTCCACACTGCTCTGAAACCTTCATGTCAGCACTAATTGTCAGCCCTAAGTCTTTTTCTTTTACAGTAGTACTTAGTACAGTTCCCCCCATTGTATATTCTACATATTCGTTCCCATGTCCTGTGTGGAGGCATTTACATTTCCCAAAATTGAACAACATTTGCCACTTTTCAGACCATTTGATCAACCTGTCAAGATCATCTTGTAAATGCTGTCTATCACCATCACTTTCAATCCTTCTAAACACTTTTGTATCATCTGCAAATTTCAACACCTTGCTAGCTATATCATCGTCCAAATCGTTTATATATATTAAGAATAATATAGGTCCCAGTACTGATCCCTGTGGAACCCCACTCAAAACTGATTTCCAGTTTGAAGCCTCCCCATCAACAACTACCCGTTGTCTTCTGTCAATCAGCCATTTTTCTATCCAGTTAATTATACCATTTCCTATGCCATGGGTTTTAGTTTAAGCAGTAATCTCTGATGTGGCACTTTGTCGAAAGCTTTTTGAAAATCTAAGTAGATGATATCTACTGGTGATCCATCATCTACCCACTTAGTGATATCTTCCAAAAAACATAACATATTTGTTAAGCATGACCTCGCTTTTAGAAACCCATGTTGAGATGGGTTTATCAAGTTATGTTTAACAAGAAAATCCACCATGTGATCTTTAATTAGTCTTTCTAATAATTTACAAATCACTGATGTTAAACTCACTGGTCTATAGTTATCTGACTTGTTTCTCGAACCTTTTTAAATAACGGTATAATGTTTGCTTCTTTCCATTCTAAAGGAACCACTCCCTCTTCTAATGACAAGTTGAAAACTGTTGCAAGCGGTATGCTAATTTGTTCTACAATTTCCACTAGTAGTTTGGGTGGAATACCATCCACTCCAGGTGATTTATTTTCCTTCATAGCCCTAATTTTCTTAGCTACCATTTCTGGGGTTACAATTAACTGTCTTAAATAGTCTGATTCTGCCCCCTTGAACTTAGCCTCTGGTACTGGCAGTGAACTAGTGTCTTCTCTGGTAAACACTGAACTAAAATACTCATTTAGGTCTTCAGCCATTAAGAATCCTTCTGATATTATATTTCCAGCACTATCTTCTAGAGGACCGACCTTATCCTGAACTTTCTGTTTGCTTCGAACATACGCATAAAAACTCTTGCTGTCATGTTTTATATTACAAGCTAATTTATGTTCATAGCTTCTCTTTGAATTTCTAATTTCAGCTGTAGCTTGGTTTAGTGCTTCTTTATAAATGTTGTAGTCTTCGTCATTGCCAGTACGTCTATAAGCCTTCCACATCATTTGTTTATACTTAATTTTTCTAATGGCTTCTTTCGATAAGTATTTCTTTCTGGTCCGTTTCCCTTGTTTTTTGAAGGGAACAAATTTATCTACGATGCACTCTATTTCATTCTTTAAGATATTCCAGCATTCTGTTGCTGTCTTATTCTTCAGTGTATTATTCCAGTCTATCTTTGCTAAATATTTCCTCATTTCCTTATATCTTCCTTTGTGGAAATTTCTCCTCAACTGCTTTTTATTATTTATTTCTGATTTTACTTTGATGGTAAAATGTATCTGGTTGTGATCACTACTTCCCAGAGGCTCACATAATTTAACATTGTCAACTAATTCATTCTGTGAGGACAAAACTAAGTCTAACACATTCTCTCCCCTGGTTGGTTCTAGCACATGTTGAGAAAGGAAACTATCTTGTACTAAAACTAAAAACTTGTGGTCCTCACTACCCATACTCTGTAGAGATTTCCATTTTATATGCCCATGGTTAAAATCCCCCATAATAACACAGTCCCGTTTGCTCACTTCCCTTATAGCGTTTTGTATTTTTTCATTCTCTTCTATGCTTATGTTTGGACTTCGATAAACTAATCCAACCGTTAACGTTGAGTTTCCTGTAACTATGTTACACCAAACAGCTTCTTCGCAATCTGCTTCTCTGTCTAATTTTATTTCATAAGCCTGGATAGATTCTTTAATATATAAAATAACTCCACCTCCCCTTCTTCCTATTCTATCTTTCCTAAACATTACATATCCTGTCAGTCCCAATTCGGCATCTGATATATCGGTGGTTGCCCATGATTCGGTTATACCTATTATGTGAGGGTCAATATCTTCTACCATAATGTTTAGTTCATTTCTTTTGTTTACTATACTCCTTGCATTTAAACAAACACATTTATACCCAGCTTCAGAACAGTTTTCCAGACTGTTCTTTGCTGAATTATTTTTGCTGCCTTTATCTATGCCTCCAGTTTCAGGCTTCTCTGCGAGTCCCCCCTGCGAATTTAGTTTAAATAGATGCAACCTGTCCCACTGTCAACAGATCGCAGCAGATTCTCTGAGAATACTGCTGCCCCCTTTCCACTTAGATGGAGGCCATCTCTCATGTACATATCTTCTCTCCCAACAAAGTACCCCCATAAATCTATGAATCCCACGCCCTCTTCCTCACACATCTGCTCAACTAGTGCGTTGATCGCCATCCTCTTACAGTTTCTGTATCTTGCCCCCCTTCCTCCCATTACTGGCAAAATTCCTGAGAGAATAACCTGTTCCACTCTTGTCTTCTTTAGCTTCCTCACTAGATGTCTGTACTTCTGAACTATACCAGTTGTTCCCTCCTTGTCTGCATTGTTTGTCCCAACGTGTACTAGTATAGACCCTCCCTTGCCATGCCCCAATACCTTCTCTACCCTTTCGGTCACATGCTCTATCCTAGCCCCCGGTAGACATACAACAACGTCCTTCCCCTCGCATATAGTCTTGTCTGTTTTTCTCAGAATTGAATCGCCCATAAACACTCTCTCTTTTCTCCTTGCCCCCTCAATCACTGCCTCGGAGTAGCTCCTCCGGTTTGCATATGTCTGGTTGTTGTCTTTTCCTCTTGTCGTCTTCTCTCCTGTCACATTCTCTTCCATTCCCTTCTTTCCTGTCGCGTTTTCTCTTGTCCCCTTTCCTCCTGTCATCTTCTCTTCTAGCACATTTACTCTCACTTCCTTTCGTCCCTTCTTCTTTCCTCCCATCACATTTTCTTCTCTCCTCTCCCGTCCCTTTTCCCCGGCTACCTCCTTCACTACGGTCACTTTCTCCCCTGTCACCTTCACGCCTGTCATGTTTTCTGTTTTTTGCTGAACACTCTGTCTTCTTCCATCAGTCTTCTGCCTCACAGTCTTACCAACTGCCTCTGTGGTATCTACCTCTTCACCACCTTTATCGCTGTCTTGTCTCTCCTCGTTCTCTACAGTCTGACTACCTGCTGATCTATCCCCACTGGCCCGTTTTCTCTTCCTCTGCCGAACACTTTTCCTCCGTCCCTCTGTTTTCTTAATGTCTTGTTCCTTCACACCGGTCACCTTCCTTCCTCTCAGTCTCCTTTCTTCAGTCTCCGTGTCACAACTCTGCTCCTTCTGTGTTGTAGAATTCTCAACTCTCTCCGCGTCATCCCTCTCTGCTCCATCTATTTCTATGTTGAGTCTCGCCTCCATCTCCTTCACTATATCCGTCAACTTACACACCTCCTTCATCAGACATTCCACCCTCAAACACCCCATACACCGAAAGGTGAATCCGTCATCTTTGGTCTCTGCCCATGATTTTGGACAGCCAGACAACGCAAAATCCACCCAGCTCTGGCAGTCGTTGCAAACTAGGTGTCGTTTTGCCCTGAGTTGCCGCTTGCAAGGTGCCATATCAGAATTTATTTATGTTCAAAGTAGTTTTATGTAGTCTTTGAAAAGACTTTTCTGTGTACAATTTACACCAGATTGTTTAGGTTATAGTTAGTTATATTTGTTAACACACAGTGACACACCGTGCCTTACCTAGTTACGATGTCGATGACAATGTATTCAAGTTAGGCTTAGATACAAGGTAGTCTTTACAAAGACTGTTTCCTGTGTACTATTATACACTTTAAAAGATTGCTATTTCAGGTTTTAATTACTCATCTAACTACACCGATTATCTCAAATAACGCTATTATATTGTCGTTCACGGTACGCAAACTTCGCCAGTGACCTACTTTGTAAACAACTTTCCGATTACATTAACGTCCCCAATTATCGCTCGCAAATCGCCTACTTTTAATCTACCCTAGATTACTCCCTCTAGCTAACTTTAAAAAAAAAATATTGCTTAATATATATCTATAATTACGTTATGTATCCTATACGCTCAATAATATCACTTATCTTGATCAAATATCCTTATATTTTCGCAAGTTTGCTGCACCAAATTCAAATCAATTCACCACCGGAAGTCCCCCAAACAATTTTTTGGGCATGTATATGTTTTCCTGACGTAACGTGAGGCAATTTAGACACGTAACATTTCGTCTTCAGACGCTACATGTCCCGCTGACATTGACATCTACCTAGAAAAGCATTTTGACTACTGAAGCTAGTGCTAGGTGGGCGATTTCATAGCGCACAGGAGGGCCCATACATTCCACTTGTGGAATGGTCATCGCAGGAGAATTTCTCGTTATAAGTGTAGAATATTGATTGATCGGTGTAGGTATAATCACACGAAGTGTATGGACGCGTACTCTCGTAGTCTTCCATTGTCAAATTCGTCAACTTCATCATACGATCCAATTCCTCCCTTTCCGAACGGCGTCTGAGAAGCGTTCGATTCATCTTGTTCGTATCTTTTAGCGCTTTCCTAATTGACCCCTGAGGAAAAGATTTTAGGCATATTTAGTTACGTCTTTGTTTCCTATCCCCTTATATATCCTTTTGACGGCATTCTGTAAACGATCAGCGAAATCTTTCAAAGATTCGCTGATTTCCTGCTTCATATCTTTGAGATTCCGTTGCACAAGGCTGGGGTCTTCTTTCTTTTCAAATTTGCTCTTCAGGCGTTTCATGAGCCTTCGATAATCGCTTCAAGTCTTACGGGAACAGGTCCGGATGTAATCAAGTGCTTCGTCGCGCAAGCATTCCTTTAGCCTCTGTAATTTTTGGTAACTACCCCAGTGGTAATGTTTTGCACCACGCTTAAACAGGTATAGAAATGTGTCCCAGTCTGTGTATGTTCCTGAGAATGTAAGTACATTGAGTCTTGGGGGGTGTTTCGTCGACGATGTCGTCTACTCCTTTTTATGGATTCGTCAGATGATACCGAATCAGAATTAATGTCAAAATAATCGGACGAAGAAGAGGACGAATACATCGAAGACGAATCTTCGTCCGAATATTTTGGCGATTTTACTCCATTGCCATTTCTCTTCTTCATTCCCCTTTGGTGGTGTAATGTAGTATTACCATGGGTTTTGTCATGTGTGTGATGTCCATTGTTTTTGTTATGCGTATGATGCTCATCGGTTGTGTCGTGTGTGTGATGACTATGTGTTTTGTCATGTGTGTGTGGTGCCCCTCAACTATGTCACTCGTATGATGACCCTGGGCAAAGTAATGTTCTTGCTGTAGACTAACTTTATATGTAGTTATGTTAATCCTTCCACTGGTTCACGTTTCACGTTTCACGCCGCCTGTAATGTACATGTGAACCAGTTTATGTTTCTCACCAATTGGAGAGTTTGTATCTTTCTTATGTGCTCCTTGTCCCAACAAACGTCAGGGACCAGAACTGTATATCCCATCCTTGGTATATGCATCAAGGATGGATCTCACTTCACCACTTATCTCCTGTGACCTGCGTTTGTTGATTTGGTGATCCCATTCGTCCATCTCTCTTTTCATCCTTTCTTCCATCTCTCTCATCTCTCTCTTCATTCGTTCTTCCGTCTCTCTTCTCATCATTTCCCTTCACCTCATGAATTCACATTCGTCACTATCAAACCGGATCCTGTCTGGTCTTCCTCGCTCATATTCCTGGATCTTGCAATCTCTCTCCTCAATTTCTACTCTCATCCTTTCCAATTGTTCCTTTAATAGAAATTCTACAGGTTGTCCCCAAATCAGCATCTGCCATCGTAAGTGGGCTCCGTGTGCGCGTCGGGACAGATGCAATTTTGGCAGCTGATCATGTTAGAAATCTCGGCGTCCATCTTGATAGACACCTGGATATGACTATGGAAGTGTCACGTACTATCAGCACTTGCTCGCTGCACCTGCGCAACATCGGGTTGATTCACCGTTACCTCACTCAACCGACAGCGGAACGGGTAGTCAATGCCATGATTACATCCCGTTTGGACTACTGCAACTCTTTACTGTTCGGTACCTCAACCAATAACATCGGGCGATTGCAGCGACTCCAGAATGCTGCCGCTCGCCTTATTACTTGACAGGCTCGTTGTGAAAGTGCGACCCCTATTCTTCGCGAACTGCACTGGCTACCTATTCAACAGCGCATTGCATTCAAGATCGCTGTTCTTACGTACAAGTCGCTGCACGAAGACCTCTCGCCTGTCTACATGCAGAAACTCGTGCGTGTCTACATGCCAGCCAGACGTCTTCGGTCTGCTGACTCGAACGCACTAGTTGTTCCGAGAACACGCAGCAGAGCCGGTGATTGTACATTTGCTCACGCAGCGGCAGCAGTGTGGAACGCTTTGCCGTCAAGTGTTACCAGCAAAATATCACTGGAATCATTTAAATTTGTGTTGAAGACTCACCTGTTCACTGCAGCGTATAGGTAACTCGGAACCTTACCAACACTGTTTTAACATAGCTGATTGATGTTTAACGTTTATTTATTGTTTATTTATCTATTTATTTACTTTTCGTGTACATTTTAGCCTAATTTATTGATGTTTACATTAATTTTAGTTTATTTATTAAAAATAATAATAATATGGTCTTAACTGTTTTATTTTATGATATTTTACATCACATTCCTTTTCTACTTCTACTATATTTATTGTTTTAATTGCTATTATTATTAGTTCATTTTATCTATGATATAACATCTATTGTTTTTTATTCAAATACATTATTTTTAACATACACTTGTATATTGTTGTAAAGCGCTGTGAACAATATTGGATGTGGCGCTTAACAAAATAAAATATTATTATTATTATTAATATCTGTACCTCAGAATCACATTCTAGCGAAACAGTCGCTCCTATTGGAAGCTTATCCAGACTAATCCGTCCTGTTTCTAGTAAGTTTTCCCAAAAGGTGGCTGTCACTAAGTCAGGGATTTATATTTTGTCCATCTTCCTGAGATTCAGAACTTTAGTAGCCTTGGTAGTAGATACCCCTACTACTTCCATGACCTGTTCTTTAGTGCATGTGTATAAGTTAATTGTAGACGTCATGTTGACATCTAGATGCGTGCAAATGTAAGTGTAATCAATACAATTGCACAATTACCGATACTTTTTAGTGAGAACAGTAAACAGTATACCGCAATAGATACAATACAATTACGTCGGCGATATTACCCAATTAGTAGATTCGGGAGGTAAACTACATTGTATAACTTCATATAACCCAACCAAAAATATAGCTTGATTTATGATAAACAAGAATGTCATAAACACGATAAATTCTTAACAAAACTTAAGAAAAAATTCAATTATACAACTATCCGTGGGTCATGTAAACACCACGGCGTGATCAAAGGGTTAAACCAAGTTCAAGTCAGCTGGCAGTCGCGTAGCAACCGACGGCTGGTTGTATGCCACCAGCGACCACCCCCGATATTTTGATATTTTTGGAAATGTAAATACCTCCACGCAGGACATGGGAACGAAGAGGTAGAATATACAATGGGGGGGGGGGGGTACTGTACTAAGTACTACTGTAAAAGAAAAGGACTTAGGGTTAACCATTAGTGCTGATGTGAAGGTTTCAGAGCAGTGCGGAATTGCAGCTTCAAAGGGAAATCAAATCCTTGGATTAATTAGGCGAAACATAACGTATAAGGAAAAAGAGCTAATAATAGTTAGGCCTCATTTAGAATATTGTGTTCAAGCGTGGAGGCCATGTCGCAGGAAGGACCTAGGTATGCTAGAAAGAGTACAGAGGAGAGGAACTAAAATGATACAAAAACTGAGGGATCTTAGTTACGAAATACGCCTAAAAATGCGGCTTAACAACACTAGAGACCATGAGATTGAGAGGAGATCAGATAGAAATGTTTAAAATAATGAATGGTTATACAAATATTGATAGAAATATTTTTTTCTCAGCTAAGAAAGATAGAAGGACTAGAGGACATGAAGTTAGCAAAGGAGCAGTGTAGATTATATATAAGAAAGTTGTCATTTTCACAAAGGACTGTAAATGATTAGAAGAGATTATCTGATTATGTTTAAAAATAAAATCGATACATATCTCAGATGGGCGGTATACACATAGATAAAAGGGTCGGACTCTCGATAAGCCAAATGGCTTCCTTGTCCACCTGCCACCTAGAGTTAATTATCTGGGTGGCAATCTTGTTAAATCTTGTTAAATCTTGAATACTGGTTGTCCGACGTCAAATTGTAATTGTAGAACTTTCAAATAATTTCAAATAAGCGGTTGAATATTGCTATATGATAATTAGCAGAACTTATATCACGTATAATTACTTAATATTATGCGTAGACAGAACTGGAAAATTGGCGCGTAAATGTTTAAACAATTAACGCTTGAAAACCGACAGGTTTCTCATGGTTAATTGCGCGTAGAATATAAATTGTTTAATATGGAACTATAACGCAGATTCGCTAGCAGAAATATACCCTGCTCACAGCGCCAATATTGTGCGCAGCATTTACTTGAGCAGGCACAATGTTGGCGTAGCTTGCTGCGGAGGCCGAAGGCCGACGTGAGCGTCTCCTGGGGTAAGACCACATTTAAATTTTGCGGCCATTGTAACGTTTCCTTCATTTCCTACAACATTTGTTTTAGGATTTTCTTGATAATTTCACAGAATATTTAACCTCCATTGACACAAGTGCTATGGAAAACTCGTGAAATTCTCATACCTCGTTTTTTTAGAAAAATCCACCCAAACCTGACACCCCTCAATTTCGTCCCAATCTGGTGACGGATTTTGAAATATTGGTGCGTGCTGCAAAATAGCCACTGTGCGAATACGCGAGCGACTAGCGTATATTTATTGCTACCTCACGAAAGATCTAATGCAGTAGTACATTCAGTATTCACTGGACTAACACGTGCCATGTCAAAGTGCTCGAAAAAATATCATGCATCACACCAAAACGGTATTGTCAAGGGCACTCTTTCGGTAATGGCGGACGAATCCTTAATGTGGTCTTACTCTTCCGCGACGAGGGGCTGTGTTTCACGGCGGCGGCAATACGGACTTCTGGCTATTGTGCAGCACGGGTATTTATAGGGTGTGTGTGGGGGTGTATTGTTAGGGTGTAATGCGGATGTGAGTACTTATTTTGGGTGTGCGAACTATTCATAGTGTTGCTCCGCACTACAGTTTTTGTAATATATGCAAATGAATATAATGTAAATGTTTTAAATAAACTAAAGTATATTAAACAACATTGAATGAAAATGAAGGACAATTGAGGAAAATTCAGATTGTATTTTGGATTAGATGATGGAAACCTAAATTTCATTCAGCAGAGGGAATAATCGGAATCGGCATGGGGTGGGTCTCTCTCATTTTCCCTCCTTTTTAGCGGTAGCATGTAAAGATCTGTTGAGAATAACTTTTCTGTTATTTTTGTATCTGTGTAAATTGCTATCGTTTGTTGTGGAAAGCACATTTTGCAAAACAATTTAACAATGACCCCTTTAATTTCTCAAAGGGTGTCTATCATTCACATTCTGGGCAGTTAAGACGAAATATATCCCCCACATGCATTCATGAGGTAGTAGTACAATTAATGCCAAGGTGCCAGACTTTTAGCATCTCCAAAATGTCGTGACCTTTTGACCCCCCTGTGACCTAATTATTAACTTGTACATATCATATATTAGTTTGTGGAGGGGTTTAATACCAAAATTTTGAGTGGTAAGTTGTGAGGCTGTGTTGATTATTATATGATTATATTATGATACACTTTGTTTTCCCTATCCATAAATATTTGACAAGAATTTGTCCTCACCTCATCATGTTTACGGAGTGATATCCACCAAAAAGCTACCACGTACAAAAGTCTATCACATTAATTTATTAACTACAGGCATATTAAAAAAACACAATGGTATTGTGTGCGCCCACATGATACCAGTTACGGCTCTGGCCCATGGACTAAATGTCACATGGCTAAACAATCACCCACACGCCGAATATCTCAACCACATGCAATAATTCTTAGCAAACCTTTGTGTTCGCTTTTTAACACCGTTTTTTTATCGTTTGCCAAACCCAAAAAACGCACGTTTATTATTAACATGTGGTGACGCTATTTTGACGTTATTAACCCTTCGCTACACGTCTTTTCACAAAGTGCGCTAGCCACAATGTATTCATTACTGCCGTCTCATTCAGCACGGTGAAATGCACCCGTCTTCGCTCAGTCAGTGCTGGTTTTCAGCACAGTCAATTTAACGGCGTGATGACGTCTGCAGAGCCTTGCGAGTGTCTCATTGTTGTGTATATAACGGGCTATTAGGTGCGGCTGTCGAGATTTCGCCGAGTGATCTTTCAATCGTCCATACCCATATGCCAGGCTTATCACAAGCGAGAAAGGGTAAGTTGCAATAATGTGCAAAGTTTCTCACACATTTAGAACGTGTTACTGGTACGGATGGCTTATTCAGTTTTGTTAAATCATTAGAGATAGGTATATATGCACTCTTGTAAGCGCCTACATGCGCACACATGTGTAGGCGAGTACGGATACACACACCTACAAGCACACGCACGTGTATGCACATGCACGCACGTTCGCTTATGCATGCTCTGACGTACTTATGCGCATGCACTCACGCATATATGGACATCTAAAACTGTCGTTGAAGACCAGAAACACGTTCTTGTTCACTTTACAACACCAATGTGTATTTTCTGACGGTAGAGTGTTGTCAGGGTTATCTGATGATTAGGCGTGGTACACGAACTATTGCATATTTAACTTTCTTCCAGATGTCCCTTTGTCACATCGTCATCGCTTTGTGGGTGGTCGTCGCTGTCACGTTGACGTCAGTTGATGTTGTTCACGGAGGTAATGAGGACTTTTGTAAATTATTCCTAAGTTTAACAATATTGTCGTCCAAAGCAAACTCCACACACTGTAAGTAGACAAGGAAGCCATATTGAAAGTCAAACGATGACTCATTGGTGTGTCATTCACCCTTCTGAGATAGTTCTCAGTTTTGTTTTATGCATATTCACACAAGCATTTGGACAACCAGTAGATCATGTGTTCAGCTCATTCATCACTGCCACAAAGATTGGAACTACCTACAGGAAAAACCTAAAAAGCAAGCTCTACTTGAGTTATACCAGAATGCTAGAGATAATTATTATATTAATGTATATTGGAGCAATACGCTGACAAACTAACACTTGTTGGATACGATGACAAATTCTCAGAACAAAAATAGAAAGACACAAACTCATGGCAAGAAATAAAAACACAGTGAAACACTGTAAATCATATTCCAAATTGATCTGTGAACACCTTGAAGCTGATCGTCCACCCCAATGAATAGTTGACCCTTGTGGAATCTGCTCCGGCCCCGGCCAACTAGTGGTGATGAGGGCAGATATACTGGCACAGTAGCAACATTTCACAACACACTGACAGCAAAATAGATGTGTCTGTAACAGGCCTGAGAAGTGTCTGATAAGTAATGATGACACATCGCTGGAATATGTAGGCACCGGAAAATGTTAGTGTTCGCGTATGCTGTGCATTCGACGATGACGACGATTAAGCCACCTGCTGCTAGTTATTATCATACAATAACTAAGATGGATTCATGAAAACCCATTAATAATGATGTCACGCATAGTTTAACATCGAACAAAACAGATTCGTTTTTTTTGAGGATGTATAATAAATTAATGTTACACACGGTCCTTCGTTCGTTCGTTGAGCTTAGATGACGTGTGTTTGAGAGTGCTGCGCGCAACAGTGTTTACGCACCGAACCAACACAATGTTTATGTGCAAGAACGATGTTTATGGGGTTGTACAGTGACTTAATGGTAGACCACAGGAATGCAGTAGTGACAATTACATACCTTTTGTAGTCCAATGTAAGTGTTGACAACATGTTTCATTTGTAATTGTCGGGAAACCTGAAGTGATGTGTACTTTTCACTGCAAAAACGCTAGCTGCTATTATGACGAGTATTGTATGGGTATTCAAGGGCTGCAGGTTTTTGTTGAACGAACACAAACAATGAAGTCTCTCTTTGGTACGGGACGACTAGATGTATGTATAGGCAGTACCTTAGGTCAGTGGCTCGTAACCCCCGAGTGGCGACCCACAATTGGGTTACCAAGCCATTTTGAGTCAGTCGCTAAGTCTCAGGGACTCTGAACAGTCTTTCGTTGTCCCGTTTGTCTGTACCAAAACATGCGAGACGAATACTTCATATCAAATGTTGTGTGAATTTGAAACACCATTTGATATAGGCCCTATTATCATATGACATTTAAAATTCATACGAGATCTTGCGTAATGTGTTCGTCTAGCGTACATATGGTATGGGCAAGTTGTTATTCTGTTTGTTGCCACCAAAATGCGTCTCGCGCTCACCAAGCGAAAATCGGTGCCGTTTTCGATTAAGTTTATATCGCAGCCTTCCAAATACACGTTCACAAACAAATAACGCATTAATCAGTATGTCCGTGCACGTTACACTGTCTATCAGATTGTCAGCTTCCTTATTATCACCAACGTGACGTCAATTAGCGTAACATCCTTCAAAATTGTCGACATCTTACGATATAACCGACTCTGTCCGTAATTGTTGCTTTCTAGTTGAAAAGGATGTTCTCGTCCTAGTATGAGCGCCAATGCGCGGCGCTGATTTGGTAATGCCACCGTGCTCAGCAAATTCAGTTGTTTTAATTATGGCTGTTTATTTCATCAATACGTATTTTATCAGTTATCACAAGTTAACTGCTAGAAGGCATGCATCGCCAAGAACGTCTCTCGACCGGAAACCAAAAAGGTTAAAAACCGATATCATATAGGTAATAGTTTCACACAGATAACCAAACACCATTGGCAACTCTAGGCAAGTAGGTAATGGTAGGTGGGAGGTGAGCCCTAACACTTCTAGGAGGATGGTTTCTGGGGTGGGATTTGAACACACATTACTTATAAAGATTAATGTTGTGATTTGTTATTTATCAAGTATTATTATATCCTAAGTTATACGAAATAGATTTATGGACAATTGGCAACAGTTTTGGTAAGTTTTGACCTTATTCCATATTTTACAGGTAACGTAACCTATCTTAAAAACAGTACTAATTCTGATTACATATACCTGATATGTACAATTTATCATATATCAGCGTGCATGTCAATGCGTGGAAGATAGGACAATGCATGTCTTTGTTATCTTCATCTGATCAGACTCAACAGAGTTATATACTGATATTGTGTGTTGGACACCTTCCTCTCTTCTACCTACACGTAAACGAGTATGATGACAACTGTTTGACTTTGACACTTAAGTCGTTACTTTGCATTACGACACACTGCCGCTGTCGTTGTTCGGCTGCCGATGCTTTGAGGGTTAGTACGAAATGTTCAATGTCGGCATTGCATATGAATAGCTGTCACACATGGGCCTTAGTGCCTATTGCTGATCAGTCGGGCCTGTGCTACATTTCTTCACAATTGCTTTATATGGTGGTGTTTGTAACGTTTCTGCTGCTGTGATGTGCCTACTGGTGGCGTATGCCTGTTCAAAAATGTTAGCATTTGTCGTTCCGTCTTACCAGCGATCATCTGGGAAAGGTTTGCATCTACCAACATTGGGATAAGACAAACAAACCCGAAATTACACAAGTTACGCACACGCACACGCACACGCACACGCACACGCACATGCACACGCGCACGCGCACACGCACGCGCACACACATCACACACACACGCACAAAAAAACAAGACAAACAAACAAACACACACGCACACATGCACACACGCACACGAACACGCACGCACAAACAAACACATTTACACACACACACACACACACACACACACACACACACACACACACACACACACACACACACACACACACACACACACACACACACACACACACACACACGCGCGCAAACACACACACACACACACACACACGCTGTCACAGTTCCAGGTCCGGAATGAAAACCAGGATTGGTACTTTTCAGTAGAAGGAACCGTCACAGCATTAGTTATCAATTTAATACATTCTTATTATTGTAAAATCAATTCTAATAGGCATAGGCCTTTTGCCAGATTGTGCATACAATTGGTGCTGATAACATCGTAAATTAACATGAAATTCACTTGTTGGCTCGGTCCACGACCACGCCTCATGCTGTTTCAACATCTGCCGCATACTAGCTTATGTGCCAACGTTCTCCGGTCAGACGAAACCGGGAGTACAGAATACAAAACACAGCAACAATCGCAGGTGTATAACACCAATTCGAGAATGTGCGAGATATCTAGCTGTGTGACCTTTATACATTATATATATGTGTGTGTGTGTGTGTGTTTGTTTGTGCGTGTGCGTGTGCGTGTATTAGGCGCCGTATCACAGATAGTCAGGCTTGTTATGTATGTTCGCTCATTTTTTGGAGATTTGCAAACCTATACATTTTTGGAAACGTGATATAGTGAATCTGAAAACCAATGTTTACATTTTTTAAACACACACACACACACACACACACACACACACACACACACACACACACACACACACACACACACACACACACACACACACACACACACACACACACAAACACACACACACACACACACACACACACACACACACACATATATATGGTGGCCATCTTGGATTTTTTTAATGGTGGACACCGAAAACCTGTATTTCTCAATATCTCAGCTACTAAACCACCCAGCCTTTTGATGTTGGTGGCTAAACCTACACACTGAGGGGCAACGAATCCAAAAGGACCAATTGCAATCACCTAAGCATAACGAAATGATTAGTTTATGACAGTTATACATGTTATGACTGAACATTGTTATAATATTTTTGTGACCAGGTATACTGCACATTAGTCATCACTATCGCCGTCGGATACACGATTTTCAAACTGTGAATCATCATCATTCTCACACTGTGTGTTACACAAGCAGAGGTCTGTGCATTGCAAGTCTTGTATTTGCAGGAACACCTCTATGATGAACTGTCTCTGTTGCATTGACATCGTATTATCTCAATGATGATCTTGGGTGCTGGAAGGATGTCAGTTGTGATTGGCGTCAGCTGTCCATAAGCAGTATTGTGGTTGCCATTCTGCACTGGGTCTGAAAACACCTGCTGAGCAGTACTGGCCTGACCCCACACTCCATCCTGCAAGTGTACTCTCAGTATGTGCATCCCAATTGTGGATGGGAGCTTGTCACTCTCCGCCATGTGTTTACAGAAGAGGTGCCATCGCAATTCTGGAATGCGTTTGATCTGGATGGCATTGGGACAATATGCAGCGCATACGAATTTAACCAAGGGAGACTGCAGATCTTCTGTCACTTCTCTGGCTGCTGATAACACAACAATAGCATTGACCACGTCAGCGCCGGCCTCAAGAAAGATCTTGAACCATGAAGTCTTGCCTATTCTTACAAACGTCTCTGTATTGTCGGCCCCAGAGAAGACATGGAATGCCGGCAATCCCTTGGCCCTTTCTGCACCGTGAGTTGTCCAGGATGGCTCAATCGGCAGCACGCCCGATGCCATCGAGATCGAGGTCTTCCTCGGCAGCAGATTATAATTAGCTATGATCAGCACAAGGACATCAGTGTTTGGCTAGAAGAACATCAGTCTTACCTTGGGCTCCTTTGTGCTGCCAAGACAACTTGACAGAGCTCATTAAGGTGTCTGCTTCCTCATGGTTGTTGTCTTCAAAGTGAATGTCCCTGTTGCTCCTTGTTCGCCCAGATGCAGAAGTGATAACAAGCTTGGAGAATCTCGGTTGTACAGTAGAGTTTTCTCAGCCACGTACTCTGTGAGATCTGGTCATGGGATGGGAAATGGCTCGTGGTGGTGTGTCTTATGCTGGTATCATCTCGGACTTGGTACTGGACTGGGTCATTCCCCCATGTCTCTTTTCCATGGTTGTGCTCTTCAGTGAATCCTCCTTGTAGGTATCAAAGACTATAATTAATTTATCATAACCTCTTGTGATGTCTATCACGTTGTCAATGAAACATTCGCTTAGATCCTTCATTGTCGCCATGGTTGCTTTCTTCTTCGTCTGTTTCTGGTCAACCACCATGCCATCTACGACCGCAATCGTTCTACTTAGATGGGGACCATCGACTTCAGCAAATGCCAAGTACATGGCTCCCTCATCTGGTACATTAACATGCGTCTCGCTTGTAGCCGTCTGAGAGTTATCGGCGTGAGTTTCTGTTGTTGCCAACTGCTCAAGAACATGGATGAGCTCGGACTTGTCGTTGCTTGGCAATATTGAGCCACTCTCAGCAAACAGTGCCCTTGGCCTCGGCGAGAACTCATAGTTGTTGATGCAGTGCTTCTGGTCAATATCTCTGCTTGACCGGGCAAGGACCACCAGTCTGCCATAAAGGTCCGTGGTTTCCCACAGATCTACTGTCTTGTCACGGAACTTGACTGCAAGCTTCTTGCTGCCAGACATGTACATCTTGTTGTTTTGTTTCTTGAGAGGTGCCCACAGGATGACATTCCCATTTATCCTCTCACCCACATAGTCTTCGTACAGCTTCTGTCCAGTCTCATCCATGTTCAGGAGCTGTGGAACGTACTCGCATGAAATGTATGCATGAATAATCAGGTTAAATAGCCTGCGACCTTCAGCAGATAATGACTCATTATGGCAGCGTTGTTCTTGCTGATGGCATCAAGCTCCCGCTTGACCACACACGTGGATAGCTCATGATGCTCACTAGCCTTGTTGTGTTTGACATTGAACTGACACTTGAACTCGCTTGCTATGCACTAGAGAAGTGAGAGGCTAGGACGAAGCTTTATCTTGCATTAGTATTGTTGGAGATTCCGATGAGACCAGAATGAACATTTATGAGCTTGTTCAGATGTTCACAGGCATGGTCTTGTGGAATGAACGCAGTGGTACAGTGGTCAGAGCTTCTGATTATCAATCGAGAGAAGCAAATGGTTCTACCATTATAAATTGGTCCCACTGGATTCCTTGCCGCTCAGTATGTAGGTTTAGCCACCAAAATCAAAAGGCTGGGTAGCTTAGCAGCTGAAATATTGAGAAGTGCAGGTTTTCAGTGTCCACGATTTTCAAAATCCAAGATGGCCGCCATATATACCTTTAAAATGAAACCATTAGTTTTCAGATTAATTATATCATAACGTTACAACAAATATATAGTTTTGCAAATCTCAAAAAAATGAACGAAACACATGTGTTTATATGCTATGCTACATGTATATTATTCAGTCATAACATGTATAACTGTCATAAACTAGTAATTTCATTATGCTTAGGTGATTGTAATTGTTCCTGTTGGATTCCTTGCCCCTCGATATGTAGGTTTAACCACTAAAATAAAAAGGCTGGGTGGTTTAGCAGCTGAGATATTGAGAAATACAGGCTTTCAGTGTCCACCATTAAAAAAATCCTATATATCCGCCATACATACGTTTAAAAATGTAAACATTGGTTTTCAGATTCACAATATCATAACATTTCCAAAAATGTATAAGTTTGCAAATCTCCAAAAATGAACGAAAATACAAACGTTAACATTTTGAACCTGACTAGAACATGTGTTTTAGAATTATGATATTTAGTTATACCATATTCGTACTTATACAGTGGCCTAGTTACGACATACACACTCACAGCGTGGAGCACGGAGGCGTACTGATTAGAGTATCGGACTCTCAATGTAGAGATTCCGGATTAGAATTCTCTAGCTGCCGTAGTTTTCACGTCGGCCAAGCTCGTCCACTCTATTATGCACTATGTCTCTCAGCTGTGTGTATGAGTACCTGGCTATAGACAACACTTGGTGGTTTGTTATTTACGAATAGTCGACGTGCAGTAGTTGCAGCGGGACTGAATTCCTAGAGAAGTCTAGGTGATTTTTTTTCAATTGGACAGGTTTGCTAGGGAGTAAAGTGTACAGCGCTAAGCAGTTCTAAGGACTAGACACCGCGTTGTAGAAGAACTTACCCTTTCCCGTTACTTGACTATGCATAAACCATAGATTAGTTATGTTTTTGGGTGACAAGATATTGTAGTAGTAGTAGTAGTAGTAGTAGTAATTTTATAACACGTCCTATCTTCAGGTGGGGGTAATTTCGTTCAAAACGTCCAGTTTCAATTCTGATTGGTGCCACGCCACATCGAAATTTTGCAGGTGCTGATCGATTACTTCTAGGCATAATTTTCTTAACATAATGCTCAGTTAAAACATTTGTTTTGAACTGTTTATAAGTTCTTAGTTTATTTCTACTACCATTTCTTCCCTCTTCTCTATTTATAATATGAAGCCATTGCTGTTCCTGTAATATGTGTGTTCTATTATAGCCTTTATATTAACATGGTCTCTAATATTAGTAAGATTATGCATATTTAAGTCATTATAACGATGGTATAATTCCGTTTCCCACTTACGGCCATTTCTATCATCCATAGAAACACACGTTTTGTTGTTCTAGATATATCCATATTGATCAAACGACACCAGAGCCTAGTAACATATAGCCATTGTTGGTGAATCAGGGTTTTCCACCCCATTTCACTTATGAATGATTGACATGTGCCACGTATGATTGATTGACATGTTTCATCTTACGACGACAGGTACGTGTGCGACGGGGCCCTGCGGTATCAGGTCTTGCGCCGGTCGAGCGGACGGCATGTACCAGCACTGCGACAGTTGCAAGGTGTACGTCGTGTGTCAGGGAGGTGTCATTGCCCAGGTGTGTCCGTGCTCGCCCGACGAAGTGTGGGTGGACACCACCAAGAAGTGCGGCTGGTGGTCGGGCGTGTGTCGCTGGTCACGTAAGTGAAACGTCGGTTACATTTCTCGGCAAGAAAACGCATATGCATGCACGTTTATATTTCACCACTAACGTCAACACTCATGCTTGTTTAATTTTGTTAAAATCCCATACAATCTTCTCGTGATCAATGCTGTCTTGTCAAATCTTGCTCGATCTTGCTATATCTGGTAAACACGGGGGACGTTATTTGATAAACGCAGCTATAAATGGCAACCATCTTGGATATTGTGCAGCCATCTTTAGTTTTGCAATGATTGTTACTTCACGCACATTTACAATCTGAACTGCATAGTGTATATGTGACTAAGGCCTACCAGTCATCATGAACAAGACATTTTACAAGGTTCACAAATCAACGTAGCTTCCCTTGATGTAATTATGCTTAACTAATATATAATAATAATATACTTGTATACTTCAATAATAAAAATCGTTAATCGTATCATAAACAGGGTACCTCAATAATCATCAATAGAGCAGTGGAGCACCGACAAGTTTCAGTGGAATTTTGTTAAAGAAGGTAGCCATAATGTTAGATGATTTAGATGCAGAGGGGGTTCTCATACCATATCTTACGCGCAGAAACAGAGAAAGAACGCATTATAATCCTGGAACTGTTCTGTAAATTTTGAGATAATAAAAGTATTATATTTAGTTTTAGGAACAAAAGTTATGAAATAATCAACTTGAAGAAAATATTTTAAAACCAGTTAACATAGCTTCCCTGGATTCACAATTGTATGACTAGTATAAAATAATAACAATAATAAACTTATATAGATCAGTATAGAATAATAACAATAATAAACTTGTATAGATCAGTATAGAATAATAACAATAATAAACTTGTATAGATCAGTACAGAATAATAAAAATAATAAACTTCTATAGATCAGTACATAATAATAACAATAATAAACTTGTGTAGATCAGTATAAAATAATAACAATAATAAACTTATATAGATCAATATAGAATAATAACAATAACAAACTTGTATAGATCAGTATAAAATAATAACACTAATAAACTTATATAGACCAGTACAGAATAATAAAAATAATAAACTTCTATAGATCAGTACATAATAATAACAATAATAAACTTGTGTAGATCAGTATAAAATTATAACAATAATAAACTTGTATAGATCAGTATAGAATAATAACAATAATAAACTTGTGTAGATCAGTATAAAATTATAACAATAATAAACTTGTATAGATCAGTATAGAATAATAACAATAATAAACTTGTGTAGATCAGTATAAAATTATAACAATAATAAACTTGTATAGATCAGTATAGAATAATAACAATAATAAACTTGTGTAGATCAGTATAAAATTATAACAATAATAAACTTGTATAGATCAGTATAGAATAATAACAATAATAAACTTGTGTAGATCAGTATAAAATTATAACAATAATAAACTTGTATAGATCAGTATAGAATAATAACAATAATAAACTTGTGTAGATCAGTATAAAATAATAACAATAATAAACTTGTATAGACCAGTATAGAATAATAACAATAATAAACTTGTGTAGATCAGTATAAAATAATAACAATAATAAACTAGTATAGATCAGTATAGAATAATAACAGTAATAAACTTGTATAGATCAGTATAGAATAATAACAATAATAAACTTGTATAGATGAATAATCAATAATCGGTGATCGTATCATAAGCAGGGTTCAACAACAGTCATCATTAGAGCAAAGGAAAATATTGAATGGAAATGTAATTTTAAATAATTTTATTACAGAAGGTAGCTATAATTTTATATGATTTAGATGCCGTGCTCTCATTCAAAATATCAGGCGTACAACAGAGAAAACACGTTTTATAATCCTGGGGCTGCTCTGGGAATCTAGAGATAAGACAGTTTTTAAGCTTAGTTTAACGAACGTGGTAATGGCATAAATTATCTGAACTCCTTGGAGATATTTCAAAAGTCAGGAGATGAAGCTACTAGGGTTGCTATTGTGTATATAAGGCACAACATACAATTGTGCATATTTTTTAATTGATCCGATAGCCAACCGGGAGCCAGTGTAAATGTCTAAGTGAAAGTAGTGATGGTGACAAGTGAGGCGCTAAGAGTACAACGCGTGCAACCAAATGCTATGCACTTTGGAGTTCAGTTAAGTATCTTTTAGCAGTGTTGTCTAGCAGTGCGCTGCAACAATCAAGGCGGATAATAATGAATGCAGTTGATACCTATTGTTTTAGCCGTAAATACAAAGTAGAAGTAAAGGTAAGTTTAGTATTCAAATCAAAACAAATCAAATTAGTACTCTTCAGCGCTTTGAGCAGTCCCGAGGACTGCTCAAAGCGCTTTACATTGTACTCCTTGGCAGTCCTGTTCAATAGAACACCATCTCGACTTCTCTGGGAAGCAGATGCAGATACTAACGCCGACTGAGATAACATAATGATAGGCCTAATAGCAGGATTTGCATATTTGAGAAATATATGTGGTCGAAAGTTAAAATATCATTGTCAAAAACAACACCCAGATTTCTAAAGTATCTGGTGGTGATGTAGCAATACACAGACGTTGAACGCGAAATTGGTTGATAACCCTGTCTTGTTGTTTCCTGCCAGTAATAGTAAAGTAGGTTTGATATGGCTTGAGCTTCAGTTTTCCTGCCTCCATCACCATCAAGACGTCAGTGAGACATTCACTTTTAGTTTGCTGATTGTGAATGTGATATATTGATGCTCGTTAAAGGTAGGATCATGTCACTAGCTGGCCTGTTGGTAAGGTGTCATGGTAGTACCATCCACTAGTGCGGCCCACACATGTTTCGGCACAATTCGTTCTGCAATTCCAAAACTCTGTGTCGTTTATGACAATTGTTCATAGAAACCGTGGCGTGAGTGATGTTCTTTAAGCGCAGCCCTAATAATGGAGTTTACAACTATTTCGCAGACACGAGGCAATTACAGCTTGTTTAGTACATGACAGAACGTCAATGAACAAGTCGCAACTTACTGATGAATGACCACAAGAGCTACAGCTACGTTTGTATGAGAAAGTTAATTGAACGAGAGTCTTCGATAACCTTTAACAATGTCCCCACGTCATGGCATACCTGTTAAATATAACATACTAGAAGTGCATAACCAATGACCACTGATGCATTTTAACACCGCACACCGAGGGAATACTTTTGTTTTCATATATCTTCGTCACATATAAAAGTAAGGTTATGTGCAATACTCTTTACGAGCGCATTTCCCACAATTCACTCGGAAACCTAGTAGCTGAGGTTATGTCAGCTACCAAGCACTTTCATGTAAGCAACCAGCATATTTGTATTTATTGCTTACTCATGTAAGAAAGCCTATCCGCCTCCGATCATCTAGTTCTGTTTTACCTTTTGTTCCTATAGTCAATACTAAAATAGGAACAATTTCGCCGTCAGATTATTATAAAGCAATAGGCTCGTCACCTAGTGAGAACTGTACCCTTGATCTGTCCACCAGCAACGAAGGTGCCTTTGGTCAACTGCGGTGGTCCGTCGGGCGTAGGCGGCCCTCAAGGCACGAAGCCGATAACTTGCATCACCTTCGACTTGCTGAGCTGGGACGATAAGATTATCGCGTCGAACGGTGTTCATCTCGACAACTTCGGCGTCGTCGTTGAACTCAACTGTGGCGTCGCCGGCGACTGTGGCCGCTTCTCGCCGTCCTCCCGACTGCAGATACCGTACTTCAAAAACAACGACTTCTTCCAGTTGTCTTTGAGTCTCTGGTTCAAGAGGATTGGCAACGGCGACATGCCCCTGCTCGTCAGCAATAGCAAGTGCACAGACAGGTATATAGAAGCATTGTATAATTGATGCATAATTTTCAGTGAAGACAAATTAACAATACTTATTACTGTGTTCATATATACCTTATATGAAACATCAATACATTATCCAGCTGATTAAACCTATCAATTGTAAACTTATGTGATGATTATTTGACACATTTACCTCTAAAGAAACTACTTGTTTCTTTTTACTTCTCGATTTGTATATTTCGAACACGTCACTCGGTTATCATCAGCAGAATGGCGTGGTCATGTGACACAAGCTGGAGAAGTACTACAAGATGGCAAAGTTCATAGCCGCCATTGTGAGCCAACTGGTTGGAAAAACCAGAATATTTTGTGAGAAACAGTGCACAATTTGTAAAGAAAATCGAAGGGTTGGAAGTTCTACCAAGAAGAAAAATGGTGTCATTTAATATGACAGCCATGTTAAAGGGAATAAAAACATATATTGCTCGAATTCATGTTATATTACGCCCTGCTATCTATTTCCACGTCCACCAAGCCAAAAAAATCAAAAAATTCAATGAATTAGAAATTCCACATTTTATGGTGTGCATCCGGACATTTTCGAATATGCATATTTTTGGCGCGCTTTTCGGGATGCCGAGATGTGATGTCACTTATGACTCAAACTCGCATCAGGCCAACCCTTTCCATGCATTCAGAGCATGTTTACAAGTATAGCTTTTGGGTCGAAACGAGCGTCAGAACGAGTTATTGTGCAATATTCCGGCGTAATACAAACACTAGTCATCATAGAGGAACAAACATTTATCTTACGGTTCCACATCAATCGAATTTTATTCAAAACAACGAATGCAAATGGGCCTACAAGTCGACTAGGTTTCGCCGAGCTTGGGCTCGTTTTCAGAATAATTATATCGAATGCAACCAACGGGAGATAATCTACACCAATAAACATGCATAGCAAACATATATTGTATCCAGCTACATAAAGTAACATGTATAATCTCATAATATCACTAGAATATCGATATATGAAGGAGTTGTACAATTTATCATAACAACTTAAATCAGTCAGAGAGTTTCCGTTGGTCCCGCTAACTCAGGGGGTAGGCGCGTTGGTTACTTGTCATTTATTTTACAATCGAGTGACGCCGGTTCAATCCTGACAGGATGCAAACTTTTGATTTTCTTTACACTTTTTTTTTTTATGTTTTCACGAAGTAATATAAAAAAATCATTTTATACTATAATGCACTGTTTGTAAATAGTTTTTTATTTTTGTAGTAATTATTTATTCGCCACAAAAATTAAAACATGGTCATTATATAACGATGTTTCTAAATTTTATTTATCCAAACAAATATAATGTAATGGATATATAATTTATTAATTGTAAATATATTGTACGGTAATATATTGTAATTATATATGTGAAAACAGATTGAGATCTGTTTGGATAAATACAATTCAGAAACATCGTTATATATAATGACCATATTTTAATTTTTGTGGCGAATAAATAATTACTACAAAAATAAAAAAATATTTACAAACAGTGCATTATAGTATAAAATGATTTTTTTTATATTACTTCGTGAAAACATAAACAAAAAAAGTGTAAAGAAAATCAAAAGTTTGCATGCTGTCTGGATTGAACCGGCGTCACTCGATTGTAAAATAAATGACAAGTAACCAACGCGCCTACCCACTGAGTTGGCGGGACCAACGGAAACTCTCTGACTGATTTAAGTTGTTATGATAAATTGTACAACTCCTTCATATATCGATATTCTAGTGATATTATGAGATTATACACGTTACTTTATGTAGCTGGATACAATATATGTTTGCTATGTATGTTTATTGGTGTAGATTATCTCCCGTTGATTGCATTCGATATAATTATTCTGAAAACGAGCCAAAGCTCGGCGAAAGTCGAAACCTAGTGACTAGTCGACTTGTAGGCCCATTCGCATTCGTTGTTTGGAATAAAATTCGATTCATGTGGAACCGTAGGATAAATGTTTGTTCCTCTATGATGACTAGTGTTTGTATTACGTCGGAATATTGCACAATAACTCGTTTTGACGCTCGTTTCGACCCAAAAGCTATCCTTGTAAACATGCTCTGGATGCATGGAAAGGGTCGGTCTGATGCGAGTGCGTGTCATAAGTGACGTCACGATACCACGTGATCGCCTAGCTCATTAAAATTTTATTTTCCGCGGGAATCGCTTCACAGACGGGCTTAAAATCGAATTTATTTTACAAATATATTTTTCTGTATTTGTTTAATGTTGTCAGATGTTACATAGAATGTTAAACTTTGTGTACACTTGGAAAAAGGATTTTAGCTAATGCCTTATTTTTATTTCCTTTAACTAGTATGCCAGTGACAGAGGCAGTATTAGTGATTAAGGACCGATTAAAATAGGACACAACACCGAAAGACATATGTGAACTATCAATAAACCAAATTATCATACATCACACTGTTAGAAATCTGTCTGAATACCATATACTTCTATTACGACGGGGTGTTCTAAAAACAGAATAAGGGAGCAGCCATGGGATCACCGGTATCCCTGATAGTGGCGAACCTATACGTGGTACATTTTGAGGAAAGAACCATCAGGGAAGCACTTCATCATTCAGACATCTGGTTGAGGTATGTGGATGACACAATCACAGTGTTACAAGAGAGAGAACTAGAACGATTTACACACCATCACCATCTGAACTCAATGGACTAGAACATCAAGTTCAATGCTCAATTAACGACGTCATAATTCTAGAACTGGCACCGAAGAAAGATAAAGAAGGCAATCAACATCCACAGAGGGAAACCTGTATTAAATCGCGACGTCGGCCAAGTGCTCCAACCAGTACTTCTCCAGTTTGTGATACATGTCAGTGCTCATGTGACACACCGTAAACGTCACTCTGCTGATGAAGTCCGCGCGAAGTGGTGGAAATATACAAATCGAGAAGAAAAAAAAAGTTTCTTGCGAGGTAAATATATCAAATAGTATGAACCAATAAACCGAACCATGAATCCTTTCAAGAAGTTATTTGATGACGCTTTATATGTATAAAACGTGTAACAACAAAATTGTAGACGCACGCACACACACGCACACATCACGCACACACAGGCACACACTGGCTGTCTATCTGTGTATCAACTGATTTTGGGTGCAGTTTTATTATATTTATTTCCATGCATCACTGATATAATAACAACAGACGGACTGTTTTACAGTAACGTCGTTATTACAAGCCGCAGTGATACGTCACTGTATGTGAAAGTGAAAGGCACCACAGAGGAGCTCGCTGGGACCATTCCAACGGTTGGTTGTCATTTGCTGCCTTTGTAGTAATAATATAATAATAATATGAACATTAATATACCGCCCTTTTAATAATAATAATAATCTTTATTGCTGTATAATGCTCAATACAATACAATGCGGTGACAAAAATAGATAGCAAATATACATTGTGCAACAAATGAAATTAAGCAAAACATTTGCTTGTATTCCTTATTCATGTTTTCAAGTTGTAAGTATATAATAATTCGTTTTCAGCCTAAGCTGATCAAAGACGTTTTCCATGTTCACTGAAACAAGTCACATACACTAGTAAACTAAAAACTAGTGTATTTCTAAAAATATGCAAACTAAAAGTAGATATCTAAGATATGTATATTACAATGTACCTCTAAAATAACAAATAAAAAACTATGTATAAAATATGCAGTAAAATATAATACGTAATAGGACCTCATTAAAATTTCTTTAAATAAAGACGTATGTATAAACCATTACGTCACTTTAACATTATGTAAACCATTCCTCCTTTTATTCGGCTTGTATGACGATGGGTGCAGAGTTCGGGTATGGGGGAGGGGTGTTTGCTTGACAACAGTTAAATAGTAGCTCGGGGTGGGTTATTCACCTATTTCTGTCGCATCTGTGCTGAAATGCCGAATCGATTAACCCTTCTTTCGGGCCTTTTTACTTTTTGAAAATGTATGGGTGTGATGCTAAAACAAATAATATCCTGCACGCACTAAATAAATCCTGGGTCCGCCTGTGCATACCTGCACAGCAGCTATACAACATCGGCTTGTGTTGACGACACTCTATTGTTGTGAGCGATTCTTGCAGGACTACAGATGTCACAACCGTACCGCTCTGTGTTGACAGCCTTCGCAGTCAGGTTCTTTCCACCACGTCGTTGTAACCTTCTACTCGGATTCGGTGACTGGAGCAGGCCGGGCGAGGATTTACTTCGACGGCCTTCGAATCGCAAGTGGCACTTTGCAAGGTGACTGGCATGATCTGTAGACAGATTGTTGACGCTGCGTTATACAACACATGTTTACGACCGTCGACCCTAGACGACAATTCAAAGGCGCTCTGTTGACGGGGCACACACACGCACACACGTATAGCGTGTATACGCGCGCACTTACGCACATACAAGCACGCAAACATGTACATACGTACGAACGCACTCACGCACGCACCACGCATGTACCCATACACACACTACATATGCACGCACGCATGCGCGTGCACACACACACACACACACACACACACACCTGTTTTGAGGCCAACCGCCCATATTCCACCTATGTTGAGACTAACCTTCCATATCCAATGCAGTTCCTGCCACACCCTACTCATTAAGGCGGCGGTACCTCTACCAGATCAATCTTTCCACACACTGTTCTCACTGAACCAGTGTGGGTCAGAAGGTCAACACAGATTATAACGGAATATCGGAGTGCTTCACATTTGTGGCGGCCAGTTTGTTATGTAAAACGTCACGAAAAAGTATCTCAAAATGCCAATTTCAATGGTCTTGTTTGTTTCGAACAGGAAAGATGCTTCCAGTGTCCTACCCGATGACGATAGGGTCCTCAGAGTGTCCAGTCGGCACGTTCAACTACTTCACCGGACTGATGGACTCGGTAAGACGCAAACAATCACCGACGACACAACTGTTGTACATTACAATACGGAAAATAGAAAATATTCCACTATTTATATCGATCTGATTCAAATCAAAATCAAATTTACTGTAACTCATTGTATGCATGAATGAGTACCTGGCTACAGACAGTGGTGGGTATTTGTGTACGCATAGTATTCGCGCATTACTTGTAACGTGGCTGAATGTTTCCCAGAAAATTCGAGATGTTCGATTGAACAGATCTGCCAGGGGGTTAAGTGTAAAGCATTTTGAGCAGTCCTAAGGACTGGATATTGCGCTGTATAAGAACCTTTTAAATGCCCCTAACAGATTCGTTATTTGGAAATGGTGTGCTATTATTACTAGCAAAATGTCCATTTTCCGGTTTGCGTTATGCACACACAGATGCAGAACACGGCGACCAAGCGAATAACGCCCGTACGCTACGAACCTTAACACCGTTAATAACCATTAACCAACTGGGAATTTCGAAAAAGGAAAAAAAAACTTTTCTCGAGGTGTCGTAGATTAATCCCTGAAAGTTTGGCGGCCGATATGCAAGCCGTCTAAGGGAACACAACACACACACACACACACACACACACACACACACACACACACACACACACACACACACACACACACACACACACACACACACACACACACACACACACTAGCTCGATTATATTTAGATAATTTATTTTTACTTTTCGGTCATAGTTCAGGATGGAGCGCAGAATTTGAGCGCGTGCATACGATTGTGTGATAAGACGGCTGAGCGTGAACAATATGCGACGTTTATAGAATGAAAAACGAGGGAGTTGCCACTGGTCGTTGTAACTCAAAGTTTCGTGACCGTTTGACGGGAGATCTGAGGCTAAAGGTCATTGGTCCAGTGTGGCGTCGGACATCAATCACGTGTTGAGATCACATCCAAATTGTTAATGTGTCTATGCAGGCCCTTAGCCAGGATTGTGATTTTTACACTTTACCCGTTCTCGTTTTGTATTTACCCGTTATGCTCATAAAAACCTCCGTTAAACATGCAATGGTCATTGGAATAGGAACGTGTTGAATATTTAGGAGGCTGAGCAGTGACACGGGAAAAAAATGCATATTGGGGGCTACCGGAGCTGCAAAATTTTCGCAGTGGTGTCTCTCGATTAGCTCGACTGTGACATCGGAAGACGGGGGCGGGGAGGGGAGGGTGCTTTGGAATTTTGTTTCACCACCGCACCGCCTATTACTGGAGGGGGGGGCAGAAAATAATATGTGTACCCTCCAATTGCATACACCTTTCACAGTCGACAAAAATACACATTAATCCTCTCATAAAATTTACATTTCCCCCGCCATTGACGCTCGCCACAAAAACAAACATTCACGCCCATATGTCTGCCTCCCGGAGAAATCCCTGGCCCCCTGTTCCCACGTCTATGGGGCTGAGGCTCTCCAACAACCTCCAACTGCACCCCTTGAGGGCTCTCCAACAACCTCCAACTGAACCCCTTGAGGGCTCTCCAACAACCTCCAAATGCACCCCTTGAGGGCTCTCTAACGACCTTCAACTGTACCCTCTGAGGGCTCTCCAACAACCTCCAACAGCACACCTTGAAGGGTTCCGAAAACCTCCAACTGCACCCCGGTCTTGAGGCTCGCAAAATACTCAAACTTCAAACTACTCGCTCGCTTTCACACTTGCTAACACAACAATGCGGCAATCTGCAGGACACATTGTATGTTTGTTCACGGTCGACGTATACTGATATATGAATTGGGAACGTCTTCCTTCCATTCCTACAATACCATGTTATCGTGGGATGTGATAGAACTCATACGTGTGAGATCCTTTACCTTAATGTTTCATTAATACTTACAGTCGGGTGTCGTACACGAACATACTGTAATTAAAACTGCGCATATTAAGAAGAATTAATTTGTTTTGTTTATAGAATCCACCGTGCACTTGTGATATGAATTGCTTTCGTAAAGTTGTGCATTTTCAAATGTATTTGAAGTCACACAGGAGAGGTGCTGACGGACATGTAGATTCATGACGTAGAAATCACGATATTGTTGTCTCCAGCGAAGTACGTTGTGCAGCCGATCATAAACAACGTGTCCCTATTGTATATTTGACTTGAAAGACGTATTATTTCTTTAACCGCATTCCTCAAAGATTCCACTGTCAAGTTATAAGACCGAGTGCCAGTAATCACCTAAATTGTTTCGAGCGCAGTGGGGCAATGGATAGAGCTTCGGACTCTCGACCGAGGGAACCCGGGGTCGAATCCTGTGCTGTGGTTTCGAAACTTGGGCAAGTTCGTTCACTCTATGTTGCTCCGGTTCACTCTGCTGTATGAACGAGTCCCTAGCTGTACACTGTGGTGGACATTTGTGAACGAATAGTCTTTGCGCATTAATTGCAGTGTGGCTAGATGCTTTCTAGAGAAATCGAGATGGTGCTCGATTGAACAGGTCTGCTACGGAGTAAAGTGTAAAGTGCTTTGAGTAGTCCTGAAGATTGGATACTGCGATATATTTAAGTATGTACCTGTTTTAAATGGCTTCATGAAGTCGCGTCCATTGCCGTGTTTCCATTGGTTTGTTTTAGATCAGCTTTGCGCAATCGGAGTTGTCGGCGGATGACGTCACCAGGTTGTATAATTCAAACGGCCAATGTATCGACAATTAAGCACTCAGCGAAAGACAAAAGAAGTGATTCGTCACGTTTTCGTCTGCGACGATACAAGCGAACTGAACTAAACAACTCGTTACACTTAATCAGAAATTGACTCCTTGCTAACTCATTTAATAGGAGCACAAGCACATTGTGACGATTAACGGTTATGTAACTTCCACTCTCGTATCGTACCCACTAACCGCAAGAAGGCGCGTCAGCGTCTATTGCAATCAAACCAGGGAACAATCCACTATTATTTCAGCTTGCACATCTTTGGCCGATCACCTGAACAACTTGTATGTAACTGTCAAGCTTTAGAGGTGGCAATACCCATCAAAATACCGCTGCATTGCTTGGGTCCCATGGCAAACAATGCACAACATTCGGTTGTGTATAGCCAAGATGGCGGATCACCTTGACGACCGGACACCAAATAAGGGCAATGACGTGCGGCTAATGGTCCCAATTGTTTTCACTTTACGCGTGGTATTCGAACTAACAATTAACTCTGAATATATTGCTACAAGTTACACAAAAAATAAACGTGAATTGCAAAAGATAACTCTTAGGTTAGGGATCATCTCAGAATGTCGATGTCCGATATCAGACGAAATTACCAGTTTTTCTGGGAGGAGGGTCTGAGACAGTTTCGACTGGTGTCGGACATCGATATTTTAGTATTCTGACCGATATTTTTGATATATTGATATCATCATATCAATATGTACACACTTGTATGAGAGGAGGGGGTCGGGGCTGAGGCCAGATGAAAGTAATTTCGTCCGATCTCGTACATCAACGTTCACAGATGATCCCTGGCAGATTCAAATCCAATAATAGTAATTGTTTGGAACAATTTAAATTTTGGGTACGTTTTATTTTCTGTAAAGTTATTATATACGTAATTGCGTTATCTAAAACACATATAATACATCATTAAATATGTTTAAACGTATACGTAAATATAGGCTCAGTCGTCGAAATAAAGTGATGCTATATGTTACCAACTTACGACTGAGGACACACATTGTATTGATATTAATTTGATATTAACATTATTTTATTTAGCCAAAATAGATTTACTAACGTTTTGTATGAACTGTTGGCAATCTTAGGAATGCGATGACTGCCAGATGGTGCTGCCATCTCGTGAATGGACCGCCAACCTGTAATCTATACAGATGTCCACACCTTGTGGGCGATGTCTGAATAAAATTAGTGCATTTTGGTCGCCGTGTTGATCAGTTAATACATGTTTTACCATATTGCTGTTACTTTACTTCGTATAAACATTGATCTCAACAGTAGATAGTGATAATACCATATCCGCTTCGTCTTCATGGAAATGCATAGTCAACCGCACTGCTGCCACTGAGAGGTTCCAAAATTGTAATTTGGTACAAAATAACTATCGCAAATTTGGAAAAATTTAGATGTATGTAAGTGTATAATTTATAAAAATGGCTGACGTGTGGATAACTCATTAAATGGGATCATAAGGTGTGCTTAAGGCATTTGTTGGGGAACACTGTGGGCAACCATGAGTAAAACATTCGTAGAAACGGTATGGTTAACCAAAGCGGATCTTATCAAAATTGCAAGAATATCAGTTTCTTTGTTTCTCTCCTCCACTATACGAGCGCATTAGTTTGGATTCCCTGAACATTTACATGCAACGACGCAACTAACACCAGCTTTAGCGCTGGGGCAATTACTTTTGCACTTGCTCTTGCTGCACTGACAATGTTGCTTTTGTTTGACTGCTTGAGGCGTAGCTGGTTTATCCGTCAGGATCGGAACTAAGTGCCCATTCAGAAGCTGTCTGCCAAATGATGTGGCATCTGGTAAGCATAGGGTGCACTGGTGAAATCTCCTGCCGGTAGCGATTTGCTATTGGCCTCTGAGCATATGGTATTTGAAGGCACTCTCAGTTGGAGGCTCGTTTCCTTATATCTCACTTGATGCGTCCGAAGATGTGTGCATGTTAAGTGATTGAGGCTCCCACTGAAGTCGGAGTACAGCTTCAGAAAGAAAGCTTTGCATGATTCGATAACTGCTGCTGACACAACAAGTGAATCGTCTCCGAACTGTCATCATGTCTGTGAGGTCGGATGCATTCATCTTGGAAACCTTGAAATATTTGTTCTTTCCTTTTCCAGATGCGTAACTAACTGTGTCATATCCACTCATGTGAATGACTGAAGTGGCAAGTAGAATTGGTAAACTGAACTTGTCAGCTAACATTCCTGCGATTGTGTGGCATGGAATGTGAGTCGGGCCCTTCAGCACCCACACACTTGCAGTCCTTGTATGCGGACACTGTAGTAGATGGCCAAGATAAGTACGTCTGTGTCTGTAGCCTATATAACTACTCGCGTGAACCCAAAGTGGGTCGCACAGTAAGATATATAGTAGTAGCAGTAGTAAAAGCTTTATTTATTGATGTGATTTTCAATGGGCTATTTCACGCTACATTCTTACATCAACATTTACACAGCTTTTATAAAATATATAATTATCAACAATAAAACTATAACTAATAATAATCAATTTAATAAATAAATAAAATAATAGATTATTAATATGACACTGCAAATAAAACAACATCAGGAATAAATTTACCAGTTCTAAAAAGATTGAAGTCAATAATAATAGTAAATAAGATCAAGATGAATGAATTAAAACAATTCACCATTTAAAAGAAACCTGTCATTCAGGCAAATCAATTGAAAAATGCATACAAT
The DNA here is from genome assembly GCA_020002185.1 of Paraescarpia echinospica. NCBI lineage: Eukaryota > Metazoa > Annelida > Polychaeta > Sabellida > Siboglinidae > Paraescarpia > Paraescarpia echinospica. Next base: position 57,268,205 of record CM034538.1, on the reverse strand, counting down.
GTTATACATCCTTCTTTAGACATTGTTAAAAAGACTGTTTTAAAGGTCTCTACACTATTAGCAATCTGTATAGATTCCGGGATAGCGTCCCATAGTTTCGCACCCATATAACCAAATGTGTGTTGGCCTATGGCCAGGTTGTACTTGTCAACACGAATGTTTGTGCAGCCGCCGGTGTGATGACCATGTACATTACTGTTTAATATAAATAGGTAAGTAAGGTAAGCCGGGGCTTGCACATGCATGATATTATACATTACTATGGCAGTGAAGTAACGTATGCGAATAAAAATGAGCAAAGATGCGAGTGTCTGCCTCTTCGTGACCTCCATATGCCAGTTCGAGTAGCACTACCGGTCAGTTGTGATGACTGCAGCTTTGTCTGCTTTTTTGAAGAGGCCACCAAGAATCAGTTTCACGCCTTGAGGCATTGCATCGTGATGTTTTTTCCAGGATTCGGCGAGGTAATTTTGCAGGGCTGCTTTGTTTTTGGGGTTCGCAATAAATGCCTTCCATTGTAGGATAGGCAAGTTTTCTTTGACTTCATAAGTACGGCTACATTACTGAGTTTGTTGTCGACGGATTCGTTCATCAACCTTCAAGCTCTTTGATGGTTCAATGTCGTTCCTGTCTCCGACCATGTGGATAGAGGTAACTTCTTCAGATACCTTGCTTGCATGTCTGCAAATACTTTGCATCCGATGTCTTGGTTTCGGTGTATAATTGCCGTAGCATTTACAATTAACAACACCTCTTCTTCCATGGCAGGCAGATGGTCTTCCTCATCCCAACAATGTTTGAGCTGGTACTTCATGACAGCCAGGTAATCTGTCTTGTTTCCTTTCCTCGTTGCATAGCCTAATTGCATGTCTTGAGTTGGCTCGAAGAGTGACGCAGGATACACTGTCCACTCATACGCGAATGCATGAAAATGAACCTGATTCTTGGTGGCATTTTCAAAAAAGCAGACAAAGCTGTAAGAAATATATAAGGAAACTGCCTCCAACTGAGAGTGCTTTCAAATACCATATGCGTAGCGGCCTATATCAAATCGATACCTGCAAACAATCTCATCAGTGCACCCTATGCTTGCCAGATGCCACATTTGGCAGCCAGTTTCTGAATGGGCACTTAGTTCCGATCACGATGGATAAACCAGCTATGCTTTCAGCAGTCAAAGAAATGCACCATTGTCAGCGCAGCAATAGTACGTGCAAAAGGAATGGCCCATGTGCTACAGCTGGTGGTAGCTGGGTCGTAGCATGTAAATGTTCAGGGAATCCAAACAAGTGTGCTCGTATAGTGGAGGAAAGCGACGTAGATGAGTAAATTTGCTTTACCACATGGTATTAACTGCAAACCCTGAACGTACTCGAACGTTGATATGTACGATGACTAACTTTGCAACTATCCACATGTATGTTTGCATGTTTGTATGTATGTATGTATGTATGTATGTATGTATGTATGTATGTATGTATGTATGTACGTACGTACGTATGTGCGTTCGTCTGTACGTACACACAAACTCACATACACACACATACACAGACACAGACACACATCAACACACATACACACACTCACACACACACACACACACACACACACACACACACACACACACACACACACACACACACACACACACACACACACACACACACACACACACACACACACAATTGGTTTAGTGTCAGTGGTTTTTAGAAGTAACATATCAGTGTGTTTTCATAAAATGTATTACACATATAAATATTTGGTTATTATTTTAAATAATACGCCTGAATTAGGTACGTACACTATCCTAATAAAATCGTCAAATACATTTAGAATATTGGCATGTGGTCGCGTAGTAACATGTTTCAAAAGACGGATGTCGTAATAATTTTTTTTTTTAATAATGCAAACATGCATTATTAACAAAATTAATAATTACCCAGAACTCAGGGTTTTATACCTGATTAATCAAGGTGATCTAATTTTAGCAGATCGGGGATTTTTAATAGATGAGGACTTGACAGCACGTGGTGCAACTTTGGTTATACCAGAATTTACGAAAGGAAAAAAGCAGCTCACTGCTCGAGAGGCAGAGAGAAGTCGGAACATTTCCAGAGCACGTATCCATGTGGAACGTTTGATGGAACGATTAAGGAATTTAAAAATATTGTCAACGACTGTAAGCATAGGTCTCGTGCCTCAGGCTGATAACACCATGTGCATTTGTTCTGCTATCAGCAACATGCATCCGAAATTAGTTAAGTGATATTTCTAGTATTCCCAGCTCTTTCATTATTCTGTTGACGACTCATGCATTGTATATAATAACAAGACTGCTTAATCCTTTGGTTTGTAACACTCGTGAAGTTAATAATGAATGAATGTTATACATTTGATGGGGGTCTGTGGAAAGTGTCTGCTTATAGAGACAAAATTGGTGCATACTTAAAGTATGCAATAATTTTGTATCTCTGAGCATATATCCAATTTATAAAGACTAGTCTTTAATCCACTTTCTCACAAGCTTCTTGATATTTACACATGCATAATGAAACCATTCGATCTTGCCGTTTACACTGTCAAATTTGATCATCTTGCCATATTAAGGCTGTGCACCTATGCACCAGACTTGAAGTGGAAATGGTGCAGGTGTGTCGGGGATTGCTGCAGGCGTAATTTCAAGTCGTCCAGACATTAGTTCCGGAAACACAAATGTAGACCAGAAGAAGAAGAAGAAGAAGAAGAAGAAGAAGAAGAAGAAGAAGAAGAAGAAGAAGAAGAAGAAGAAGAAGAAGAAGAAGAAGAAGAAGAAGAAGAAGAAGAAGAAGAAAAGAAGAAGAAGAAATAAAGAAGAAGAATAAATAAAATAAAATGGAAATAAATAATAATACTGAAATAAAATAAATAAATAAATAATAAATAAAATAAAGAAATAAATAAAATAAATAAATAAATAAATGAAGAAGAAAATAAATAAAAATAAAATAAATAAAATAAATAAATAAATAAATAATTTAAATAAAGAAGAAGAAGAAGAAGAAGAAATAAATAAAATAAATAAATAGCTGAAATATACTAAATAAAGAAGAACAAAATAATAAATAAAATAGCCAAAATAAATAGCCAGCCAGAAGAAAATAAATAATAGCCAAAATGAAATAAATAAATAATAAATAAAGAACAAAGAACAATGAAACAATAAATAGCCAACACACAAACAAATAGCCAGCTGAATAATAAAATAAAGAAATAAAATAAATAAATAAATAAAATAATGAAATAAAATAAATAAAGAAATAAAATAGCCACAGCAACAGCTGAAGAAGAAATAAAATAAAATAAATAGGCCAAATAAATAATAAATAACAGCCAGGCTGAAGAATAAAATAGCCAGCCAGGCTGAATAATAATAGCCAAATAAATAAATAAAGAAGAAGAAGAAATAATAAATAAAATAAATAATAAAATACAAAAAGAATAAATAAAATAGAAATAAATACATGAAGGACACAAATAAAATAAAGAAAAGAAGAAGAAGAAGAAGAAGAAGAAGAAGAAGAAGAAGAAGAAGAAGAAGAAGAAGAAGAAGAAGAAGAAGAAGAAGAAGAAGAAGAAGAAGAAGAAGAAGAAGAAGAAGAAGAAGAAGAAGAAGAAGAAGAAGAAGAAGAAGAAGAAGAAGAAGAAGAAGAAGAAGAAGAAGAAGAAGAATTTGTTTTTATTTGACCCAGACAGTTGATTATACATATAATACATCCATGTCAAAAATACAAATAATACAAATATATAACCTTATATTAAACTTGGTATAATGCATGGTAAATAACTAAAAGGTGGGGTCAGGAGACTCCTCTAAGACTATAATAGTCGCTATCGTGGAGCCACTTTTTATGATAAAAAATTAAACTGGATTAATACATCACCTAAATCAAATTAATACATCACCTGACTCAAAAAAAGAAAAGAAAAGAAAAAAAAACAAACATGATATGAATGTGAGCATGTATTTAATGTGAGCAAGCTGACACGATTATTGTGTTTGTTGTATAGGCACTGTTTTGTACTGTATAAAGTTGACAGGTGGTTGTCTGTTCTTAATGTTGCGTACATATATAGCAATTTTGTCTTGAGCATGTTATCTGATCATTTTGTAAAAAGTAATTTTAACATACTTGGTAAATCCTTGTACCCTGTGTGTTCCAAGCTTTTCTTTGACTATATCACGAATGTTACTTACTAAAAGTGGCAAATTATTTCTTTGTAAATTCATGTTTAATTTTATAAGTTTATATTTTATTCTTGACTCTTGTATCATGATTATGTACCTCATAGTTAAACACTATCCTCCAGTTTTGTAAATAAACTGGTAAGTGATTGTGTAAATATTTATAGTAAAATTTGTACTGTTGTAATTTAAGGATGTCATCTACTTTTAATAAGTTGAGTTTTTGTGAAGTGGATCTGTGTGGGAAATATAGTTACTTAAGGTAATAATTTTCAGGGCTTTTTTGAAGTTTTATTATTTTTTTTGGTTGAAAGCCCCATGCCTTGATGCAATAATTTATATGTGGCAATATTAAAGAATTATATAATATTATTGTAATATGAAGAGGTAACACATGTTTCAATTTGTTTAAAATGCCAATTTTTTAGAACAAGCATTTTATATTTTTTCAGTATGTTTTTTCCAGTTTAGATTTGTTAAATTCCTTGACTTGTTCACTATTTTCATTGTCTATCTTCAGAGTGAGTGTCTGTATATTTTTCTTTGCTTTTTGAAATGTCATGTATTTAGATTATGCTATGTTTAGCGATAATATATTTATTTTGAGCCATTAATTTATTTTTAAAGGTTCTTAATTTATTAAAGGTTCTAAATTTTCGTCATGTATGTTATGGCTGAAAGTGTTTAATGTACTTGACAGAGTTGTATCATCGGCATAAATTATGAAATTAAACATTTTATTGGTTTGTGCAAAATCATTGACATGTATGATGAGTATCAGGGGTCCTAAAATTGAGCCTTGTGGTGCACCTGTTGTTATTGATTTAACAAGATTTAACAAGATTGCCACCCAGAGAATTAACTCTAGGTGGCTTATCGAGAGTCCAACCCTTTTATATACGTGTATCCCGCCCTTCTGAGATATGTGTCGATTTTATTTTTAAACATATTCACACAAAAGGCAGATAATCTGTTCCATTCATTTACAGTCCTTTGTGAAAATGAGAACTTTCTTATATCTAATCTACACTGCTCCTTTGCTAATGTAACTTCAAGTCCTCTAGTCCTTCTATCTTTCTTAATTGAGAAAAAAAACATTTCTATCAATATTTTTATAACCATTTACTATTTTAAACACTTCTATCTGATCTCCTCTCAACCTCCTTGTCTCTAGTGTTGTTAAACCAAATCTTTTAGGCGAATTTCATAAATAAGATCCCTCAGTTTTGGTATCATTTTAGTCGCTCTCCTCTGTACTCTTTCTAGCATATCTATGTCCTTCTTGCGATATGGCCTCCACGCTTGTATACAATACTCTAAATGAGGCATCACTATTGTTTTGTACAGCGGTATTATTAGTTTTTGTTCCTTATACGCTATATTTCGCCTAATTAATCCAAGGATTTGATTTCCCTTTGAAGCTGCAATTCCGCACTACTTTGAAACCTTCATATCAGCACTACTAGTTAACCCTAAGTTCTTTTCTTTTACAGTAGAACTTAATACAGTACCCCCCATTGTATATTCTACCTCTTCGTTCCCATGTCCTGTGTGGAAGCATTTACATTTCCCAAAATTGAAAAGCATTTGCCACTTTTTAGACCACTTAATCAACCCGTCAAAATCATCTTGTAAATGCTGTCTATCTCCATCACTTTTAATCCTTCTAAACACTTTTGTATCATCCGCAAATTTCAACACCTTGCTTGTTATTTCATCATCCAAATCGTTGATATATATTAAGAATAATATAGGTCCTAGTACTGATCCCTGTGGTACCCCACTCAATACCGATTTCCAGTTTGAACCCTCCCCATCAACTACTACACCTTGTCTTCTGTCAATCAGCCATTTTTCTATCCAGTTTATTATACCATTTCCTATGCCATGGGCCTTTAGTTTAAGAAGTAATCTTTGATGTGATACTTTGTCGAAAGCTTTTTGAAAATCTAAATAGACGATATCTACTGGTGATTCCTCATCTACCCACTTAGTGATGTCTTACAAAAACATAACATATTTGTTAAGCATAACCTCGCTTTTAAAAACCCATGCTGAGATGGGTTTATCAAGTTATGTTTAACAAAAAATTCCACCATGTGATCTTTAATTAATCTTTCTAATAATTTGCAAATTACTGATGTTAAACTCACTGGTCTATAGTTTACTGACTTGTTCTCGAACCTTTTTTTAAATAACGGTATAATGTTTGCATTTTTCCATTCTAAAGGAACCACTCCCTCTTCTAATGACAAATTTAAAACTGTTGCAAGCAGTACGCTAATTTTTCCTATAATTTCCAATAGTAGTTTGGGCGGAATCCCATCCACTCCAGGTGATTTCTTATCCTTCATGTCCCTTATTTTGTTATATACCATTCCCGGGGTTACAATTAACTGTCCTAAATAGTCTGAATCTGCCCCCTTGAACTTAGCCTCTGGTACTGGCAGTGAACTAATATCTTCCCTGGTAAACACTGAACTAAAATACTCATTCAGGTCTTCTGCAATTAAGAGTCCCTCTGATATTATATTTCCAGCAATATGTTCTAGAGAACCGACCTCATCCTGAACTTTCTAATTTCAGCTGTAGCTTGGTCAAGTGCTTCTTTATAACTGTTGTAGTCTTCATCATTTCCAGTACATCTATATGACTTCCACATCATTTGTTTATACTTAATTTTTCTAATGGCTTCTTTCGATAAGTGTTTCTTTTTGGACCGTTTCCCTTGTTTTTTGAAGGGTAGAAATTTATTGACTGTGCACTTAATTTCACTCATTAATATATTCCAGCATTCTGTTGCTGTCTTATTCTTCAGTGTGTTATTTCAGTCTATTTTTGTTAAATATTTCCTCTATTCCTTATACTTTCCTCTGTGGAAATTTCTCGTATACTGCGTTTTACTATTCCTTTCTGATTTTACTTTGATGGTTAAATGTATCTGGTTGTGATCACTACTCCCCAGTGGCTCATATATCTTGACATTGTCAACTAGTTCATTCTGTGAGGACAACACTATGTCTAACACATTCTCACCCCTGGTTGGTTCTAACACATGTTGAGAATGGAAAGTATCTTGAACTAAACTAAAAACTTGTGGTCCTCACTCCCCATACTCTGAAGAGATTTCCATTGTATATGCCCGTGGTTAAAATCCCCCATAATAATACAGTCCCGTTTGCTTACTTCCGTTATAGCGTTTTGTATTTTTTATTCTCTTCTATGCTTATGTTTGGACTTTGATAAACTAACCCAACTGTTAACGTTGAGTTTCCTGTAACTATGTTACACCAAACAGCTTCTTCGCAATCTGCTTCTCTTTCTAATTTTATTTCATAAGCCTGGATAGATTCTTTAATATATAAAATAACTCCACATCCCTTTCTTCCTATTCTATCTTTTCTAAACATTACATATCCTGTCAGTCCCAATTCGGCATCTGATATATCGGTGGTGGTCCAGAATTCGGTTATACCTATTATGTGAAGGTCAATATCTTCTACCATAATGTCTTGTTCATATCTTTTGTTTACTATACTCCTTGCATTTAAACAAACACATTTATATCCAGCTTCAGAAGAGTTTTCCAGATTATTCTTTGCTGATTTGTTTGTGCTGTCTTCATCTAGTTTCAGGCTTCACAGTGAGTCCCCCCTGCGAATCTAGTTTAAATAGATGCAACCTGTCCCACTGTCAACAGATCGCTGCAGGTTCTCTCGGAAAACTGTTGCCCCCTTTCCACTAAGATGGAGGCCATCTCTCATGTACATATCTTCTCTCCCAACAAATTATCCCCACAAATCTGTGAATACCACCCCCTATTCTTCATACATCTGCTCAACTAGTGCGTTGATTGCCATCCTCTTGCAGTTTCTATACGTTGCCCCCTTTCCTCCCATTACTGGCAACATTTCTGAGAGAATAATCTGTTCAACTCTTGTCTTCTTTAGTTTCCTCACTAACTGTCTATACTTCTGTACTATCCCAGTTGTTCCCTCCATGTCTGCATTATTTGTTCCTACGTGTAGTAGTATAGACCATCTCTTGCCATGGCCCAATACCTTCTCTACCCTTTCAGTGACTTGTTCTATCCTAGTCCCCGGTAGACAAACAACGACGTCCTTCCCCTCGCTTAGTGTCTTGTCCGTCTTTCTCATAATGGAGTCGCCTATAAACACCCTCTCTTTCCTCATTGCCCCCTCAATCACTGCCTCAGAGTAGCTCCTTCTCCTGTTTGCATCTGTCTGGTTGTTGTCTTGTCCCCCTGCCGTCTTCTCTCCTGTCACATTCTCTTCCGATCCGTTCTTTCCTGTCGCTTTTTCTCTTGTCACCTTTCCTCCTGTCATCGTCCCTTTTATCAACTCCTCTTCTATCACAGTTGCTCTCACTTCCTTTCGTCCCTTCATCTTTCCTCCCATCTTATTTTCTTCTCTCCTTTCCTTGTCCCATCTTCCGTCCCTCCTTCTCTACGGTCACTTTCTCTCCTGTCACCTTCACGTTTGTCAAGTCGTCGATTTTCCAATTTCTTCCCCTCCAATCACCTTCCCTCCTCTCAATCTCCTTTCCTCAGTCTTCATGCCACTGCTATTCACCTTCAGTGTTGCAGTATTCCCACCTCTCTCCCTGTCATCTCTCTCCATTCCACCCGTCTCCTTGCTAATTCCCATCTCCATCCCCTTCACAATATTCGCCCGACTATCGCACTTGCTTAATTTTTGAGCAACAATGCTACCTAATCAAAATATCTTGCAAGTATTGGCTTACACAGATAACATACTTGATTTTATATTGTCATGTTCCGTATATTGTTTACGATTTGTTAGGTAACTGCTGAATAGGTTCAGATTTGTTCCATGTATACGATAATATTTCAATTTTTCAATTAAAATTAAATGGTCATTGGTATCAAAGGCTTTGGAAAGATCTAGGTAAATATTTATGGGTATTTCATCCTTATCCAGTTGGGTTATTATTTATCTATTAAATCTAGAGCCGCGTTGAATGTTTAGGTCGGAATCCATACTGATGCTAAAAAAAAGCTTAGAGTCTTTTAAGTAAGATGAAAATTGGTAAACAAAAAATTTCAAGTACTTTTGAAGTAGCCTGTAGAAGAGATTTATATTAAATAATGAATACTGTTGGCGCACCTTTTTATAAATTGGAATTACCTTAGCAATTTTTAGTTGATCAGGGAATATTCCTGTTGTTAATACTTGGTTTGTTAATAAAGCAAAATATTTGGTTAGTGCAGGTTCAAGCATTTTTAGCAGTTTGGTGGAGAGACCATCACATCCACAGCTACCTTTGTTGGGTAGATTAATTATTGTTCTCGTTATGGTATCTTCTTCAGCGTAATTAAATGTAAAATTACAGTTTACTAACAGAAAGAACAGGTTTCGCTTAAGTATTGACAAAATACATCGTTGTAGGGCACACACGTGTAATGTGGATGCAAGGTTCTTCGCTTGGCTGGGTGAACACGACAACGTCGCAGTACCTCATATTGTTTATATGCATTTGTAGTGTGTAGTACTTGTAAGTAAGTAAGTAAGTAAGTAAGTAAGTAAGTAAGTAAGTAAGTAAGTAAATCATTTATTTCCAACATTTAACATTACACGTCACAATTAAACAAATACAATGTTGAATGTGGAAAGGAGGTGAACAGAAGTACAATACTTATCAGTGGTTCACCCCCAACCATTTTAGGTGCTTGCGATGTAAATACAATATGTATTTATGGAGTGAAGATTTACCAATAAAAATATTGTACACGGTGCCTACAACATAATAAGTTGATATTAATTTTGATTTTTGACATTTTTGATATTCTTATGGGTCTTCATTTCTCAACATAGTACCACGATTACAATAGTGCTGTATATCTGTCAATTATAGATGATTTGTAGTTTTTTTTAAACATACAAATATGCTGACACTTTCTTAAAACTTCAGGTAAACTATTCCACAGTTTGACTCCAATATTAGACACACACATAGCCTTCAAAATTGTACGAACGTACAATTATTTAAATACATCTCTCTGTCTTGTTACATACCAATATTCGTTATTCAAGTGAGAACAGTTTAGAATGTTTTTTGGAAGTAAATGATATTTCACCTTGTACATTGTGATAGCCGTTTTATACTCAATGTAATAAAAAAAACTCATAACTTTAAGATCGACACACAAGTTGTTTGTATGGTCTTGAGCTTTTGCTCCATATATAATACGTATCACTCTTTTTTGCAAAACAAATATCGGCCATAAGTTAGAACGATACGTGTTGCACCAAATCTCAGAGCAGTAGTCAATATACGGCATAAAATGTGAAAAGTATAACAATGATAATGACTTGACATTTAATAAGCTTCGTGCTTTGTAAATTATTGATGTTATTTTTGCTAATTTAGATTTAACCAATTGAATTTGTGTTTTCCAGGTTAGCTTCTCATCAATGATTACACCCAGGAATTTGGTTTGGTACACTCTTTCTATGTTTTTATGATTTATGGTTATATTGATTCCAGGAGCATTTATCTTTTTTCAAAATATCATAAAACTGGTTTTATCGACATTAAGGGATAGTGTGTTTAATTCGAAACAATTTTGTAATTTCACCAACTCCTGGTTGACTACTGCGCTAAGCATATTTGGATCATCAGCACAATAGAATATGTTAGTGTCATCTTTAAATAAAATGAATTTTACTATATCAGAAACTTTGCATAAGTCATTGATATAAATCAAAACTAATTTTGGTCCAAGTATTGATCCTTGCGGTACTCCACATAATATGTTTAAAATAACTTGTGGCCAGTCCTTAGTGTTAAATCAGTTTTGAGACAGAAGTTTTGGTGAATATTTGCAGCTTCATGTGCAGTGTGTGTTTTGTGGGTAAATGGACATTTAATTTCTAATACGCTGTTGCCACTGCAGCCACAGTTAACAATGCCATCTGTTGAGGCTCCCAGAAATGGGTTTTGTTTATCGATCAAGAAACCAGACTGTCGACATGTGAAATAATTGTTAATATTATGTATGTATGTATGTATGTATGTATGTATGTATGTATGTATGTATGTATGCATGTATGCGTTATGTCCTCTGGGGGGTCTGGAGACGGATAATAGAGGCCCTACTGTTCGAACCCGGTGATCAACGTGAGTCAGTGAATGATGTTAGATTGTAAAGTTTTTTTTCTCTCCAGTTTTCAACATGTTATCCATGACGAACACGTACAAAAGCGGCTAAATTACGACTGTTTTACACCGCTTCAAGATTATGTTAAAATGCAACGTCACAATGCTTAAATACAAGTTTATGCATACAAGCCAATATAGGACTATTCCATTACGACCTCATACAGGTATTAAAAGTACCTACGACCACTAAAGAACTTTAAGATCTATAAACATTACGATCTCTCTCTCGCTCTCGCTCTCGCTCTCGCTCACGCTCTCGCTCTCGCTCTCGCTCTCGCTCTCCTTCTCCCTCTCCCTCTCCCTCTCCCTCTCCCTCTCCCTCTCCCTCTCCCTCTCCCTCCCACATTGTCTCTGTCTCTCTTTAAAAGTTAAAAGCTGCAAATGGTGTTTAGAGGGAGCCATGCTTCAATGATGGTTCTATGTTAGATCATCTCAACTCTTTTGGGAAGCATTCAGCCATGCTGCAGTTAATTGACAAAATATATTTTTACACAAATACCCAAGACTGACTATAGCCAGGCATTCATTTATACAGTTTAGTGAATTGGAGCAACGTATAGTGAATTAACTTACCCAAGGTTCGACATGGCAGGATACGAACCCGGGTTCTCTCGACCGAACATCCAATGCTCTATCACTGCGCCAATGTACAGGGGCTGAGAAATTCTGCCCTTTACTTTAGTCTTTACTAGTATTCCAATATGTACTCTAAGTTGTAACCTTGTCTGAAAATCTGACGCCATCATACGCACTGGTTTGCGTGCACCATGCATTGTGGGATTGATATTTTGTAATTTCTCTCAAAGTTTGATGAGTTTTAGTAATAGTTTACAATGTTGCTATGATTAGGGCTTAGCATGCTGATTGCATGAACTGTAAGACAGCATACAACTCAAGAGACATCCTAAGATGTACTTTCTGTTGATGCAAATATTTTGCATTAGGAAATATGCAAAAAAGTTGTCACAAATTGTACTAAAAATCCAACTTTAAAATAGTTGTACCTTTGCTAATTAAAAACGAAACATGAAAGAACTGTTGTTGAACCTTTAGGCGTCATTTTCTGGTACTTTAGTGAATCACCTCTATTATATTTTTGTCGTTAGCCGAGACAAACACCACAGCCTCCCCCCCGAGACACCGCTCTCCGTCCTTCGACTACAAGCGGCGCCGCAGGAGCTCGTGAGGCTCCTCGAGCTACGACCAGCACGGAGACTGGGACAGCGACCCCCAGCAGCAACGGACCATGGTTCCTCTGATAAACCTCACTCAGGTGCTCAAGTAAGTAGTGCCATGGACACTCGTCAGCCGTCATGAGCTCATTGGCATTATTTTTCTCAAACCTTTGTAAGATCATCAGCATGATTTTTTTAATAAACCGAGGCTGTCTGTTTCTAATTTTTAATATAGTTGTTTAGTACTAGAATAAACTACCCGCGAAATTGCATTTGATAAATCGAAAACTGTGTTCCAAGTGTGACTATTTTGACCGCGAAATGTTCAATTGTAAATAAAACATTCATATTATAAACATTCACTTTTGGCAATACTGCACGGGCATGATTGGTTAACCATCCTTTGATGTTTGCGATGTTACTACATTCAAGACAACTGAGTCACCGAACGTCCTGCTAATGATACGTCTTGATTTTGGGTAATGGAATAGACAACCTTGTCACATTAAATTACGATTAGACCAGATTTAAACTGAAATCTAAGGATAATTTATGTTTTATAATGTTTTTATTCCACTACTCGAAACGTAACAATGTGTTTAATGATTGTCAGTTGCGATTTATAATTCCCTCATTTAGCTCTTAACAAATCATGTTTGTTAATGTTCACATCTGGTACCATTTCACTAAGCTATTGAGCTTATAGTTAAAATCCATCAATAAACAGAATATGTCGATAAATTTAAGAAGAGTTTTCACAATGCGTTTCACTTACGTGAAATAATTGAACTCAGAACTCAGAACTCAGAATTCAGAATCAGTTTATTTGACCTATAAATACGATATATACACAGTGAATAACATGAGTACTAGATAAGGTCGGGAGACTCCCATTAAGATATACAATATCGCTAGCACAGGAGCCAACCCATAAATATAATCAACATCCAAATTTACATGTCGCAAATCAGAATAGCATATGCCTTGTTTTACAGTTGATAATTACTCAGTGTATCAACATACATACATAATACAAGGACTGATTAAATGTACTCTTGTACAAATAATTGACGTACATATGGATACTTAGGTATACATTTCAATACGTATTACGAATTACAAATAAAGCAATTATGAATACGACAACAGGATTCATAATTTAAAATAAAAAAGTTTGTTGTGTATGTTGAAAAACCATACATACTGTGGGTGTAAATTTTATTAATGATAATACTTGGTGTATTGTTAACTGTCTCAACTATGTTGTGTCTAATGCATTTTTTTTGCAAATTCATGTTTGAATCTGGACATATACAGATTATTTCTTTCACGTGTGCAGTGCTGATGAATATTATAGATGTGGGTGTTTAGAAAAACATTGAAGTAGTAGGGTAAAAGATTGTTAATTAATTTATAGTAAAATTTTAATTGTTGGATTTTATAAATGTCATCCAACTTTAGCAACTGAAGTCTTTTAAAAATAGGACTTGTGTGAGCATTATATTTACTTAAGGATATTATTCGTATTGCTTTTTTCTGTAATTTGAAAATTCGATGTGCCTGATAACCCCATAAAAGTAAGCCATAATTAATATGAGGGAGAATAAGAGCAATGTACATAATATATAATGTATTAGGTGGTAAAAAATGTTTAAGTTTATTTAGTATGCCTATTGTTTTATAAATTTTATTTGCTATTTTGTTTGTATGACTCTGCCAATTTAAATGGTTATTTATTGTGATGCCTACAAAATTGAAATCATTTACACATTCAATGTGTGCCCCATCTATTTGTAACACAGGGTATTCTATTTTCTTTTGAGGTGTATGAAAAATCAAGAATTTAGTCTTTTTGGCATTTAGTGACAGTTTATTAGCTTTTAACCAATTACTAATCTTTGTTAGTTCTTTGTTATTATTTTCACTTCGCATTTGGCCTTCTGAATCATTAAACGTTTTTAGTGTACTAGTAAGGGTGGTGTCGTCAGCATATGTTATGAATTTGAAAAGGTCACTAGAAAGTGTTATATCATTTATATATATAATAAATAAGAGCGGCCCTAAAATTGAACCTTGGGGGACACCAGTGTTGATGACTATTTCCTTAGACTTAACATTTTCAATTTCTACATACTGCTTACGATTTTGTAAAAATAAACACAGGTCCAGAGCCTTGTCATTTAAAAATCCATAGTAATTTATCTTCTGTACCAATATCAATTGTGTCAAATGCTTTTGATAAATCAAGGTATATATTTATTGGAGTAACCGATTTATCAAGTTCTTATATAATTCTGTCTATGATTTCGAGTGTAGCAAGCTCAGTAGAATGTTTCTTTCTAAACCCATATTGGCTATTGTAGTATAACGCTTTAGAATGGAGGTAATCGTGGATTTGATCAAACACAACCCTTTCAAAACATTTTGAAATCACTGGCAGGATAGAAATAGGACGATAATTGTTAAAATCAGAAACATCACCTTTTTTGAAAAGGGGTATGACTTTTGCAATTTTTAATTTGTCTGGAAAAATACCAGTTATTATTGATTGATTAATAATTAGAGTGACTGCTTTGCTGATATCATTTTTTTAATAAATTTTAGTAATGGTGTTGAAATACCGTCTTTTCCACAACTTGATTTTGGAGGTAAACGATCAATTGTATTAACAGTAGTTTCCATGTTAATTGGGTTAAAGCTGAAGGTGTGAAATATCGGGTTATTCAGGTAATCTTTGTATGATTTACCTCCACTAGTAGTTGTTTTAGAGGCTAGAGTAGGACCAGCATTAGTACAAAAACGTGTTAAATTTGTTTGCAATAATGCATTTGTCACTAATCATTTCCCCATCGACATTGAACAAATCTGGAAATTGTTCTTTCTTTTGACTTTTCTGATTGATAATCTGATCTGATAATTGAGTAGACTGCCTCGTGATTTCAACTGAACTAAACAACACATTTGTATATATGAATCGGCATGTTGCAGAGAATAGTAGATAGGTTTGATTTTCACAAATTGATTCTATAATAACGTATCATCTCATATTGTCGATGTCTGAGATCAAACAACATCACTTTCATCTAGCCTCAGCCCCCTCCACTCAGGCTAAAGTGTGTAAACATTAATATGATGGTAATACATTAAGAGTATAGGTCAGAAACATAACGTATTGATGTCCTTTGCCAGACGAAACTTCCTCAGGTGACGAAAGTAGTCTTACCACATCATGTAGGAGCGGTTACAATACACGTAAAAGGATGTTTCAACGACGTATCCATATCGGCGACTGGTTCTTGCGAGGTACGTAACCCGGTTTTATCTTCTGCATTTATCACGCACCTCCATCAATACTTTTCTAAGCGTGTTTCGACCTTTTTCACCACTGTCAGACAAACGTAGCATGTGATGTTTGTATTTTTATAATTACCTTCTATTGATTGTAGCATTCTGCTATAATTAACTCAACGCCGTTGACGAGGATTATCTCATTATTGATTAAGGGTGTTTTAAGTTAATTAGATGCACGTTTTTAGAGTTGTGCCCCATTGTGGGTCCGACCCACGTCTGATACGTTTGATGGTTGGTTAAATCCAGTAATGTGCCATGCACTAGTGAACGATTATAAAAATATACGTTATACAGGAGACAGTGTCCATGCACTGCCAGTTTTAGGTTGTTCGTGTCCCGAAATTCGCGTTGACAACTTTGCATCCGTGTTTGCCGTTGTCGGCGGATGGTTGAATGTAACATCACTTTACAACTTGTGTTGCGTCAGTGTGTGCAAGATGGTTGCTGTCGTATACCCGTTGCGCTACCTGACGCTGTTGACAGAAAGAAGATGCTATGTCATCATCGTGTTCAACTGGGTCTTCAGTCTTTTTATCACCGTGCCTCTTTCCTCCATTGAAATGTCGTGGAGTCCGGAGGTGTGCTTCGTTCAACGGAAGAATATCACTAGTAGCGACCCAGATTACGTCGTTGTGCTGGAAATGATCGGTAGTATCGTGCCGATGTCAGTCATGATATACGCAAATGTACGCATGTTTTGTGTTGTTGTACGCGTGACCCGCAAAGTATCCGCGGAACGAGTTTTTGTGTCGGTAGCAGTTCGTTGGCTTTGCATCGACCCACTCTTGTTTCGGTGATATTGAAAAGTGTCCGTTCCTCAAGAAATATCATCATCATGTGTCTCGCTTATATTGTTGTGGTTGGTATTGCAATTGTCTACGAATCCATCATTTTTGAATCAGAAGTTGGAATCACCGACCTTTAAGTTTGTTGTTCTTTGGTTATTCTTCAACAGTACAACAATCAATAGCATTTTGTATATAATTTTACACCGATCCGTGCAAAAAGCAATAAAACAGTGTTTTGCATGAAGATTCCAACAATTTGCTTATAGGTCAACTTTAGAAATAAGATGATGACACTTTTGCACTATTTGTATGTTTCAATTTTTTTGACATTTTATAAACACTGGTTCACTGTGTTATATAATATATTGTTACAAAATCATACACTGTGTAGATTTTACATGAACCAGATTAAATAATATTTCTAATAACAAAAAGGTTATGGTTACATGGCTACCAACTATGACCACGGATTATTTCATTTAACCGTTAGTTACTAAAAACACAAATGTAATTTATGGTCAGCGTAACTAAAGTACACGCTTGTATGTATGTATGTATGTATGTATGTATGTATGTATGTATGTGTGTGTGTGTGCGTGTGTGTGTGTCTGCGTCTGTGTGAGTCTGTGTGTATGTGTGTATGTGTGTATGTGTGTATGTGTGTATGCGTGTATGTAGGTATGCGTGTATGTATGTATGTATGTATGTAAGTATGTATGTCTGTACGAATGTACGTACGTTGGTCCGAGCGTGTGTTCGTCTGTACGTACACACAAACAAACAAATTAACACACACACACACACACACACACACACACACACACACACACACACACACACACACACACACACACACACACACACACACACACACACACACACACACACACACACACACACACACACACACACACACACACACACACATACACACACACACACACACACACACACACACACACACACATACACACAAACACACACACACACACACAAACACATACATAGACACACACACACAATTTTTTTAGGTGCAGATGAAATGCATTCCAATTACATGTAAGTTGCAAGCTCAATCCACTTCAACGCTACACACGTTTTTAGAGATATAGCCTCTCAAAGATGAGGATTACTCCACAACGCGTGTCAGCGTTTTCACACTCCTTACATCACTGACTTAAACTATTATTTATGGTTTTAGAACCATTCTTTTTGTGTCTGTGTTTCAGAAAATTACATGAAATTGTTACATGTATACATTCAATCTATAAACATATTTGAAACATGGTTTTGAGGGACCAATTTATGCTGTCCACACATTTGCCGTTTATTAAGACATGCAAGATAAATAAAATTCAAACACACCAAGAACCATGACATTAGAAGACCGTAATATTCATATGCTACAGGGGATAGTTATACCTATGTGAAAAAATTCTATAATAGTTCCAACCACAAAATGTTAGCCATGTTTGAAATCACAGAAATGCTGCGACCTTTTAAAGAAATGTTTATTACGACAACCGGTTTATCCTAAACTATATACTACTGATCTTGTTTGGCACCAGTACGAGGACTATGCTACAAAAAGTCAAATAACGAAAATCTTCCCGCATCTCTATTTCAATTTATACCCATTAGCTCAGCTATAGGACGACAGCACGACAATGTTTCTATGACATCGCCGTTTATTACGACATCCGAACCATGTGGAAGACACGTTTATGTGGTAATACGGGATGTTATGACATAGTTATGTCTCTTATGTGTACCTATTTACCATAGTAGCTGTTGTTAAAAATAATAATTGGTTTAATGTCTGTGGTTTTTAGAAGTAAAATATCAGTGTATTTTCATAAAATGTATTACACATATAAATATTTGGGTATTATTTTAAATAATACGCCTGAATTAGGTACGTACACTATCCTAATAAAATCGTCAAATACATTTAGAATATTGGCATGTGGTCACGTAGTAACGTGTATCAAATTACGGATGTCGTAATAAACATTTTTTTTAATAATGCAAATTTGCCGTAAAAATGCTTGCAACAAAAATGGCTGAAGTGGTTTTTATGGTAATTTTAGCCAATATGCTACATCGTATTAGCTAACTGAAAAATAATGTATTGGAATTTTATGATATATACATACTTTATTTCTTGTATGTTTTTTATATTTGCTAAATACCGATTTTTTTCCTTCAATGATGGTGATTTACAAAAATCTAAAAGTGAAATAATAATTGTAGGAGCTTATAATATTGATTTACTTAAAATTAACAAAAACCCATAATATGTGAATATTTTGACACAATCGTTTCACATGGTTTCTTCCCTAAAATTACTATGCCAACACAACTTTGAGAATATTACGGAACCCTCATTGATAACTTTTATGCAATTTGTCAAAGGGATTCTTCAAATCCTCAGCTGGTATTTTAGTGAGCAATATTTTGATCACTTTCCGTACTTTCTAAGTCTGGACTATGTCGACACCACTAGTGCGATACCAAGGTTTATACGAATAAAACTACAAAATCCTGCTCACTCAATAAGTTTAAAATTGAAATAATAAACTCAAATATTTATGATAAACTTAACACAGATACTCATGCGGATCCGAATGAAAACTATATTTTCCTCGATGAAATTATTACTGCAGCAATGGATACATTTCTACCTATTAAGCAAGAATGAAGCCCATTGTAATGCATACATGTTAACATTTTGGTAGGTGAATCAGGACGGAAGTCACGCGTATAATTGTGATATTGACGTTGGCAAATAGTGTCGCAGTTTGCCAATATCACAATTAACTTATAGGCGAGTCCTCCGTCGTGATTTCCTTGTGCCAACAGTGTTGATGCCGGTAATATACATGAATTACATTTCAAGGGCGGCATGACTTCTCATAGATCAGACATTCCTGCATACAGTTGCCATTTTAAAATGTTGCCTTATGTTTTTGTCATATATAAAGAAAAAACCAAACGTTTCATATATGAATTTCAACAAAATATACGAGAATGTCAGAACGCTCCACGTGTTCTGCACCAATTTGTTGATGGTTTCACTGGCCTTTTTATAGGCAACTGATCACGTGATGGATTGGTCAATTGTCCGCACAAGTTGCACATGAGCGGATTAATTTGCTGATACACCAAGCAATGTACCACGCCGTGCATGGATACTCCACTACCGATCGAAAGAGAACAGTATCTATATATATCGACGGGTTTGAGTGGATTGCCACTAGCTTGTAGAGAATGAAGCATAATATAGGCGCTGAAATGCTCTTACAGTGATTCCGTGTGATTGCCATTTCGGACATGGGGATAGTGTCACACAATGAAGGCAGCAGACAACAGTTTACATGCTGGATGAGTATGTCTTCGATGGCGAGCTGCGCTATGTCAGGAAGCAATATCTCGAAGTGACGTGTCGTGAGTAAGTGCCTGTTTATTATTCTTTAGTCACTGCTCGGCTTCGCTTGTTGGCATTAGGATCAAACATGAAGGCATACAACACAGTAAAGCAAGAACAGTTGCCAGATGCAACTATTCACGTGAAAATGAAGAGGTTGAAATGGTAGGTATTCTGGGGAACCACTGCAGGTAACTGAGTTCATCGTGTTCTTCGAACGAGAAAAGCAAAAGAGTAAAATAAAGAGCAATAGAAGATAAAAATGACTATTTACTTTCAAAACTCGTCGTGTTTTCTTCGAACGAGAACATGGAAGACAGGAATGTAGCTAAAGTGGCAATCGTCAGTCTAACATCACCCTGAACAATCAACTCATCGTCGTCATAGCAAGAACGCCAACTTTGCGAGACGACAGGAGACACTGTTCGTCTTCTCTCTCGTCTCTTCCGATCTCGTCTTCGGCTGCTGCGTTATGATCAGCAGTGCTATCATAGGTTCGCGTCCCGAGATTCGCGTTGACAACTTCGCATCCGTGTTTGCCATAGTCGGCGGTTGGTTGAATGTGACGTCACTATACAACTTATGTTGTGTCAGTGTGTGCAAGATGGTGGCTGTCGTATACCCGTTGCGCTACCTGACGTTGGTGATAGAAAGTCGATGCTATGTGATCATCGTGTTTAACTGGGTCTTCAGTCTTGCCATCACCGTGCGTCTTTCCTCCATTGAAATGTCGTGGACTCCGGAAGTCTGCTTCGTCCAACGGAAGAACATCACTAACAGCGACCCAGATTACGTCGTTGTGCTAGAAATGATCGGTAGTATCGTGCCGATGGCAGACATGATATACGAAAATGTACGCATGTTTTGTGTTTTGTACGCGTGACACGCAAAGTATCCACCGAACGAGTTCAGTTTCGTGTTGCCAGCAGTTCGTTGGCTTTGCTGGGGGAAGCCCCCACTATCAACCACGCCCAACAACCTCCCGGCATGCACCGCGTAGATGTACTATACGCCGGCGTATAGTACCTAGTACTGCATTGCCATAGGTTAGAGGGCCTTCCTTTTAACTGCGTCGCTCCCTCCTCCATCTGCGCTCTTCCCACATGAGATTTTTGAATTAGACAGCAATATCACGATTCAGAACAACACTCTGGAGAGTTTGGTCATGAACAACCGAAAACGTAGCTCGTGGCCCTGTCATGCAGGCCTATAGCCATGGTATGGGCCTACCTCTATTGCAACTCGGCCTCATCGGCTCAGCTCACCCATCTTAGCAGGGAAACAAACAGGTTTACTTAGCGCAGACGCACCGTGGCAATCACGCTGGCTCGACCATGTAATAATCTTTGTTACCAGTGCGTCTTTTCGTAAGCCGACATTTTTGCCTTGTTAGCGAACGAGCCGTAAATGTATCCGTTGACACGACGCATTCTCGGGAATACGCGTCGCCTGTGACGTCGCCCACCGGAATTGACAACATTATCCGGTAAACGTTCGTTCGAAACAAATCGATAACACCAAGCGTCTCTTAAATCGCTACGTCATCGTCGACTACTTGGCTAGTGAAAGATCAATACATTTGTATTTAAGGTACCGTATATTCACCTTACTTATAAGAAACCAGCACTATCTGGTTCTCGGTAGTTTAAAGGAAAACAAAAGGCAACGTTTTGGTGTTAAGCATCTAAAAGAGTTAATACAAACTAACAATTTCCAACTACAAGCATTTTTTATTGTCAGCGGTTTACCAGGAAAACATTTTTGAACACACAACTACCGAATTTCTATGGACTACGCCATTGTTAGAAGAAAGTGACGTCACACTGTCGTAACTCACTTCGTCTGCGTACTATTTGTTCCCAACTCCGTTAAGTGGCGCTATGGTAAGTTTACCAATTAAACTATGTGCGCATGCGCTGTGACTGTGTAAATAAGATGGCCTTTCCGATTCTTCGGAAGACAACGAAAACCAAATCAATTTCGAAGCAGCTGGTTACCGGTTTGAACCACAAAAACAAGGGCCAGTGTTGGAAGATAGGGCAGAGGCGCGTGCCGATGGGCACGAACAGGAAGGTCCACGGGCAGTGGAAATGTCGAGGCTCATACCATGCCGAGATGAAATTGACTGGTGACAGTGGTGTCGGGTGTGGAAAATGCCGCAGCGATCTCCTTGTTCAGGAACAAGAACTGAATATGTCTGCTGCCAGGATGCGGTTGCGACTCGACAGCAACGCTGTTGGTGAAGGTAATTATTATTCTGTTGAGTTTATTGTTTAAATAACCGATGAGTCTAAGTTCCGGGCTGAGTATGAACAGCGAAAGATGATCGCTCGGGCCGGGACACGTCACTTGTCTTACATTTGGGATTGGTTGACTTTTAACTTAGTTAGATCTCACTCTCAGTGCCACTGGACTCATTGTTTGAACTTTGACATGTCCATTTTTGAATACCATCCAAGGTTGTACCCTCACTTTTTAAAAGAAATGTAGTTGAATGGTTCCATGATTCATGTGAACCAAAATTGTACAGGGCAGAGCTATGCTAGAATTTAAGCAGGAATTAACTCCCCTTTTGTTCTATCCCCTTCGACACTCTTCACATTCGCAGTAATGGCTATGCATGTATGAACAATATGTGGCAGTACTACTTTTTAAACACATGGCAGGTAGATTATTTTACACTTTATGCATACTGCAATTTTTCTGCCCAAAGTTTACATTGGGTCTTATGAATAAAATATACATTGAACATTTTCCAGCCAAAGCCCCCATTTGTTTTGGTGACAAAGAAAATTACCACCGTTTTGTGCAAATATTGACATATTTCAAAACGGCCTTACTTAATCTGCATGATATTTCTATGGATCCAGGTATAATACTGGGATGAATACAGTTAGAGGATCGTGATGCATTCTTTGTGAAATTTGTTCAGAATAATAATCCATGTTTGCTTAACATTCGTGTAAAACTATAATTTAAATGCTTAATTCTTTGTTACAGGTGGACTGCTGTGCATTACAAACAGCAGGGGATTTAGAATTCTTTGTTTGGAGCAGGTGATACGACAGAATGGGAATTAGACCGTCCAACAAATAAGTACGTATATATGTGCATGCATTGTTACAAGACCAGTGAAATGTGTTGTTAAATATTTATTGAAATGTATTAATAATGAACACAAAACAACATCATAGTAGCACTAGCAATACAAATATATATAGATAATTTTGTCAGCAGTCTCATGCCTGATGCCCAAATTATTAGCAATCTTCCAGGGAAATTACTTAATGGACTTACCATACGTCATCTACCATCGACATGCTAAGCAAATTCACGTCATTGAACTGACTACCATTTGAAACTAACATCAAGAAAGATCATGTATTCAAAACTAACAAGTATGTCACACTAATCCATGATGTAAACAATAACGGAATAAAATCAGAATTAACATGCATTTAAATAGGTTGCAGCGGCTATGTACCTGAACCCAACAAATCTAAGACTGACAACCTCCTTAAAATCTCTTGGAATAAAACCACCAACAAAACAACTAATTCAATCGTATGCTTGTCCAAACTAGCCCTGCTAACGCCATTCACCCTTTCTAAATGTGAAGACGAACCACAATGGTTTGACCCAAGTATAATTTAAATATGATGACCATCATCCTAATATGACAATAATTACAAAAATAAAATTCCCCTCAACAGCAATTAATCCTATACATAAATGTGTTCATTTTCAGTATGACTTATTTTAACCGTTAGTCATTATTACCTTAGCCTGCTACAGTTTACTACTATTCATAGCTATTTACTGTATTCACACATGTACTTGGGTTATCGTTTCACACGTTATTGTATTCTACTGTATGAATAAAGTGATACTCTCTCACTACAGAACACATTATAATAGTTCCACTTAAGCTCTCATAACGTATAGATACAATGTTTGTTGCACCGTTATAATTTGTTCTGTAGTGCAACTTTATCAACAATTGCCTTATTCCAGATGAACACATGTTTAATGGTAAACAATTTATATAAAGGAATGGTGTCATTATATAGCCGATTTTTATATGTCATTTATTTACAATGTCAGATGTTTATTTGAGCCTAATTTACTTCAGGTCTCTCAGGTGGGCTGCATACAGACAGTTTACCTGGTGGATCCATGGCAAGCTGGGACGAAGGGTACGGAGAGTTCTACCAGCATGCACCAGCCATGAAATAAAATCAAGGTTCCCTGCCCCCGATGGGGGACAACACGAGGGATACCACTCTGGACTTGAAAACTAAACTAGACAATGTACATGTGACTTATGAAGCTGCAGGTGGGTGGTGGCAGTAGTCTCTTTACAAATTAACTGACTCTTGCTGCCAGCAGATCCTCCTTCTCTGGTTTTGGGACATATGCCCCAGTGACTGTGATCGGATGCAGTGATATTTCTTTATAAACACGTCTGTCACTCGATCCGTGAGCATTGGTAGGTGGGTATGTGGGTTCACCTGCTGTGGTCTGTTACGCAGCACCCATTGCTTGCGTCTTTTGGACCACATGACACCAGTCTCGACATGTTTGTCTGGGCTGGGACGTGGTCGGTACTTCCACGCCAGAGCAGACAACATCAATCTAGCTTTCATTCCTACAGTGAAGAATAGTGCATGCAGTATTCTAATAAAATGTCTGCAAACAACTGGTGTAACACACCAGTCTATATGTTGTTAGTTAGCTGCTGTTATTTACCTTATGACTAGCATTCAGTGAACTTTAACATGCTTTTTTTGTGTAAAGTGTTGGTTGTTTTTAGTAACAATACAATGGCAATCTTACTCGTACATTAGTAAAATGATACTGATCCTTATAAATGAGGCATTCCATCATCACATCCCTTCACATAATTTATTATAACTTGTTTTTTCTTCTTAATTTCTGTATCTACTGTATATACAGTCACTGTATTTTGATATCATGTTTTGATTTTATATTTCTTTAATACAATTTGTGATAATGACACTGAAGTGCTCTTATTTATTTCATTACAGACAATTGCATTCTGGAATGTAATTATTTCACAGAGATGTAATTTATTACACTCAAGTAACTGTACTCATAAATTTACACAGCAACTGATTACAAGGAATAGGTAGGGTGCTACAGAATGGGCACTATCCATCTGTGGAGTATTTGCCCCTTCACATCTGAGTAACTGAACTACTGAAAAGTTGGTCATCAGGAACTTTGATTACGTAACATTTTTGGTCCCATACATAAGTTGGTGGTCCACATATTAACACAAAACATGTAAACAGCATTTACATTATCAGTTTTCGAAGTCTGAATAAACACATTTACTGATAAGGTAGTCATGCTGGCTAGTACTTTTGAGTAGCCATCCTGAAAAAAACGAGTTGGATGCCTTTGAAATGCAGTAATTTCGAAAACTTATTATAATGTTAGTTATGCATAGGAGCTGATTTAGTGTATTTTGGATTCAAGTCGGTGACTGGAATTCACCTTACAGCATTAATCACTACTTGGGTCGTGGTCCCTACTCATCATCTACTGATTGCAAATCTAAGGGTTACTTGTTGCTTCGGACATGCCTCAGGTATAACATGAATACATATCAAGTTCGGTACTTACTCCAGCAACTGTGCGTCACCGTTGCATATTGCAAAACACCACATATGGTTTGACACATTCTGTATCCAATGAAGGAGGTCCTCGCATCCCTTGCCTCGGGCCTATGCAGTAAACTTGCGGTTGATGCCTTTCCCCATGTGCCACATCATGTTGGTGGTCGAGCTGACATGCAAATTACAATTATTTATATTTTTGATCCAAATTCAAGATATTTTCACAACAGCTGTTACCTGTTTTTGTTATTAGTGTGCAAAAAACAAGTTAGTGAAGATGTGTGCACATGGTAAATTATTAAAGATATTTCAACAATATATGATTATTGAGTGATGCCAGTATTTTTATAATACAAACATGGTGTATCTGGTGAGCTCATTGATAACTATATTTGGATCACATAATTACTCCCAGAGATATCCTTCCAAACGCAGAATTTAAACGTTTTTTTTTTATAGAAAATGGCCATCAAATGTGGCATAATGGATAAAAATTACTTGATATTGAAACCCTTATTCCATGAATAAGAGTGGTTTAAAGGTATGTAATTGTTGTAAAATGATATATATTCACAGTAAACATAACAAGCTATCATAATCTGAAATTATTTTTTAGTATTTTTTCTGAAAAAAACTTTCACCAGGGTTGTATCCCCTTAACTAAAATTGAGTAACCTTATGTAATTTTATTAAATACAAATGAACCCTCTTTAAACGTTTTACAATAGAGTATATAGTGATATTCTTCGTCCATTAACAGTAGTCACACATAATTATATAACACCATGACAAAAATAATAGGCCAAATATTTCGATATATGACAATGTCTAATGCAATATTATTGAATGCAGAACGTATTTACAAGTTTTTGTTCATTAAACACAAAATACAGTAAGTTTTGCAATGTTATTATACACGACAATTATTCCAGCCCATGTTAATCCGTTACTGTAATATCGCTCACGCGACTTGATTGCCGTTAACTTTTGCTATTCCGCTATCTTCTAAATACTAAAGTCAAAACTCTTTATGGTGCAATATAGTACATTCTGGTACTGTTCTAGCTTGCCTCCAGCATATCTTGCCTCTCAAATGTCAACAGATTATAATTGGATACCAAGTAACTCGGTACTAACCTTCTTGCGATCTGATTTCTCGGCAGCGGCGCGTTTGACCGAAAATATGCGTCGCTTCGACGGCTGAGGTCGTAGGCACTGCACCTGGCTTCAAACATCGACGTCGGCGACGTTTTGTCGGATCTTGTGTCATCAACTGACGATATAGATCTCCTTCGAAGCACGTTTCTTCAAAATGATCTGAACATAGTGCGTTGTATTTCGAAGGCTTCCAACCAGCCCGTCCACAGTTGTGAATCCACTGTTTCACTTCTGGTTGTTTCAAAGGGAAACAAAAAAGACAGCACATTATCCTTCGCTGTACTATTGTTACAACCGTATGCAGAGCAGTATGGCATATTGCAAGTCACGTTTTCACTGTAAGCTCAACTTATACTAATATAACGAACCGCATCCCATGAACATGAACCAACTACGCGAACTACACACGACTGTGTGACGTAAACGACAAAAGTAATGCTGCTCGTTTATTGGTTGCTTTCGGCCAAATGAACGCGTCATCAGTAAGATGGCAGTCTACATGTTATCGCAGATTTCGTTAGAATCTTCCATTTTAAGACTACATTCCGAGTAAACCACTGAACTGAAAACTGTCTGTTTCAAATTTTTAATATACTTTTTTAGTAATTCCTTTTAATAAATCGAAATCAGTGTTCCAAATTAGAATATTTTTACCATGAAATGTTCAAAATGTAAATAAAACATTCAAATTATAAACATTCTCTTTTGGAAATACTGTAGGGGCCTGATTCGTTAACCATCCTTTGATGTTTGCTGCGATTTTTCCACATTCAAGATAACTGATTCACCGAACGTCCTGCTAATGATACGTCTTGATTTTGGGTAACGGAATACACAACCTTGTTTAAAAAAAAATGTCACATTAAATTACGATTAGAACAGATTTAAACTGAAATCTAAGGATAGTTTCTGTTTTATAATGTGTTTATTCCACTACTCAAAACGTGACAATGTTTTTAATGCTTGTCAGTTGCGATTTATAACTCCCTCATTTAGCCCATAACAAACCATGTTTGTTAATGCTCACATGTGGTACCATTTCACTAAGCTATTGAGCTAATAGTTAAAATCCATCAATAAACATAATATGTCGTAAAATTTAAAGAGAGTTTTAAAATGCGTTTCACTAACGTGAAATAATTGAGTAGATTGCCTGATGATTTCAACTGAACTAAACAGCACATTTGTATATATGAATCGGCATGTTGCAGAGAATAATAGATAAGTTTGATTTTCACAAATTGATTCTATTATCAGGTATCACCCCATATTGTCGATGTCTGAGATCAAACAACCACTCAGACTAAAGTGTGTAAAAATTGATATGATGGTGATATATTAAGAGTGTTAGTCAGAAACATAACGTATAGATGTCCTTTACCAGACGAAACTGCCTCAGGTGACGAAAGTAGTTTTACCACATCCTGTAGGACCGGCTATATAGTGGCATCCGTCGGTCACAAGTGGCCATGGTTCTGCGCCCTGAAAAGTCAGTTGGTACTGGAACAGCGCCTGAATGGAGTACTGAGACTTATCACCGGTAACTGCCACTTCTCGTGTTGTGTCGTCGCTTTGCAGCGGCGCTGGAGTGTCCTCTCCAGGGCGCAGGCCTGGGCAAGGGTGATATTGAAGACAAGCTGTTGCCCATGCAGCAGGTCCCCCCTCTCCACGTCACTGATGTAATCCAAGGGAAGAGCAAGAGCCCATACGGCTTAGCACCGGTGCCGTCGCAGGAGTTGCCAGAACGATGTTGAAGTCAACGACGAACTGCCTTAGGGACTCCAGCTCCGGATTTCTCCTCGGGGTTTACTCCTGAAGCCTTTCACGAGATCCGGTATAGCCGCAAGGCAGCAGAGGTTTGGAGTCAGAGTTTTCCTTCTCCTAGCTGGACTGTCATCCAAGGCTGACGAGTTCCAGCTACCCGGGTTTTGAATAAGACATTTCCTTCTCCTAGGTGGACTGCCTTCCAAGGCTGACGAGCTCCATCTACCCGGGTTTGGAGTCAGAGTTTTTCATTCTCCTATGGTACGTTGGTCCGCGGCACGCTATTCCGTATTATTCACGTGCAACCCTCCAAAGGAGGGCTCCCCAATCCGCCACCCAGGGGACGCGCCTCTACGCCATGTACCCACAGCGCGAGGAGGACCGGCTACAATACACGTAAAAGGATGCTTCAACGACGTATCCATATCGGCGACTGGTGCGTACGAGGTACGTAACCCGGTTTTATCTTCTGCATTTATTACGCACCTCCATCAATAACTTTCCGAGCGTGTTTCGACATTTTTCACCACTGTCAGAAAAAAGTAGCATGTGATGTTTGTATTTTTATAATTACCTTCTATTGATTGTAGCATTCTGGTGTTTATGTAATCAGAGTCATATTTCCTTTTCCGTTTTTGTTAGGACAGGGCAGGCCAGCCAGTCTAGCATATGAACTTTAAGCAGAACAGAATTGTGTTACGTAATATGTGTGGGCTGCTGCATGTGCACTCAGCTTGAAGGTGCGGCTAAAATTAACTCAACGCCGTCGACAAGGATTATCTCATTATTGATTAAGGGTATTTTAAGTTAATTAGATGCATGTTTTTAGAGTTGTGCCCCATTGTGGGTCCGACCCACGTCTGATACGTTTGATGGTTGGTTAAATCCAGTCATGTGCCATGCACTGGTGACCGATTATAAAAATATACGTTATACAGGAGACAGTGTCCACGCACTGCCAGTTTTGGGTTGCACCTGAGCGGCTTCACTTGCTGATACACCAAGCAATGTACCACGCCGTGCATTAATACACCACTACCGATCGAAAGAGAGCAGTATCTACCTGTATATCAACGGGTTTGAGTGGATTGCCACTAGCTGGTATTGGATGAGGCGTAATATAGAAAGTGAAATGCTCTTACAGTGATTCCGTATGTTTGCCATTTTGGACATGGGGATAGTGTCACACCGTGAAGGCAGCAATGAACAGTTTACATGCTGGATGCATATGTTGTCAATGGCGAGCCGCGCTATGTCAGGAAGCATTCTCTCGAAGTGACCTGTAACTCATTCGCCTTGTCGTGAGTAAGTGCCTGTTTATTATACTTTATTCACTGCTCGGCTTCGTTTATTGGCATTCGATCAAACATGAACGCATACAACACAGTGAAGCAAAAATAGTTGCCATATCCACCTGTACACGTGAATATGAAGAGTTTGAAATGGTAGATATTCTGGGGAACCTCTGTAAGTAAATGAGTTGATCGTGTTCTTCGAAAGAGAAAAGCAAAAGAGCAAAATAAAGAGCAACAGAAGATAAAAAGGAACATTTATTTTCACAATTCGTCGTGTTTTTTCCAACAAGAAAATGGAAGACAGGAATGTAGCTAAATTGGCAATCGTCAGTCTGAGTGCGGCTTCTGACATCGCCCTGAACAGTTCACTCATCGTCGGCACAGCAAGAACGCCAACGTTGCGAGACGAGAGGACGACGCTGTTCGTCTTCTCTCTCGTCTCTTCCGACCTCGTTTTCAGATTCTCTATGTTTGAATCCCGAGATTCGCGTTGACAACTTTGCATCCGTGTTTGCCGTTGTCGGCGGATGGTTGAATGTAACATCACTATACAACTTGTGTTGCGTCAGTGTGTGCAAGATGGTTGCTGTCGTATACCCGTTGCGCTACCTGACGCTGTTGACAGAAAGAAGATGCTATGTCATCATCGTGTTCAACTGAGTCTTCAGTCTTGTCACCACCGTGCCTCTTTCCTCCATTGAAATGTCGTGGAGTCCGGAGGTGTGCTTCGTCCAACGGAAGAATATCACTAGTAGCGACCCAGATTACGTCGTTGTGCTGGAAATGATCGGTAGTATCGTGCCGATGTCAGTCATGATATACGCAAATGTACGCATGTTTTGTGTTGTAGTACGCGTGACCCGCAAAGTATCCGCCGAACGAGTTCAGTTTCTTGTCGGCAGCAGTTTGTTGGCTTTGCAGCAACACAATCTCGCTTCGGTGATGTTCAAAAGTATCCGATCATCGCGAAATATAATCGTCATCTGTTTCGCTTATATTATTGTGGCTATTTTTGCGATCGTTGCAGAGTCCCCTGCTAGCACGTACACGATTTTGGAAATACCGTTTTTCAAATTTGGTGTTCTATGGTTGTTCTGGAAAAATACATCCATCAACAGCCTTCTCTATATAATTTTACACCGATCCGTGCGCAAGGCGATAAAGGAACTCTACCACGTATGCAGATAACTACCAATTGCTACAAGATTTGTGCCATATCTAGTGAGCCATGGAACATAGTGATACCGTTGTACTTTTCGACAGTGCATTCATTGCTCTATTCTTAATGCAATAAGGAAATAAATATTAGCATGTACAGACGTTGTTGACATGCGTAACTGGGAGCTATGGTATAACAGTTAGAGTCGTTGTTAACCGAGGTTCGAGTCCTCTTATTGCCATTTCGAACCTTGTTCTGATGTTGAGATCAGGACCACAATCGACCTATCTAAGCATATACTGACGGCTATATAAAAAGGTAAGTTCTTATATTGCGCCGAATCCGATATGCCTGTTAAGAGCGTTTTACACGTCATACCCCGGTAGACCTGTTCAATCGTACACATATTTCGACTTCTCTCTGATGCATTCAATCGAACTGCATCTGCTGCGGTGATACTATACATACTCAAATGTTCACTACTGTCTATTATTACTAGCAGAAATGCCCAATCTCCGGATGCCTCTACGTAGACAGAAGACGGTTTCCCGGGGTACCAATAAACAACGGTTGTTATGACAACATTTGCTACGTATTCATCTGATCGGCGAATCGTTAGCGTTACTCGAAACCACCCACAGGTAACACAGTTAACAATCAATTTACGTCTGTCTAACCATGTACCATAAACTTTTATAAAAACTCTAAAAACCAACGGGGAAATTCAAAAACAATAAAGGCGTTCCCTTCCTTCCGTCGGATATTATTCCCTGAAGGTTTGGCAACCGAAGTGCACACACACACACACATACACACACACACACACACACACACACACACACACACACACACACACACACACACACACACACACACACACACACACACACACACAACACAACACACACAAACACAACACACACACAACACAGACACAACACCCACACAACA